>SMGT01004408.1:570969-604262 GCA_004794575.1 Lanistes nyassanus | reverse complement strand
GAATATTCTCTCTAGAATAGCAACGCGTCTAGTTCTGTAGGAAAAAACCGTTGGCAAGGTTCGCAAGCTTGCACACACGTCTGACCTCTGTAGCTTCTCTCTCCAAAACTCCCAAAGCGTTAGGCCTCTGCCCCCAAAGTTTTCTCTGTTTCTCTTAACAACACGATTTACACCTTCTCATTGGTTTTTCGAAGCTGATATTTACGCGTTTCTATGAAAGAACGCGTGACGTCTTTCCTTCTATGACTACACAATTTTATGCGTCACTTACGTGTCAATCCTTCAATGAATGAAAGGAAGCTTACTATCAATTCAATGAATGAAAGGAAGTGAGACGATCTTAAAAAAAAAATACAACGAACAATACAGCGCTGAAGAAAACCTTCAAAACGTGACAGTGTGTGTGTATAAGACCCCCACTTTTCTGCAGGCCAGCATTGTGAATGTGAGGGTGGTGCCCATCTCTTCCTTGTAAGGGAGTGGGGGTGTGTGTGTATAAGACCCCCACTTTTCTGCAGGCCAGCATTGTGAATGTGAGGGTGGTGCCCATCTCTTCCTTGTAAGGGAGTGGGGGGGGGTGTATAAGACCCCCACTTTTCTGCAGGCCAGCATTGTGAATGTGAGGGTGGTGCCCATCTCTTCCTTGCTACCTTGCCTTCCCTGCTCATGTGTCGGGTACCATTTGAAACTGGGGAAGTGTGCAGCAGGCCACAGGTATTCAGAACAGCTCCTTTGGATTCAGGAGCAACTCTGAATAATTGTTCACGTTTACTGATGTTTGCTGACTAATCAGAGATAATCAGGCATAGGAATTCTCCGCAAATTCACTGTATTCTGAGATTGTTAAGTGCTTTTCCAAGGAGAAATTTTTTTTTCTGAGGAAAACTTTTGTCTCCTGTAAATTTTCTCCCATTGGTTTTGAATTTAAAGTGCAGAATCTCCATGCCAGTCCTTATTTTTTTTTTTTACTTTTCCTGCAACTTCCGCCTGGCCACCATTAATGTTTGCAGTACAGTAGCGCATTGTGTAATGTGGACCACAAAATGGCTAGTTTGAGAGGGACACTTTAACGACGGTGTGTAAATTGATCGTTAATAAAGGTTTTTTTTATACTTGTGAAGAATGAATAGTCATTTAATTTAGAAAAGTGAAAATAAAAATTCAATATTGAGTTAATAGTGTTTTTACTTATATATATATATACTAAACTATGCCGCGTGTCTAAACAGTGGTTCAAGATTTTTGAGCTGGTCGATTCCTATGCCCAGTAGTGTGTACTCAGAGGTGTTTTGAAAGATTAGAGCTGTTTCACTGTTTAGTTTTACCTCTGCAGGAGATTATTGCAGATAACTAAATCTTGCCATCCCATATGTGTGTCTGGACATAATGCACATAATGTGCATAAGTTTTTTCCCTCAGCTTCAGAAACTCGACGGGGTTCACCCCTAAACCCAACTGACCCTATGACAGGCATCGGAGCCCTGCCAGTTTTTCCTCCTTTCCCAGTTCTCGTCTCTGTATTGTCCATTAGATAATTTATGCACTGAATGTGTTCTTGCTCATCAATCAGGGTTTGGAAGGCATCAGTGGAATGAATGTAAAGTGCTGGCTCACATCACATCAGAAACAGTGACAATTATCGACCGGAGAAAATTCACTAGCAAAAGTGCTTTCTTCCGTATCTGCAAGTTTCTTCATTTTTGCTTCGATCAGGTAAGAAAAATACAATCTTGCTGTTACTACAGCAGGTTTCTATAATATGTTCTCCAGATAACCATTTGTGTCCAGATTCTTTGGGTCTTATTTTAAGATCAGTTAGATAGACTTGCTCTGCTTTCCAGCCCAACCCTAGATTATGGCTGTTGAGGAACTTTTACAAACTGGATATTCTTTCACTTCGAACCTATTCACTGCCAATGAAGAATTTTCATGCTTTTTTTAAGTTTAGTATGTTGATGGTCGGGGAAGGGTGTGGAAAAGCTTTTGCAATTAAAGGATAACACATCAGTAATTATCTTTCATGTTTTGTACCTGAAGTGTAAAAGAGATCCAGTCTGTCAGTAACCTGGTCTTCCTCATGTCTTCTGGTAAACTTGGAAAAAAAAGAGAAGATAACTTGTTTGTTGTTCACTGCAGGTGCAAGGCACATGTCTTTCGGCTCACAGCCTGCTGGAGCGGGACGTGTGGATGCTGGAACGTGACACAGACATCACACGAGAACAGCTGGTTGAACAGAGTCAGCGCTTTGCTGCTGCTGGTGGTTTTCAGCAACAGAAACAACAGCAGCAGCAGGTACGTCCTGTGAACATGGTTTTGATTCACATAAAGAACTCACAGAGGGCAGTAAGGAAATCATGAAAAAAAATCTGTCAAAATAGATCACTTTAGAATTAGCTCAGTAGGTAATGGGGTTCCTCGGCTTTGCCCAGTTCGTAGCGGCCAGCAGCCACCTTTTAACAATTGTTTGCGCATGTCCACAAATAGGGTGTATGATGCTCACTGACAGTGTTGGGTGTTGTGGTGTTGGTCCCATGGGAACGATCCCCTCAGGCTGAGGGGACCTGGCCAACCATCTTGCTGAGTTGGCTGCCACGGTCCACCTGTCAGTGGCAGCGGTACGTGTCCGGCAGGCGGCGGTTACAACCACCCTCCACCAGCTTGGCTTTTACCTTCGCGGCCACTTCTTCGTTATTTCAGACGTCATCCCTGGCATTGCCCTAACCCAGGCTCGGACCCCTTGCCAGGTTCTGGACTGGGATTTGTTTTTGGTCCTTTCGTTTTTGGGTTGACCACCTTTGAACCACTCCAGCAGCTGTCCCTCACGGTCTTGATGCTGCACTGTGTGTTCTTGACCATGCTTGCCTCTGGCCGACGGGCCATCGAGGTGCATGCTCTGTCAGGTCTTACCACTGACATCAGCAGAGCACGGATAGCTCACTTTCCCTTGCGTTCCTTTCAGAGTTTGAATAAAATCCAAGATTTAGGTTTTTTTCTGATTTTGTTGCCTAAATTATGTTTAAAGTATCCTTTTCTACTAAACTTGATAAATCTGTTCCTTCCAGCAGCCGTTTCTTGTGAGTTACCTAACTGTCCTGGTAAGCAGGTGGTCAGCAAAAACTATCAGCAAAATTTCAAGTTTAAAAGCTCAATTTAAACTGTCCAGACCTCGTGGAATGCTGCTCCCAAACCTGGAAAACCTTCAGGACCAGCCCCTCAGCCACAGTTTCCAGGACCAGTTCCTGGCGCAGCAGACAACAGGCCAAGTAGAGAGAAGCTACCATACCCTGTGCAGGAATACTGTGGAGTCTGCTGGCGCTCTGGTACCAAGAGTTTGCAGGATGGGGAAGCTAATCACTGCTCCAAGGGCCATAGCAACTTCTCAGCTTCTAAAGTGAGTGCATTTTCTGTGCTATGTCACTAGCCAAGACTATGGAGAGTTGATGCTTAGCAAGAGCGACCTAGAGCTAGGATGAGGAACACAACATTCTTCTGCAGACCTTCCTTAGTGCATGTCATGGCACTTCTCTGTAACTGCACTTACTTTCACACTCCTGGTCTCTCCAGGTTCTGTATTCCAAGCAGTCACTTCACACATTCCTTTGAAGAAAAACAACACAGCCATTGTATCTGACAGCCCTTGTTCACCGCATGTTGGCCTTGCACTTTCTACCCATTGACATAATTTTTTATTTTGTTTTTCTGTTTATGTTATGTACATGTTAATGTCTTAGCGAAAAGGGAAAAGCAAGGTTGATTTTTTAATGTTAATTTTAATGATGTCTTTTCCAGACATGCGAGCTGTGTCTGTGAGCGAGTGTGTGTGAGAGAGATTACTACTCACTGAGCTGTAGGGTAGGAGAAGTGATAGAAAGCCAATAAAGAGTGGTTCACTTGGTCCTCGTGTTCATTTGTTCCTTGTCAACTGGCATTAAGAAGCAGAAATGGCATTAAGAAAATGGTGAGATTATTTTTATTAAATAGATCCTGCTGTTTTTATCATGACCTGAATTAATGTCTGACAGTTGTGTCCCTCATTTTGTCCAGATTGTCATGATTTTACCAGTTTTACGTGAGCTACGGAACTTGCCTCGAGTCATCCCACGCAACCTGAACTTCACAGTGTGTCGCCAGATTGTTGAGAAAAGGAAGTGCCAGTACCTGGGGGCTGGACCATGTCAGTTTGCACACTCAGAGGAGGAGCGGGTACTTTGGATATGGATGGCTCGCAACAAAAGTGAGCGTCGCATGTTTTCGAGACCCAGTATTCATCATTTAATATAAAGAATGAGTAAAATGTTCTGGATTAGTCGTGGCATTTAGCAGGTGCTCGGATCAAAAGTTAGTATTTATAGATTTAAGATGGATGATACTGTTCCTGTCATCTGTCTTTGTAGTTCTCACAGCAGAGGATGCTGCACACGCCTGGAAGGAAGAACAGCAACAACAGAAAATAAAGATCAGTCACGGTGACTCTGTGGTTGCTGTGACAGCAACGCGGCCTCTCAGCCAGATACGTACACCTGTGGCTTCTCGTTACAACACGCACTATTGTCGCTACTGCTCGCACCAGTGCAATAGCGATCGACAGTGGGAAGAACATTGCTCTACAGAGAAGCACATCTTCAACGTCAACTCCGACAAAGATCACCAGTGGAACTTCCGGCAGCCTCCCTGGGGACAGGGCAGCAACTTAGATTTGTGCTCCAAGTGAGTTTGGAATTTATTAGCTTTTGTAGCCTCTTTCCTTTGCTTTTGATGTTTTTTCTTTCTTCTCTGTGGGTGCTCAGTGTGAGGGCAAAGCTTTTGAATATTCCATTGCTTTTTCTTCTCAGGCACATGGATGGGGGCCGCTGTCAGTACTCCAATGTGCCAGACATGTTCAACTTGTGCAAATATGCACACAGTGTTGAAGAGCTGGATGAGTGGAAGGAACGTTTTGAGTGGCGACAGATGAAGCGCCAATTAGCCAAAGAGCAAAAGATGTTTTCATACATGGAAATGCTTCTTGAAGAGTACGAGAAGGCTGACTATCGCATTGGTGTGGTGAGTATGCTTTTGATTTCTGCCACATGCTGCCACACCATGCAGAATTTTTCCATAATCAGTGGATGATTTCTCTAACTATATGTGCACTTCCACCATGTGTATCATTGGATTCTGAGATGATTGGCCAAAATGTGATCAGCCAACAGATGATTTAATGAGTGGCCCCTGGGTCAATGGTTGAATAGACCTTTTTTCGAGTCATTCATCAGCCAAATGTCTGCTTGTTAAATCATTTATTCAGCCTATTGTCATCCAAATATCAGCTTTGGCAATTTAAGCCAGTTGTCAAACCATATCTTAGCGATGATCAAGGACTTAAATTGCTAAATATAGGAATGGTTGTCAACATGTTGACAGAAAGACAGAAAGAGTAAAACTCATCAGGCCCCATTCTTCCAGGGCAGTGTTCAACATTGCATCAGTAGTTTCAACATTTACATTTTGTTTCTTTGGCTGAAGGCTGGGTGGATGGGTGGGTGGGTTGGTTGGTGAATTGTTATTTGTGCTTGCTTTGTCAGGGGTTTTTGGAGGGTTGTTAGAAATGTTGAGTAAGTTTTGATGTGATAACCAACTTGACTTACAATGACATGCTTTATTTGACAGATGTCTGAAACTGTTGATGGGGTTGATCTCAAGTGTTCTGAGCCACTAGAGGTTTACCGGCAAGAGAAAAATGCAGTTTTTAAATGGTCCTTTTTATTGAGAACTAAGGTAAATATTCTGAATTACCAAATTGATGTGCCTTTTATGGTCGAGCATTTATGAAGAGAGTCCAAAACTACTCTTGGTGTAAACAGAAAACCTCATAAAATCTGTAGTGAATGCCATTTAACCAATCAGAATGTCAGGAACTGGAACATAAAATTAAAGTTTGTTTCTTGTCACAATATTGTACAATGACCCAGAGTGCTAAATTCTCAACTGCACCCTCCAAACAAAAAGTTTGATAGTATAACCCTGGTAAGGCCCCTCCACGCATGCGCATACCCAATGCATCACCTGTGCAGACTACTCACTGGCCAGTTTAAGCTGACTTTCTCAGAAGCCATGGTCCTGTGTGATGTCGTGACTTCTGGTCCCACTTGGTGATGTGTTCGCCGTTGGCTTTACGTCGTTGTCTCCTCATTGTTGTCTGTTGAGCTGTTGCGGCTGTAGTCGATTTTACATTGCTTTTGCCTTGGCAGTTGCGTTATTGTTTTATTGCTAGTCGAAATTTGCTATTAGTGGTTCGTGATTCCTCGTGATGTTGCATGTAAGTCACACTCGCTTGCGGAGGGGAGCAAATTTCATGACCGGGCTTCTGTTTCCTCTGTTAAGAAGGATTAACAGTCTTCATTGTCGGCTATGGTCACTTCACCGGGCATTGGTGACATGGACTCTGTGGATGTCTTTGTAGCCCCAGTGGTTGTGACTTCTGATGACATCATCTCCTTACCTGTTCCTCTGTCAGAGCTGTGTGATCCATCATCACTGGCTGCTGTTTTGCCTGCCTCTGTGCGTTTATCTGCTTCCGCCTCTGCTCACTTTGTGTTTATGTTTGTGGGCCTGGACAGCATGCCTCGCCTGGTTCCTGTGTCTTGCCTGCCAACTTGGTCTCCGTCTCTGGGTGCTGATGCTGGCAGCTACGGTCCACTTGTCCATCTCTGCTGTTGAGGTTTGGAGAGCTGCTGTCCTTTCCACCCTTTGGCAATGAGGTCCTCATCTGAGGTGATCCATGGCATTTCTCTGTCCCAGGCGGTGCCTTCCTGGGACCTGTTCTGGGTTATGGCGGCTCTTCATGGCCCCCATACGAGCCTCTTCGTCCATCCTCTTTGACGGACTTGACTTTTAAAATGGTTTTTTAAAGTCATGCTGGGGACTGGCCGCCAAGGCAGCTAGGTTCATGCCGTCTTTGCGCTGGTTGCTGATGTGCACAGCGAACTGGATGGTTCTTTTTCCCTTGCATTTTCGCCTGATTTTCTGGCTAAGGACCAACACCTTGGTGACCCATTGCCTCAGGTCTCCATTTTCCCCTTGTCCAGAGTTCTTGCTCCATCTGACACTGACTTTGTTAATTGTCCAGTCCGAGCATTGCATGAGTACCGGCGCCGTATGCTCCCTTTATGGGGCTCTACTAGGAGACGACTGTTCTTTACGTTGCAGGCTGGCCAGTCTCAGATTTCAAAGGTCAGCATCTCACCCTGGATCTCAGCTTTTAACGGCGAGCGTACATTGCGGTGGAAATGGGGGCGGGAGCAGGCCTCACTACCCTTTTCCGCAGCTCGAACGCATGAAGTGAGAGCTTGGGCTGCCTCCTTGGCGTCTCAGACATTTGCACTCAGTGACGTTCTTAAGCAGACTCGAGGGGAACAGAGGACCCTTTTATAAACCGTCCTGATATGCACATAGTTTGTGGCTGGACATTAAACAACAAATATCCCCCTCCCTTTTATAAACTTTTATCTCAAAGATCTCTCGTCACCAAGAGGATGGTAGCTTTGGTGCTGCGGCCGCTAAGGTTGCACAGTTCCTCGGGCAGAATCCCACCTCCTAACCCTGGTAAGTTTTTTTGTCTTTGTCTCACCCTTCTCCTTTTTGTGCTAGTCGGCACTCTGGGTCATGGTACAGTATTGTGACAAGAAAATACAAATTTTTGTTCAGACTTTGTGTTTCTTTAGCAGTGCTTACCATGACACATCTTAGCCCCACCCTCATTCCTGGTGGTCTTGCTTATTAGGGCTTTTGAAAGTCGGCTTGAATTGGCCAGTGAATAGTGTGCACAGGTGACACATTGGGTTTTGGTGTGCAGAGGGGCCTTACCAGGGTTATGTTGTCAAACTCTTTGTTTGGAAAGCGCAGTTAGGGATTGCTAACTTGAGAATTTAGCAGCCTGGGTCATTGTAGGTATTGCTAAAGAAAGACAAAATTTAGAGCAAACATTTGTATTTAAATGAGTTATATTAATTACATGCTACTTGGGAGACAATGTAGATTACCTGAAATTTCTCTGATTGTATTTTTTTATTCAGTATCTGCTGTCTTCTGCTTGCAGCTGACCCTTGAGCGAGTGGCACTTTTGCACAACCATGCTCGCCTTCACTTTGCACTGCAGTGTACAGATGGGAGCAAGCATCAGTTAGCTGCTGGCGAACTGTTTGAGGATGTGGACAGCCAAGGAAACCCATGTTACCGGGTCGTAGTCCAGTTCTCTGGAGGCATGTTTGGCTCATTTAACCAGTGGGTGGTGTTTGACTTTGGCAGCAGGCCTGTTCTTTTACGCAAACTGAACGTGGAGCTTGGCCACGAGGAGATTCATGACAAGGTGAGAACAGTGTGCAATGGAATGTTTTCTGATTGTTGATTAGCGCATTCTGTATCAATACTCAGAAGTTTTAGATGTCCTTGTTTACATTTACTAGTAAATATGGTTATGTTGTTTAAACTTATTTTGTAACGAGGCCAGGATTGTCCATTTTTAAACAAAGGGTGGTGGTTGCTCATTTACCCAGAGAAGTAGGCTGAAATATTTGGCAACTGGGTGCAGTCTTTCTTAACGTGCACTATCAATGAGGAAATGTAATCATAAAAAAGTTTAATGCCTCTTTCTAGCTTTGCATATTTACATGCATGCACATACGCACGTAGAGTGTCACAGTCCCATTAGGATGTGCACTGTTACTCTCCACTCTGCATTATATTTGGCTGGCTTCTGGTGGTGGGGCCACCGGACTGCCATAGTTCCTGTCCCTGGAGAGAGGAATGTCTGTAGAACATCAGTTCTATAAATTTATCCTGTGACAAAAGAAGCTGTCAGCAGTTTTTTTCCTTTGCAGTGTTGGAGGCAGTGAAATAGTCATTAGATATTCAGACATGTGTTCCATCCCAACTTCCATACTTTGTTTCTAAAAATGACTCAGACAGACCCATTATAGAAAACATGGCTGTTCTAGGGAAAAAATTGTGTATTTTTTTCTGGAGCTTGTTTCCGACAAGCTACTGTCACTTCGAGTTTATCGAGTGCTGAGGATGCCCAGAGCAAGTTACAGTACATAAGTGTATGGGTTTTCTTCCACCATGCAAATGCTTTTGATTGGTTTCTATCTACACGTTCTGGTAGGAGTTGCAAAATCATGCGAGGTGTGTAGAAAAAGCATTATTTCGACAACATCATGATTTTTGACGACAGAGATCACACTAGAACTCCTCTGAAAAAAATTCATAACCGGGCAAATGTGCCATTTATTGCGCTGGATTACATTTTTAATGTTTTGATATTAATGTTTTCTTTATGCTGATTTGTCAGATTGATTGGATGTGATGCCAAATGTCGATTACGTTTGCCACAGTGGCAGTATTCCTGATTTTTAAATGGTGTTCCTGATGTGTAAAGGTATGCATATCTGGGTATTTGGAAAAGTTGAGTGTATTTCTGGCATACTAGTTGTAAAAGTATGGTGCCAAACCTGGAAGTAGCATGCTGTGGCATGGTTGCATCCAGCTGGTACCTCGGCCCTCACTCCCCTGCCACTCCTTCAATTTCATGAATGTCTTTGCTGTACACCAGGTAAAAGGTCTGCGCAAGCAGCTTGCATTTGACAGATGGACTTCTGAAAACCGTGAGGTGATTCCTTACCAGTTTACCTATGACGATGTAATATTGGACATGATCCACAAATACAGAGAACCAAGGAACATTGTGACACAGGACAGTATGCGAGAGCTGAACAGTCACAACTACGTGCATAAAATGCACAACTTGCTTGATCTAGAGGAGATGACAAGACACAGAATCATTGCCAGGTAAGGGTTACGCTTAAAATTGTTGAGATCATCATGTGGTTGACTGGACCTGGTACTCAAAAGTTGGCATGCCTGTTATGACTCTACAAATTCATTATCTTTTTCACTTTCAGTCCTAATTTTTGATGTGTTTTTTCAAAAAAAAGTCTTTTATTATGCCAGTGTTGTTGCTGTTTAATTTCTGTATTGGAAATAAGGTATTTGTAACCACTCACAGTACTGTTCAGCATCTACCAGTTACCCCTAGGAAAAAAAAATATGCTCATATTTTCTTAGTGTTTTCTCGTATTGGATTACAGGTTGCACTTTCTTGTAAGGAGTTCATCTTTTATGCAAAAACAAAACGAGAAAGTGAAAATATACAAAGTTTAGAGTGGAAAATGAGCACAGTTTTCCTTTCTGCAGTTACATCTTGTCACTTTACATTTACATGCTTTATGACTAAATAAAAATGAATTTTCTTTGGATTGCTGCACTTACTTCTCTTAACTCAGTAGATTCACTACCAAATCTCTGCGGTCACTTACTGTTGCTGCAGTACTGTCCCTACAGAGCAATGAGTTGTTTTTTTTCAGATTGAAAAATTGTTTCCAATTAGCAGTAACAGTTATATAATGGTTTAAAGTTCCATAAAAAACATTTTCTCTTATCTATATTAAATATCTAAAAGTTCCTTTTAAATAGGTTTGTGACAAGATATGTTGATGTGCAGTGGAAAAAAGTTTCATGGGAAACACAGGCTGACAGGACCACAACACTGTATTTGGTACCACTATCATAAATCAGTCAATATGTTTAGCCACTGTAAAGTTAACCGTAATCAACAGAACCAAAACCCCCATTTATGTTAAGTCATCTGAATGCATTGAAAAATGGAATCTATGGCCTGTCTCAAAACACTTTTTTTTCAATATTTTTGTGATCAGAGATAATTTTACTCCAACATGCAGGAGGCATCCAGTGTCACATGCAAGTTCATGTTTCTTTTGTGCAGTTTTGGAAAGTCCTTGACTATTGCTGCATGCATAAGGCTTTTTGAGTGTTTTCACGTGTTTGAACAGTTTTTTAAAAAATAAATAATCCATTTCATTGGGTGGGGATTGTGATCTGTGCTATTCTAAATAATTCCACAAGTTCTGTCACCACACTTGAACACTTCAATAATTTTTTCCCCTTTTCCGTTACGATAATTTAAGCGCTGGTCCTCATTTGTTCTTTATTAACTTTTTCCCCTTTCATATAAAAACATCAACAAACCACACTGTTGCAAACGCTGCAACATGTCATGGTAGTACTCCTTGTTTGTTGTCTGACCAGCATCCTCATAATAATGCCTTTGTAGAAAACTGTCAACCGTGTCTTCACATTGCTTCGACGCATTCATGTTTTCTTCGGTCTCAGAGAGGTTGGGGTCTTCCACTGTGAAGACTGAGCTTTAATTTTGGGGTCATAGCTATAGACCCATGTTTTGTCACCTGTTAGACCGTTTTCAAAAAGTTTTCATCTTCCTGAGCACAAGGAGATCCTGTGCAGTAGAAACATGATTTTCTTTTTTGGTCAACTGAAAGTAGTTTTGGCATAAACTTCGCAGATACTCGTCTCATACACAGATCTTCAGTGAGAATGGACTGAACTGAACCGTAATTAATGTTCACCTCCTCCAACAACCCTCGATCTGTGACTCGACTATTTTTCCCCACAGCTGCACCCACATTTGTGATGGTTCCATCCGTTCTGCTAGTTGCAGGTCTCTCAGAACATGCATCACTGTCGATGTTTTGGGGGCCACCTTGGAAACATTTGGACCACTCGTACACTAGTGTCCGGCTCATACACTTTCCATACACTTTCTGCAACTTTGCATAGGTCTCTGCACAGGTATCACCAAGCTTTTGGCAAAATTTGAAGCAGATTCTCTGCCCAGTGTTCTCTGCAACGGTTGATGCGACAACCACATTGTACACACTTTCCTTCCAAGCACTGCTGTAAGCAATAGAAGTGAGCTAGAACATTATGACTTGGCGTGTATGCACGACAGAGTTCAAGATCAATCTGTGTTAAGCGGCTTCACTCGGCATACTTGAGCTCCGTTACTTTAGCACCAGTCCCAATACTTTTTGATCAGACCTTGTATACATGATGTTGACAGCAAAGATCTTGGCATGCTTCAAAAAATTATTGCTGATAAACTAAGACACTTGCAGTAATATAGTTTATTTATTTGGAAAGATCAATTCTTGGACTTCAATATTCTTAAAGAATTTTTCGTGGAAATTTTAAGTATTACCTATTACTTCGTGTTGAATGTTGTTACTGTATGCACAAAATAGAAAAGATAAATTCCACGTCACTGCTTCCAAACTTTTGACGCCTCTGAACTCTATATTATTATCACTTTCTGACCTTGAATAAAATCCAAGATTTAATATTTTCTCTGTAATTTTGGCCTAAATTATATTTAAAGTATCTTTCTGCCAAACTTTTTCTTCAATCCATCGGCCATTTCTTGTGAGTTACGTAACTGTCCTGGTAAGCAGGTGCTCAATAGTTATTGGCAAGCCAAATCTAAAATTTAAAAACAGTTCAGTAGATACAACCAGTGGTAGAGCTTTCCAGTGAAACTAAGATTATTTCCCTTTCACTGTTAAGTGCGGCTGCAGGATTTAAAAAAAAAAATTTCTTTCAGTTGCCAGTGACAAAACCTGATCATTTTGTTAAGATGATTCTGGTATGACTACCCACTGAGCCCAAACCATACATTTGAGTACATGTAATTGTTTCACATGGTTGTGGATGCCCACATGTGTATCTTCATTTATTCTCTTTGCTATTTTTTTTAAAAACAGCTTTAACCTGGTGACAGAGGCAACCTTCCTGAGCTCCATCTCCGAAGAGAAAGGTGCTTTCTTTGCTCCTACCGGTGAATTATTTATGAAGCTGCCACTGAGTGAAAATTTGACGGAGGATACCCCAGCTGGCAAGCTCATCTTGACCAGCGTGCGGTCTGTACTGCTGGCACTCAATGACAGCAACAAGCAGCGAGTGTACGAAACAGTCATAGTGCGGGAAGATAATTTCAACTATGATGGCCGTGGCAAGGACTTCATCTACCTCTCGCTTGCTCCTTCCTGTGTCAGGGAGCTGAAGCTAAAGCATGGCATGACGGCTGAGGTGAGTCTTTGCCATTAAACTAGCTTTCAAATATTTGGACAAACACCAGGCTAGTCTGAGCAAATTCGTTTATAATCTAGTTCATTGTGCCACTCTACATTGGATGTTTTGATCATTGATTGTTAAAAAATGGAGCATCCATTTTCACTGGCTTGATATCCTGCTCTCTACGTTCAGTGTATATACAGTACTCCCTCCCTAGTACAACCCCTGCTAGTACTACCTTCTCCTTGATGCAACCGAAAAATCTGTGGCTGTTGTGGCTGGCTCGCACATTAGCAGACGACAGCCGTGAAATACCTCCTTACTACAAGTCAGGAGGAAGTGTGTGACAGCAGTACACATATATAAAAAACACATTTTAAGTGATTGTCATGAATCTGTTTGTCAATGTGTAGTTGCTGTTTGTGTGGCTATATGCATATTCTTTAAAAATAAACTTTGTTGGGCAGTATATTTGTGGTATTTGTATAGGTGACTACACCCTGGGGGAGATGGGGGGGGGGGGCAGACGACTGCTTGGCACCGAAATAAGTTGCTGGCCTTGTTTTCATTGTTTAGCTAAAGAATTGGCATGGTATACATAGAATTTATTCTATGATTTCAGCCTTTACTTATGTATATAGGATGAATTCTATGTATACCATATGCATGGTACTCACAGAATTAATTCTATAACTACAGAATTCTATAACTATGGAGTTAATTCTGTAACTATAGTTAATAAAGAATTCTATAACTACAGAATTCTATAACCAAAGAATTGATTCTATAACAGTAGAATGCAATTCTGTATATACCATGAGCTTTATATTCATTCCCCTCTTGGTGGCCCATAAGTCTCTGTGCCATCTTTCCAACTCATTTATAGGCAGAATTTATTACTTCATCACTAAGGTCATTTATGTGACGTGCCTAAACTGAACCAGAAAACAGTGCACTATTCTGCAATAGCCTGCTAAGGAACTTAAACCTTTGAGCGAAAACCCACCATCTATACTTTGATAGGGTGTCGCAGTGATAATATTGAGCAAAAGCTGGGCATTGCAATGGTGAAAACTATAAGCCTTGGGTAAGATGGGGAAATGTGATTGCCTGTGAATGTCTGTGATTGTCTGCAGGTGGAAGTACAGTTTCAGATGGACCGCCTGCACTTTATCCGCATGCACTATGCCCTCGACAGCCTGAAGTCGACAGACATTGCCTTTCCTGATGTCACCAGGGTCAGCCCACTTAATGAACAACACACTCTGAAAGTGCAGTGAGTCCTTTTGAGCTATTCTTGAGATTTGTTGTTTTGAAGAATTTTTTTAAATTGTGCCCTATAAAAGTACTTTTAAAATTTACTATTGGCACAACCATTTGAACTAGCAGTCATGTAGTTGGCTTGCCATTTTGATAATGAGTTGAAATACTTTTGTTACTTTTCTTGATGAATCTTTTTGTGTGCTTTAGTCTCCATTGTATGTTTAATGTGACAGATCCCGAACATTAAATGAAGACCAGATGGCAGCAGTACGGCACATTGTAGCTCATCGCATTGGCTACACGCCACCCTTTGTCATGTATGGTCCATTTGGCACAGGCAAGACGGAGACACTGGCACAGGCTGCCATGGTGCTGTTGCGTGAAAGACCGGAGTCTCGCATCTTAATTTGTGCTCAGTCCAACAGGTGAAGGACGTGGCTTAATTCTGCAAGAGCAGGGGATTTGTACTGTGTTGTTTGGAGCAGGGTTTTTTTTTCTCTTTGCCATTACCAGATGCCATAAATTATCTGAGTTATTACTACTGCTACCCATCAGCACATGGGGTGAGTATCTTCCTGTGCTTGAGAGAGAAAAAATGTGCCCCCACCCCCCAGCCTAGGAATCCAGCACTTCTCTCTTGTACAGCCTTGGTGGGTTGTGTGGACCCAAGGGTCCTCCACCCCTTGTTGCTGCATCCTTTCGTCCTCTATCACCGGAGTTTTCTGCTTCTGCCAAACACAAAGCAATCCAACAGCTAGCGATTCCTCATGAGGTCAAGTCCACTCCCTTGCCATGCTCAGTTGTTACTTGGGCATCTGCGGCTTGTGGGGTTTGCATTGTGCCATCCTCCCCAGGGATGGATGGTGTCCGTACAGGCATAACTCTTCGGACCAGTAGGTCTTCTTTGGACCCTTGTCTGCACAGGATGCAGGCCACACAGGCCTTTTCTCACTCTCTCCAATACATGGGGTTCGTGGGGTCTTCTTAGGTCCTTTAAAGTACTTAAATTTTGAAATGTCTGAAAGAGGGCCTATAACTCAATCCTACCGCAACTAGCATAAACTTGACACGCCATGCACAGCGCAGTATACCTTGCTCTTGCTCATAAACTCGACACGCCATGCACAGCACTGTATACCTTGCTCTTGCTAATAAACTCGACACACCATGCACAGCACAGTATACCTTGCTCTTTTCTACCTGCGTTGTCTGGCCCAAAAAAGAAAGTCATTCACAGTAGTTGGCCTGGTGGTGGCGGCAGCACAGCAGCTCACTCATCCATGAGGATGGCAGACTGCTTGGGTGGTGAGCAGACATGTCTTTCTCCCTCTTCTGATATTTATTCTCATGTCATTCATGCCATCTGGTACTGGTGAAGAAAAAGTACTTTTTTACCAGTAAAATTAGTTTCTTCAATATTTACCAGATACCATAAAGCAGAGTCCCTCCATCTTCCCCCTTGTAACATATTCAGTTTGGTCATATAGGCAAAGAATGGTTGTTGAGTTAAGATCATGCATGTTATCACATCAGAGCCCCCTGATGGGGACAGGAAAGGTAAACACCCAAGGATTTTTTTTTGTCCTGCAGACATTCTTATAGGGGAGAAAATAGCCCTATGTGCTGTTGGTTAGTAGTGGTAATAACATATAATTCGAGGCATCTTGTAAGGATTAAAGAAACTAATTTTCCTGGTAAATGAAAATTACCTGTTTGGGGTGACTGGTAGCACAGCAGGAGTGTCTGCTTGTGACTAATACAGAGAATCATTTACTAGCCTTGTGAGCACCTACCCTCCACCCTGTTGTACATATCCTCTTCTCTTTGACATTTTTCTTATAAATGGTTTTTTTAGTGAAGACGAACTGTCCCCCTGACTTGTGACTTAAGCAAGCATGCAAATCATTGGTCACAATCACACATGCTTTGTTTCATAGTTCCACTTGGCTAGAGGCAGTTTAAGCACTACTGGGAAAAGATGTGTAATTTCAAAAAGTTTATGACCATAGATATGTACAGACCAAGGCTTTAATTTTTATATGAAAACAGTGAAGCATCACATTCCCCAGAGTTTCGTAGCAAACATTTTTAGACCTGCAACAAGTGTAATCCATCTTGTTTTTCATGCAGTGCAGGATTAACTGCATTCATATTGAGAGTTAATTTTTGCAGTGCTGCGGACCTATATATCCTCAAATACCTGGATCCCTACCTGCAGAGGAGCCGAGGTCCCGTGGCCCCAGTCCTGCGCATTGTTGCAAAAGAGAGACGAATCACAAGCGTGAGCCCTGATGTTCAAAAGTACTGCTGTGTGGCCCCCGACGGGCAGTCCTTTGAGATCCCAACAGAGCACATAGTGCGCCAGCATCGCGTTGTCGTAACGACTGTGGAAATGTCGCTGCATCTGACAGTGATGAACCTGCATGGTTACTTCACACATATTTTTGTGGATGAGGCTGGACAGGTGTTGGAGTGTGAAACTCTGATGCCACTGACCCTGGCTACCGATAAGACGTGTGTGGTTCTGACAGGAGACCATATGCAGATAAGCCCTAAGGTAACACCAGGCTTTGACTTCCTGCCTGCACAAAGTACCATGAGAATGTTTCCTCTTGTACATGCATCTTGATAAAGCTGTGGATTGATAAATTTACTTCAGGAAAATGTACTGAGTGCAAAAGGAAGGCTAGTGGCATGATCCAGACATGTTGCATAGGAGCAGCTTGGTCAGTAGTGCACAGACTTTGTTTAGCTAAGTAAATCCTGGTCACACGCTGGCTAAGGCATGTGTACTACAGCTTTTTTTGCCAGGTGTATTCTGTATCATGCAGACTGTGGTTGTTAGCACCTTGTTGCGCTCCGTACATTTTGGTTTCTTGAGACCTCAGAAAAATGCATCAAAATAGCTAGGATTTGGTTTCAGCAAATGTGTACAAAGTTGGAAAGAAAGTTTTTTTTCTTGATGTGCCTTATATTTCTAACAAACCTTCTAGGTATTGTTATGAAAACGTTCATAATCAAGTAACAACTATGACTAGACAGCTCTAGCACTGTTTTAATTCTTGAAGCTCTAATGTATGTTGCGGCAAAAATCTGCTGGTTACAGGTGTACTCAGCAGAGGCTAGGCGACAGGGACTTAACATGTCCATGCTGGAGCGGCTCTACATCCATTATCAATCCTATCATCAGGGTCCCATCAGTGTGCATTGTCCACTGAACATTTTCCTCAGCATCAACTACCGAACTAAGGTGCGTGTGCCATCAGACTTTGCCAGATGTGTTTCTATCATTCACATCGGAAAATACAGTTGCACTGTTTGTGGTTGTCCAGATAGTGGAGGCACCTGTGTGAGGTACCTGATCTTGTGCTAATCTTGGGGTAATCTTATTTTGCAGATGGAGATCCTGCGGTTCATTTCTGCTGTGTTCTATGGTGGGCCAGACATTCTGAAGGCTCATGGGAGCATCCCCTCTGTGCTGGAGCTAACCCCTATGGTCTTCTATGCAGTGACGGGCCGCGAGGTGCAGGATGCAGACAGCACTTCTTTTTATAACACGCCAGAAATGATGGAGGTGGTTGAACGTGTTGTGGAGCTGCTGAGTGAGTGGCCTCGTGAGTGGGGCGCTGTGGCACCTGAAGAGATTGGCATAGTTACACCATACTATGATCAGGTACAGGCTTTTTAAAGAGAAACTACCCCCTGCCACAACTCTGCCTCCTCCAAAAAAAAGCTTTGAAGGCTGTTTATAGACTTATTTGATCCTTTTGGACATCACCTGAGTCGGGCTGCATGAGTGTATGTTAACTTACTGTTGTCATGGCAGCCGTAAGCCCTATTCTGCCTGTGTTTTTACATGTGGAGAGAAGAGACAGACACCCATGCAAGCCAGCCCAGAGTTTTAATAGATTTTGTGCAGCAGCATGTTGCAGGAGCAGGTCCATCAGAATGTACAGATCTTTAAAGTGCTTGAGTAACATGACCTGCTTAGGTTTCACATCACTGGAGTGGAAAGTCCACTGTTAGCTTTGTATGTTTGTTTCTGATCCTAATTTTTTTTGCTATGTGTGTGGATGTGTATGCTTGGTAACTAAAGTTATTTGCATTTAACATTTCCTAGGTGCGGCACATCCGCCAAAACTTGCGTAAACGGCATCTCAATGGTGTCAGAGTTGAAACTGTTCAGAATATGCAAGGTAGGAGTCCAGAGCCAAGGATATTCGTTTTATCGGACTTTCATGTGTTACGTGGCATATAATCTCATCACGCATACTTTAAGAAGAATGTTTTGGTAAAAGAACTGAAAGAATTCTTCAGACTAGTCTCCGCAGAAGGTTGTGTTTATTTTTATTTATTGTTTTGAGGATTTTCTTGTAGAGTTCCAAGACAACAAATGCTTTGGTAATATGCACCAAGTTAGACCAGTAAACATCTAAACTGCAGTTTAATGATGTGACCATTTTGCCACATCAGTGCACTGATTGCATTGTGATCTAAAATTCATTAAAGACCCGCTCACATGACAAGATCTAGTTTATTTCATCTAAAGTAATTCCCAAAATATGCTTGATGAAAATCCCTTCTGTTTAGGAAAAACAACCACATCTGCATAATCTGGCCACAAAATGATAGGTAGAAAAATTTGACCTTCTAGCCTTGCTTTTTATTCAGTTATCTGTGTATTATTTCAACAGCTGTCTTCATGTGTTTTGTACAGAAGAAGTGATGGTAGTAAATGCTGGGTTCTTGCAGGGAAAGAGTTTCGGGCTCTCTTTATCTCCACGGTCCGCACGCGTTACTTACTGGAAAGTGATCACATGAAAAGACTTCTGCAGGATGCAGAAACTATGGGAGGTGCAGCAGATTTTGCTTTCTTGTCGGATCCAAAGCTGTTGAACACAGCTCTGACACGTACACAGTCTATGGTGGCTGTGGTGGGAGACCCTGTGGCTCTTTGTGCTATAGGAGAGTGCATCCAGATCTGGCGAACATACCTCAAGCATTGTACCAACATGCGAAGTGTTCATCCCCAGAACATGAACTATGAGGCCATCAAAAACCAGGTAAGCTTCATGCAGTTTGTTGTCTATAAAATCATGCTCAGAGTCTTGAAAAACAAATTCGGCTGCCTGGGTGAGGTTTCTTTGTGTTTTGCAGTTAAAATGCTGTTGAGAGCTGGCACTTAGCAGTTGCTAGTGAAGGGCAGCATGCATGCTGACTTTCTGGAAAGAAGAGATGCTTTACAGTGCAAATGACGTTTATTAAATTGCTTTGGGATATTTATAGAGTCCATCACTTTTGCTAGTGTCTAAGAACAGGCAAAGAAACCGTAACTTTGGGCTGTGTTTCCAGGTAGTGCATCTTCAGATGTCTCCAGCTGGGAGGAACTTGAAGTATATCACTGATCTGTGCAAGAACACTGACATTTTGCCCAAACTTGCAGTAAAACCCCAGCCCCCTCCTGCACCTGTTGAAGATGAGTCCTTCGTGTTGAGCTATGCCAACCCTGACATTAAGCAGGGACCACTTCAGATGGGAGAGCCACTGGATGGCAGGGGAGAGGAGGAAGGTCACCTCTTCAGGTCTTCATCAAGCCAGAGCACCACCATGAGCATGACGAGAACAAGGAAACTGCAGAGCACAGATGTGGATGAAGAATTCACTATTCATGCAGACGACATTCTCTTGCAGCTTGCTGAAGAGTCACTATCCCCTGACTGCCCACCAAAGCCCCAGTGTGTGGAATGTGTGGACGTGCAGGAAGACGGTGGCATCGCGCTTATCACCTACAATGTCAAAAAATGCGATGAAAACCTGAGGGCGAAGATGCATTCTGCTGCTGCAGCTTCCAAAGAGCTGTTTGAGGACACAGAGATCTTTACTGAGGTAGACAAGGACACTGGGTTGAAAGAGACCTACTTTAGCTACACAGAATCTAAACTGATTGAGCTTCTAAAGGAAGATCCTTGCCGTTTCAGGTTGTGTACTATCAGCACAAGAGAAGACGGGTGCCTGGCAAAGGTTGTGAATCCACTAGATACCGTGCAGGAAATTGAGATAAGAGGGCCTCTTCGTCGAGGACACGCTTTTAATGAAGATCAAGTTGTGGTGGAGCTTGTTGACTCAGAAGATGCAAGTGATGAAGACGAGCTGGAAAGTAACATGATTCAAGGGAAGGTAATTGGCATCATGCAACGTGCAGTGAACCCACGCTGCAGATCATTCGTCTGTGCTGCAGGGGCTAACAACACCAGCCTGTTGACCCCTATCAACCCTGGCATTCCACGGATTCATAATGTGGCACTACGCAAGCACGTGCAACGCGTCAAAAAAGGTCATGTCATTGTTTACAGACTGACGGCCGACAAGCAGCTGCAGTTCAGTCGCTATGAACGAGTGGATCCCAAAGATCCCGAAGCAAAACTGTTTGTAGTGCGTTACTTGAAGTGGCTGCCTGGATTTTTCAGTCCACTGGGCATAGTTGTTGACGTGTTGCCAGCAGGACGAAACCTGTCCTCTGCATTGACAGTGTTAGACATTGAACACCAGCTGCCACGAACATTTTCCTCAAAAGCTACACAGGAAGTGGAGGAGCTGTATGGAGCTGGCTATCACATGCCGACAGACATCTTTTCAACATACGAAGACCTGAGAGACTCGTGGTGCTTTACCATTGATGCAATGGATGGTTCTTCACTTCAACAGGCATTCAGCATTGATCAGCTTTCAGATGCAACATACGAGCTGGCTGTTCATATAACGGATGTGAGCTACTTTGTTGAGAAGGGCTGTGCACTAGACAGGGAGGGACTCAGGCGAGGTGTCTCTGTTGAGCCAGTTGCTCAGCAGCCTTTGCGTCTGTTGCCTGAGCGACTGAGCACAGACCTATGCAGCTTTCATCCAGGAGAGACTCGCTTGGCACTGTCAGTTTTCATGGTGGTCAAAGGAAGTGGGGATGACTGGCGCGTGGCACAGACCTCTCTCCGACACACGGTGATCAACACTAAACGAAAATTCTCTCTTCAAGAGGTGGAACATATTCTAGATGACATGGAGGGAGCCCAGAGTGATTACCTGCTGAGCTGCATCCTGGTGCTGTACCAGATAGCACTCATGCAGCGCAAGAGTCGCCTTGGCAATGCACACCTGGACCCACAGCTCACCCCGCAGCAGATGGCGACCCCTCGTGCTCACTGCATGCTGCAGGAGGTCATGGTCATGACCAATCACCAGGTGGCCCGCGTCCTTCTCAACTCATTTCCTGACTGCACACCGCTGGTGCGACAGGCCCCACCGAGTCGTGAGAAACTGGACCAATGGAAGTCCAGGCATGCAGCTGATGCTGTCAACTCTGTGGCCCTCACAAGACCTTTCCTTGATGGTGACAAGGTTGGTATCAAAGGAAAAAAAATGTCGGTGCTCCCCACATATTTTTCCTTTTAATTTTCTATATTTTGCACGAACCAACTAGTCTTTCAGGCAAGAGATGTCCCACTAAAATGGAGGAATATATTTTGTTGTATATATCAGCACAATATATTTTTTAATTAAATCATTGAAGTATTGTAATAAATGAAAATACTGTAAATACTGTGTTGTGCTTTGTGGAATTAGCAGTTGTCTTGTTTCTGTTTATAAAAGGTCCCTTAAATTCACAGAGTAAACTAACCATATGGGTACTTGTGTATGTAAAGATTCTTATTATGCAACATACTTCTGATGTTTGCTCTTCATTTGTGCCATGTGTTCTTACAGCACAATTTAGTATCTCACATTACCTTTCTGCAGACCTGTACCTGCCGCATGGTATGCATGTGCGTGTCTACATACATGCGAGACCAGAAAGTGAAACCACTGGACCATTTTGATGTCATCACCCAGCTCTGGAATCACCTGCGGGAAACTGCAGCTGTGGGCAATCATGAAATTGTACAGAAGACAGTTGCCACCCCAGACAATCATCCTCAGTCGGGCGTGGCACTAAGCCATCTCCATGCCATCTTTGAGCCTGTGCAGCTTGTATGCTCAGCCGATGTAGCCGACGACCAGCGAGGTATACTTTGTTCCACCATTTTGTATATGTAGGGTTTGGCGTTTTTTGGGGGGTTGGGGGGGAGATCCTAAGTGTTTCAGATTGACATGATTTTTTTTTTGTATCCTGCAGGTCATTACAGCCTAAATGTCTCCTGCTTTACAAGTGTCACCAGGCCTTTGCACAGCTACATTGACATTATTGTACAGCACTTGGCGTCTGCTTTGATACATGGGCAACCATCACCCTATAGTCAGTTGGAGATATCCCAGATAGTTACTGCTTGCAACTTCAAGCAGAACTTTGCCCAAAGCTTTGGCAAAGCTAACATGACCACACATCTTGCCGCCGCCCTGCAGGATCGGCCACTGGTCTTGTTCCCAGTGATAGAGGCCCTTGATGAGCAGACGATGACCTTGCACTTCCCAACCGTCGGCTGCATTCAAGACAGAGAAAGGATAGTGGCTCTGACATCTCTGGGACCGGCCACTGAGCCCCTAATCATCCCTGACACCGATCAGGTCAAGCTGAAGTGGCAGGAACGGATATATGATGCAACCTATTCCTTGCAGCAGCCTCCCTCTGCTGCTAAGACAGTGGACGTAGAGCTGTGTGCTGACCGCTTTGTCAGCTACATCCCACCCTTTCAGTGGCAGCGACTCCTGAAAGCCATTCGTGAGGAGAGTGCTGAGAGCATTTTGTCCATGGTGCCGACCATCCAGGAACACGTCCATGATGCTGTCTCGGATGGCCGCTTCTCTTTGGACGTCAGTTCGGAAGTTCGGCGGGGAGGTCATATCCAGCATTTTGCTGAGTTCAGTTTGGCCTTCCATTCTTCCATGGTTGTGCAAGTTCAGGTGGTGGCTCAGATGTACAGAGGGCTGCTTGTCCCCAGAATTCAGCTATTCAGCCTGACCCCAAGCCTGGATATCTGCCTGGAGCACAGAAATGACCCCACCAGCTGCTTTGCCAAAATGACCAGAGTGCCTGCCACGTCGGCCACTTACTCTGATGAGGCTGCATATCAGCAGTCATGGTTACCAGTGCTGGCCCTGGAGGCTGCAGAGTGTGCTGTCGACAGCCATGGATCTGCTCTTATTCACAATGTCTACATCGCCTGGAGTCAGGAAACGGATGCTGCTGGTGATGGATCATCGACTGTCTACGGTGAGTTCTCGTTGACCCAGGCCTTCTGCAAAGACCGAAAGATCCGTCTGTCTGGGGACAGCAACTCACCCGATGGTCTAAATATGTTCGACCTCGAAAGGTCTGTGCCAGCACCTCTTGATCTTGTTTGTGTGAGGTATGCAGGCCTGCAGCTTCCAGAGAAGCTAGGACTGGATGAGAAGGTCGCAGCCATCGTCAACACGGGGTGTCCGGTCACCTGGGTTGGCCACTGTGTGGTGGTGGGGGTTGGTCGAGACAATGTGGGGCTTCTTCATGTACGTGTGCGGCTGCACGCGTATGCCATGAACATGCCAGAGGTACTTCTTGATCCGCAGGTTGCAGTGGGGCAGCCATGTTCCATGGAGTGGATTCCCAGGACGCTTCCATACAGGTACACAGAGACTTGAGAGCCTGACTTGTGATAACCATGTGGAAGAGCCCATTGGGAAGGTTTTTAAATGTGGGATTTATGAGCATATAAGGATGTTGGATTTTGTGTTCTGACCGTACATAAGAGCAGAGTATGCTATATATTTTTGGTGACTTTTGCATTGTATAACACTGGATAACATACTTTGATATATGATGCTGACGTGTACTGTTTCTGTCTGTCGAAGACAAATGGAGTTCGCTGTCGCCTGCCTGAAAGATGCTTCTAACTTGGCAAAGGATATTGCCGTTGGCAGGAAACCTGTGGAAAACAGTAAGCTTGTTTACTGGGGAGAAGGCAAGGGAGATGCAGAATTTAATGTGCCCTTCAGCTTTTAACTTTTTATTTGGAATTTTTTCTTTGATTTTCATCATTTGAGGTTGAAGGCAAAACTCATCTCTATGGTTAATACTCCTTTTCCTCCCCATTGGAGGGCAGAGATTTCATAGTCTTGAGACCTCTTCAGTTTGAAATCGTGTTTCAGTTGATCTTTCTGATGTCGAGTTCCTGTTGGAGAAGGTCAATTCAAACCCCTCCCTCAACCCTGAGCAGAAGGCAGCCGTGGAAACAGCCCTGAAGCAGCCTTTCACAATCCTGCAGGGCCCGCCTGGCACGGGCAAGTCGCTCACTGTGGCCCACCTCTGTCGCATGTTTGTTGAGCGGAACCGCATGACACCTAGGTCTTTGAGCGAAGCTGCTGCACGTGTGCAAGTGCTGGTTTGTGGGCCGTCTGATGCAGCTGTAGACGTGGCAGCTGGTGAGTGGAAAAATTCATAGAAGTGACCGCAGCTGCTGGAAGTGTCAGATTAAAAATAAATCATTACTTTTCTGTTTGGTTTAAAAGTTGATCAGAAATGCATTTACTTCCTAAGCATTGTTACAGAACATGAAGCTGCTACAACTGAAAATTATCTGTTACCAGATTTATATGGCACAGTTCACCTCTTAGCCATGCCACACACCCCTCTCCCCAGTCCCCTGTTGTGATTTTAGATTGTAAACTCCTACCCTGACCTTTTTTTTAAAAAAATCTTTCGCCACCCCATCCACTCAACTTCATGATTCAGTTATAGTAAAACTGCATGAAGATTACTAGTGGGCCTAATAATATAGTGACAAAAATTTTTCATAGTGCTACACTACACCTGACATTATTTAAAAGGAGACGAACGTGAGGGGTGGGAATAAAAGAACATTGATGCTTAACGATTTAAGAAAATTAAACATTTAACAAGTAACATCTTTCAGAAAAGAAGTGTATAATATCGATCTGCCTCTGTACGTTGTACCTACTTGTACAGACCAGTTCCCTAAAAGGTGCAAGTAAAGCCTGAAGGTGGGATACCTTGTCTTGCCTCATGTTAGTCGAAAATACCTCGGTTCTGCTTTGTTGCATCGAAGCATAATCTCACACTTTATTTTAAAGTTCATCTGTGCTTTCTTTCCAGTTCACCTCATGAATATGGATGAGGGTAGCCTTAGGATAGTGCGAGTGTACAGTGAGCAGGTGGAACACATGGCATTCCCTCTGCCTCGTGACACGGTGCCTCCATGGAAATTAGAAGTGTGTCACGTGCAGGAGGACCCCAGCTTGACCAGCATCACTCTGCATCATATGATACGTCAAAACAATCGCTACAGCGAACGGATTAAGGAGCTGGACACACTTTTTCAACTCTACCCACAAGACATCAGTGATGATCAGGTTAGAAATTACATTTGTTTGCATATATATCTATGTACACACATACAGATTGTGTTCGTAAAGCAGGGTTGTTTGAATACTGTGAAAGCCATCAATCTGTGCATCATTCTACTACTTTCTTACACCTAAACCATAGAATGCAAGATTCTTTTCATGTGCATGATGCTGCTTATAATAGAACCCCATTCCTCTAGTTCAATTAATTTTGTATTTATTCGTGTAGAAGTGCTTCTTTATAAGTTATTTTATACTCTTGTTATCCTTTATCTAGGTGCAAAAGTACTTTATACTATAGTTGGTATAGAACTTGAAGTCTTACTTCTTATGTTTGTTTTGAGTATTGTTATCATTTGTCAGGTGCAAAAGTACCTACAGTTACCACTGGGGCAGAAGTACTGCTTGTATTGTATTCTGTATTAACTCTTTTGTCCTCTGTCCAGGTGCGAGAACACTTACACTAGCTGTTGATGTAGGATTGCTATGTATTCTTAGTCTTGACCCAGGTTAAGGCATCCGCTTCCGAGGCGGGAGGTCGGTGGTTTGTATCCCGGCTGAGTCATACCAACGACTTAAAAATTGGCAATCCAGAAGCTGTCCTGCCAGACGCCTGGCACTACAGGGAACAGTACTAGGACTGGTTGGCCCGGTGTCAGTATAATGTGACTGGGTGGGACTGAGGCCCGTGTTGCGCCATCAGTCCCACGTGTGGCAGCACGTAAACTTTGTCTAAGCAACACCGTCCTGATATGCACCTAGTTTGCAACTGAATGTTAAGCAACAAATACCCCCCACCCCCATCCTGGTGCAAGAGTACTTAAGCTTACAGTTGATGTTGAAGTGCCATTATGTCTTGTGTATTCTATGTCATCTTGTCCTGTGTCCAGGTGGAGGAGTACTTGCAGTTGGTACAGCAGGCCCAGCAGCTAGAGCTCAGACAGGCGGAAGTGATCCTGGCTACTTGCTCTGCTGCTGTCAGTCCGAAGATGGCTCGTACCACTAACATCAGACAGGTACTGCCGGCTTACTTCGGCTGGAATTAACTCTATTTTGATGTACAGCACTCGAACCAGGGCGTCTGCAACCGTAGGAGTAGGATGTTAGTTTTCTGATTTTGAGGTTTTCAGCTCGTTTTCTGAGGGAGAAAACCCATTATCTGGAGGTGGGGGGTGTGGAACAAAATTCTGGTATTTGAAAAAAAAAAACCCCGAGGACTGCAAGGATAGGCCCCTTGTGCTGATCAATATATTCTAATCATTCCTGCGATTTCTGTCAAACCCCCAGGTTAGTTTTGCATAGCTGTTTTTTCATAGGTGTACATATTGTGAACAAAATTGAGCAGTTTGAGGACCAGTTAGGTGATAAGTTAGCCAGTGGGAGGTGGGGATGAGGGTGGAAAAGGGGCCCCCCCCCACCAGAAAAAGTTTGTAGCTGAACCATCGGGGTGTCACCAAGTCATGTGCTGCAAACGCTACAGAAGTCACCAGATCGAAAGTAAATTTCATTGTCACCAAGTTGTGTAGATTGGCATTTTACTTTAATACAGCAAATCACCGCGGTATCTCTCATGACTTTCCATGCTTACGATACTGTGGTTGTCCTAAAGACTCCTCCAGTGTTTTTACAAGACTGTTGTGACTCTGTTCCAGATCATCATTGATGACTGTGGCGCCTGTAAAGAGCCAGAGAGCCTAGTTCCCATAATCCTTTTCAAGAGGGTCAAGCAAGTGGTGCTGGTTGGTGATCACCGGCAGCTGCGACCTGCAGTCCGGAATGCCACCGCACGGTCTTTAGGCCTGGAGAGGTCGCTGTTGGAACGATATTCCGAAAGTGCCATCACCCTCTCTGGCCAATACCGCATGGTGAGCAATCATCATTAATCACTATTTTGATTGTGTTTACACCTCATACCATGTCATGTGATGACTTAAGTGTTCATTTACTTTTTGTACTCACTGTATACTTAGAACAGCAATTGCCCAGGTTGAAGGCCAACAGGACTTAAAAACTTGTGCCTGCAGTTGCTCTGGTAAATTACAATCCTTATTTCTAGGCTTTTACCTGCGATTTATTTATTCCTTTAGCACCAAGGCATCAGTGAATTCTCCTCAGCCTGCTTCTATGAAGGAAAGATGAACTCTGTGACAAGAATTCAGAGTGGTCCTCCAGCCCTGAACATCTGGCCAGGGTCCCGAGCCCACCCCATCGTGTTCTGCCACCTGGTGGGACATGAAGAGACATTCACAGTGGCTTCAGAGGAGGGTGTGATCATGTCAGAGTGCAACCCCAAAGAAGCTGATGTGGTGGTGAGTGAGTGCATTGATTTTGTGTCTGTGCTTGGTTTTCAGCTAGCTGATGCCTGGCCTGTTTTACTTATTGTTCTCAACAGTCTTGATGTAAATCTGTATACACAGATCTAAATAGTCTCGTGTAGTGAGGGGATGAATGCAGGATTTGTTTGCCTTTCATAAAAGTTGTGGCACCGAGAGTGTTATCCAAGCTGCTCGTCTCCTGCATTCAAACATTTTGTTTTGTGTTCGAGCGCTTATAGCCTAAAATATTTTTATCCCTTTCTGAGTCAGTGTGTTTGGATTTTATCAGGAATGTTTCCCGCAAATGTTAACATGAGTCATGTAATTTAATCAAAATGTAAACCCATGGATTGATTAATAAATGTGGAGAGTTTTTTTAGGCGGACATTGTAGCAGAGCTGGTGTTTCACCAAAAACTGGATGTGGACAGCGTGATTGTGGTTACACAGTACCACGCCCAGTGTGGCCATATCAAGCAGAGGCTGGAACAGCGTAACTTGGATGTGGCTGTGACTTCCATTCTGGATTGCCAAGGTCAGGGGCAGGCTTACCATCTTGAAATGCTGCTGCGTTACCTTCTTTTCCTTCCCTCATTGCTTCTTTTTCTAGATTTTTTGTTTTTTTGTTTCATGACAGTTGATGCCATGCAAGTGTGAACATAATGAGAAAAGAGTGAATGTGTTTAGAAAAATCCCTCTGAATAATAATTGGTTTTGGTTTGGTTTGGTGTTCTATTCCAAGAGACGAGATCAAAACCCATGGCCTATAAATTCTCACTTTTGTGTTGACAAACAACTTGTTTCACCATGATGAAACCTCACTACTGATGAGGGTTAAAAATCTGTCTGTGAATCAACATATTATGCAAGTTTGGAATCTTGTTGTGTGTTCAACAAAATCATTGATGGCCTTACTGTGAGCTTGATGCCGTATATTCACCCTCTCCAAAAAAAATTCTCATTAATTATTTAAAAGGTACTATATTTGTAGGATAATTGTATACTGTGCAGGCTGAGCACAGTCAAATGCTGTGATGCTGGTCTATAAATCATCCTGCAAAACATCCTACACAGAGCTCCCCAAAAATTTTGTATAGAAAAAGAATGAAAGGGTATTGTTTCGCAGGTAATAGGGATCAGGGTGGAGAACCTTCATGTTTTCAAGGGTTGGGAGCAAACTGTTTTGACAAAGCTCTGTCTGCAGGTAGGGAATACCTTGTAGATCAAGTGTTTTTTTGTCTGCAGGTAGTGAATACGACTATGTAGTGCTCTCCACAGTTCGCTCAGTGCCTAAAAGTCAGGTGGAGAGACAGCCAACAAATGATTGGTTGGAGCGTCACCTTGGGGTCACTGCTGATGAGCATCAGATCAATGTGGCATTTACAAGAGCAAGAAAAGGCCTTATTGTGACAGGTCAGTATTCTGCTACAAATGCTGCATGCAATTGTTTACAGATGAGTACATGCCTGCACACATAAAATTCACATTCGCTCCTTTTACAAAACAAACTGCACTGCCATTAAATGTGTTCTGCATAAAAGCATTCTACAAACACAGTTCTTTCAAAAATCACAAAGAAACAATAGAACAGTGTTGCCATTTGTCAGATCAGTTATGCTGTTTCACATTAATTTACTGCAACTTTGCGAGATGATGTTGAAGAGACTATATTCTGGGTTGTAGGTTTTTTTAAATGGTGTTTTAAAAATAGTATTAACCATATTTTTCTTGTTTATTTTTACCTTCTAGTTACAGACTCTTAAAACATTTCATTATGTACTGGCTATAATATGTTCAAAAGTCAGGCTTTGAAAACTATTGGAGACAGTGTGTTGATGACAGGATTTTTCCCTCCCACCAGGCAACAAGTATCTGCTGCAGTGCCATCCTACATGGCACAGACTGCTGACACATTTCCGCCAGCTGAACAAACTTGTGGATGCAGCACAGTTTTTACAGACCATGGCAGCTTAACTGCCAGTCGCCTGTGGCTGGCATCCTGTGTGTGAGCGAATGTGGACATAGAGTCGTCTGTTATTTGACTGTGGTCTTTGTTTCTAGCTTTCTGTGATTTGTTGAGACAAAAAGGTCAGCAGACAGATACGAGATGTTATCCTTGACCAGAAAGTTTTCCTTTCTTTAGCGATCATGAGAGATCAGATGCTGTTTAGAAAAACTGAGAATGTTTGGTTTTTGAAAAGTTTTACTAACATGCAGCAGAAATGTCAGTGTGAGAGATGCTTTTTTCTTTGCACTTCATTTGGTATATATCGGTGTGGGAGATTTTTGACTCCTATCTTTGCTGTCATACTTAAATTAATGTTTCGAATTCTGTTCCCTGTAGATTATTATATATATATTTTTTTGTCATGCATTTTAGCTTGCCTTATATAGCAGAGCAGCATGTCTCTCAGACATATAGAGGACGAATAGTGGCATCTTGATGGGACCTTGGTATGCATGGATTAGTAAAAGCATGGAGCAGTGTTTGAGCTTTCTCATTGCAACGGGAGGGGATTGGTGCTTAACATCCAGCCGCTAACTATGTGCATATCAGGACGGTGTTGCTTAGACAAAGTTTACGTGCTGCCACACGGACCGATGGCGCAACACGGGCGTCAGTCCCACCCAGTCACATTATACTGACACCGGGCCAACCAGTCCTAGCACTGTTCCCTGTAGTGCCAGGCGTCTGGCAGGGCAGCTACTAGATTGCCAATTTTTAAGTCTTAGGTATGACTCGGCCGGGATGCGAACCACCGAGGCGCCTTAACCACTAGACCACCCAGGCGGTCTCTCATTGCAACAGGAATCGCTCTGGGGATAGTTTTTGGTCTCATGTATGTTTCCACATAAAATCCAAGCATTCTTTAGAAAAGAAGTGTCAGATATGATAGTATACATATATTTTTTAGTCTTTCCTCTTTTGTGTGTGTTGGAGGGGAGAGGGGGTCCTTTTTTCTGCAGTGGGACAGTGAAAATTTGCTTATTGAAGGGGTATTCCCCAAATCCTTGGCCTCTAATTGGTTGAAAATGGTCATTTCTGAGTGCATACATCCAGTTGAGTAGCCACACATTGTTGGTGTGGCAGGTCAGTCCAAGGTGTAGATTTGTGGAAGGTGTGTTTCCGTTCAGACTATGTGAAGCTGTTTGACGTTTATCATAATACTAGTGACTGATTAGGAAGGCCTAGTTTCTTTGTATAATTTTTTGGTCTGCTTTTGAAGCCCATTTCTTCTTGAGGTCTTCACTCACCTGATGATGATTTTAAGAAGCATTCCATCCAGTGACATCTTTCTGTAGGTGGAAAGTTCTTCAGTACATGTGTGTTCATACTTTAACATTAGGTGAAAAATCTTTTCAGCTTGACATGGTGTTCAAGCTAAAGACATTTGTGTAAAATATCGTTTTCGTGGTTTTTGAATATACAGTTTGTCAGGTTACTGATTGTGATCATGTTAACTATGCACATTTCTTGTCTTCAAGGGTAACAGTGACTGATCTATTAGGGAAACCGCCAAATAATTTCTTAATGAAAGAAGCGAACAGCCTATACTTGTGATTACAGGAGTATGCTCAGTATACCATTCCTAAAGATGCAGAATGTACTTGCCAGTTCATGAATGACGCTTGATACAAAAGCCACTTTATAGTGGCTGTGTTTCGTCACGTAATCATGTTGCTTGAGTCAGCTTTTGAATTGTGTGCTGGAAAGGGTTTTAGTCAGATATATAGGTTGTCATTTGTGGTGGTATCATCCAATATTTGCAATTTTTATGTCATTTGTTCGCCCAGAAAGGAGGCTACTCTGACTGTACCTGTAGAGCTGTCCATTGGCTACACTTTCCTATCCATTCTCTTTTATCTTTGAAATCTGAAGTTTCCCTTTATCCCCAGTTTCTCATCTTCTGGAGGTATTGCTTGCCTTTTATTTTAAGCCCGAATTATTATAGATTGATGGCTCCCATTTATGAATCATGTAGTTGGGATTAGGAGAGGAATCTTAGTTGGTGGTATGGAAGATTTTTTGCACTGTGGCATTGGTATTCAGTACATTCAGCTTATTATTTATGTATCTGGTCGTTTTTCTCTAAAGAACTTACTAATTATTTTTTACTGCTTTTTTTAAATTTGATTTTGAAAAATTGAGCGAGTACTGAACATCTCCAGTGCCTCCTAACTTCCCTTGTAAACATGCTTCATATTTGATGGGATATTGAGCTGATGATGTATTACTGTGTGCAGTGATTTGTGTGTAGACATTAACAGTAGGTAGGATTTTTAACTTGTTACGATACTGATAAAATTTGTTCACTTTGTGATCCTGATGTGGCCTCTTGTGTCAGCTAGACCCTTTTAGCAACAAACAATGCCTTGTGCATGGTTTACTAAATGGAAAAAGAATTTGTATTGACAAATGAAATGATCCTTGGCTGCAGTTTAAATAAAGTTTTATTTCTGTTTCATGGAGTGAACGTTTTTGAGTGCTATTTGTCCCCCTTAGTGCCCAGCTGCTAATCATAACAGGAGGATAGAGGTTTTGAGAAGATGTGCATAAATGTTTGTGTTGGTGTGTGCACATGCATGCATAAGTACATTGGATATTGAAGGAGGATGAGATCAGAAAGGTGCGACTAAATTTATAATATCATCAGAAATTGTCTGAACGTCTTGGTCTGGATGTCTAGTGCTTCACATGGAGGTAGGAACTCTGGTTACACTGGGACCTTCAGCAAGCTTTTGCAGCAGATTGCCTGGATCCACTGGAAATGGATGTACCAGAGATGAAATCTGGACAACTGACACATGGTTCTAACGTAGTGAGAAGCGCTTTTGTAAGTTGCCCACTGGATTGCACATAGCAAAGTGTGCAGCATAAAGAAAACCTGCTGAATCCAGGGAGTTCTTCAGTTGAGCTACCTGCAGTGCCAGCCAGAGCACAACAAATGGCTTCTGAACTGTCCAGTTCTTTGACAGAAGCTGCTTCTGTCACTTCATGATGCTATTCCTGACCCCGACTTTCCTCCAGTTGGCAGTTTTTATTGTCGGAGTCTTCTTGTACTGGTGATAATTACTTGGCTTTCTGTTGATAACCAGCTCACACGAATATTTAATATCTTCTTCACTCATCCTGGAGAAGTAATTCCTTGATTTTCTGTGATGGAATGTGTATTTTACCTGTATGATCCTTGTTCATCAAGAGGTCTAGTGTTGGGACAGATGTGACATCGTTATCTCTGTCTGCTAATTATCTGTGCCCATTTGGTATTTCAGTTTAGCAAATATGCCTTGTATCCCTGGCAAGCAGAGGCTGAAAAGTGGTTTATGTGAACAGAAGTCCAAAAAAGCCAGTATGTTGGATTCGGATGGTGTTTTTGTTTGTTTTTTGTTGGGGGGGGGGGGGGGG
>SMGT01004408.1:554354-568173 GCA_004794575.1 Lanistes nyassanus | reverse complement strand
CCCCCCCCATTTTTGTCTGTTTTATTGAGGCGGTACTGCATTATAGCCCGTAACCTATGGAACAACTAAGCATTTTGCGAAACCTTTCGCCGAGCCTCACAGAGATCTCGACAAGTGTGTTTAGAATTTTTAAAAAAAACTGACGATAGGACAAAAGTATATTTGTCCATCTTAGGAGTCACGTGGTCTTAGGGGCAGGTCGACATGCTAACTGGACAGGTCAATCTGGGTACTTCTGGGGTGAGTTGATATGGGTGTCGATTTTTCACCTTAGCCTGCAATATTTTTCGGGTTTTACAGGGCTGCATTTTTACGCCACATGACTTACAAATTTCCTCTGGTCATTTTAATATCTTTGAAATCGTGCTTCGCGGCGTCTGACGTCATTTTAATTGTCGGGACTAAGAAAGGCGGTCGAATGCAAAGCAGTGTTCGCTCGCGGCAGCAATTAAGACATTATTTGTTGTTTGCAGTGTAAACACGAGCTGCTCGATGACCTGTACTGAATAAAACGCTGGAAACGTGCCTAGGCGAAAGACGTGGGGACTCGAGATACTGCCTAACCATCCCCTTCTACACAAACACGTCTTTATGTGAACTTTTATCGTGGACAGTCAACACAAAGTTCTCACGAAAGCAAGTGGTACTACCAGCAGTTAGATATTTATATCGAAACTTACGGTAGCCCATTATAATATCTCACATGCTGCAGAAGATAGGAGTATGTGCATTCCTGACGCAAGAAGGTTTCAGCAAGCAGGCGAGTGATATAAGCTGGAGATGCAAAAAGCATTTTGTCTCTGGTCGATTACAACAACAGTGTGTGCTCGTTAAGTGTATTGCGGGCGCAAACCGTCTGTGATGAAAAACGTCGTTTGATAATCTGGGCTGTACATTGTGTCGAGCAGATAGGTAGGTATAGGGGGTTTGCTGACTGCACTGTCACTGGCCGTTGGCACGGTGTTGACGGGCGGGGACAAGGTGCACAACAGCCCACCAGGCAGGGTGTCGCCAAACAGGAGGAGGTGGTGAGCTGCACGTGAGCTGGTTCACTTTTCTCTCCGCAGCTGAGGTAAGTGGAAGCGCCAGGCCTCTCTTGTGAACTGCAGCAGGAAGGATGGTGCGTGTCCGTTTGAGTGAGTGAGAGGAAGTCTGTTTGTGCGGGCGCGCGCGTGCTTGTCTCCGTCTACGTGTTTGGCCGAGTGGGGTCATCATTGCCAGCTTTTCCGGACAAAGCACACGGCGGGAAAACACCGTGAAGTCCAACTTGCTAAAACAGATCACTCCACCTTGTGGATCTGTGAGATCTTGTTCAGTAAAAGTCATGTGACCTGCCGAGAGGGCAATAGGCAAGCTACGCTGACCACACACAGGTACTGTACCTGTGCTTTGTCTGGAAGAACTGCACGCAAGAGTGTGGCTTGATCCAGTTGTGCTTATATAAGTCCTCGGTGCCTTGTTCAGAAAATCAAAATGTGGTAATAATCTGTCAGCTTTGGTTTACAGGCCGCAGTAACTCCGCTGTACAATACGTATTGCAAGGCATGTACGTTTAAACGGGGTCTAAACGCACCCAACAGGCGTAATCACGACGTCACACTTAACGAAACTTTCTGCGTAATCGGAGTCAAAGTTCACACAGACGATTTGATTGGCCTTTTCTGGGCAAGCGCATCAGTCTTAATGGCGGCGTGGCTAGAGAGAGAAGCGTGGATCAAGTGACTCGATTTGCTTTATACGACTATACGGCTGACGTGTCACTGAGCCATAACAACAGCAAAACAACAAAAATTGTCAAACAAACACCAGCGAAGCTAATCTCCTGTGTCGGACATTGCTTAAAGTTCCTCGAGAACCTTCAAAGTTAGGGTCTCTCATTAGACCTTGACCCCTTTGCGAGATGCTAATTGGGCTTTCTGAATGGTTGGGGTGCAATGCAATGTTCGGAAATCGCTCAATGTTTAACATCTTTCCGCGTTTGTATAACGCATGAAACAACTTTTTACGTGTCTTGTTTAGCCAGCGAGGGCAAGATACGTGCGGTAGCCAAGTGTGGACAGCCTTTAAATAGTATATAGATTTTTTAAAAAAAATATTAATCTTCGTTCTCTACACTAAATCTCACAAGAACGCGATGCTTATCCTTCGAAAGGAGTGTTGTAACATCGAAGAATATGCAGGTTGGTGAGTTTTGCAAGGAAGATTTCAGCAGGTGTGGCTACGCCGAAAAAGATTTAAGAAGAAGCAGAACCTGAAACCCTCCACCAAGCAACGGATTCCTTGAATTGCGCATCTAAGAGTGAAAATTCTCTCGTTTCTTAGTCAACATTTGCCCGTCGTTCTGTTCTCTCTCTCTCTTCCCCCCTCCCACCACCCATCTCTCTTTAAAACGGTGGATTCGAGAAGGAAAAAGAGCGCGTGCATAGCGGGCACGTCACTCTTGTCCCTCTAAAAGAATAGACAGTATATATTCAGTGCACGTGCAGGTCCAAACTTCTTCGAACCCCCCACCAACCCACTGTTGAATGACATCGAACTAATCCAAGGGCACATCTGGATAACCTTTGTTACTTTGCTAAACACGCAGTATTCGGTTTATAAACAACAACAACAAAAACCTTCCATTCACGCACAATGGCAGGTTAGCAAATGTTACTACTGTCCTGTAAGCGTTTCTGCAGTTGTCTCCTCTACAGGTGCACGTGCACTGCTCAAAGCGCGCTTCCAGTGATAGATATGGTGGGTAAAGGTCAAAGATCGTAGGTTGTACACTTATTGTACAATCCTGCAGTACTTGTGGATCGACAGGCACAAGATAACACAGACTTGCCGTAGGTGCGAGTGCGCTTTATTGAGTTATAGCCGACATTCCGCTGTGTAGGACTGTTTACTTACCTTTACACACTATAGTGACTGCAGCGTACATTTGGACAAGGTGAGAAACGTTTGTGCGTGGTTTGAGAATCCACCTGCGGGTTTATATGTATCTTACAATGTGCTTAATCCTTGCATTTGACTGATTTAAGAAAGAAAGAAGTTCGTAAATCGGAGACCAAAATTTAAAGTACATGTATTGGTTTCACATGACTTCTGGTTTACTTCGTTATTGTGTAACAATTATAGTGCTGACTTGACATTTTGTGCTACATATTGCTTAGCCATGGGCATCTTCTGACATTGAAGGTTTATTTTATATATTAATGTATATTTATTGTATATGTATAAACAAACTTTGTTCCCTTTTTTCATATTCAGGGTGACTGCATGATTCACTAGCGTATTCTGTTCTTATTGCCTTATAGAAACCTGATCTCCGATTAGCTATTCCAGCCCGAAGCTCTTGTCACCATTTGTATTCATGAATGCGTAATAGGCCAGAGAACAGCTAAGAGAAGATTGTATTTAGCCATTGGGAAGATCATGAAAAAGTCCTAATTTGACAGAACATGTCTAGCATGTAACTGCATATTAACTTCATATTAACATATCAGAAGAACGCTGAACCCTAGTCCTAACCTAACGTATGCACGCACGCGCGCGTTCAAAATTACACATTAATAAAAATACACGAATCAGTTCGCCACGGGCATCCTGGAAACTTCCGCTAACATGAAATCGAAGTGCCAGGAGAACACTTTCGGTGATCGGTCACCAATGTGAATTTGATATTTGCAGCTGGTCTGCTACTTTCTCCTGTATATGTAGGATGTCCTCTCTCCTGAATCTTAGTTTAGAGTATGATTCTGAATCGTCATACTTCACTAGTGGATGGATACAATCCCAGAATATTCCATAACTGTTTACAGATTTCCCCGAGAGCAACTTTTCACAGCAATGAGTACGTCGTCTTCAAGCGAGCTGATCGGACCTTAATTATATTCTCTGCCCAGAGTCAGACGAGGTCATAATTAAACCGACGGGGTATTAGAACATGCTAGCGCTAATCACCCGTCCTGAAAACGAAGTTACGGGGCTATTCCTCCGATCAGCTTAAGAAGAGATTAAAATATTAAGCTACTAATCAGCCGTCGTGAATATCAGCCCAGGATCGGACACGAGTGCGCATGCGCGATGGTTTCATCGTAGAAACGTAACTCGGGGCAGCGAAAATTCAGTTCGCCACACCTGGACTGCCCGTAACTGTCCTAAAATCGCACCCAGGCGACTGTTAACGTGAGCCCCTCTGTTTACTCTGGTCACAGAACACCTCGGGCGATGACAGCAGAGCTGACCACGGCGCGTCTCCAGGAGCTGGTGCAGGAGAACGCGCGGTTGCTAGGAGTAGGCGCCCTTACCCTGGCCGGGGCTGCGGCAGCGTCAATCTACCTCGGCTCACGCCCGGAACCCATCGTCCCTCCACTGGATCTAAGCAAGCAGTCCATCGTGATCGACAAGAAGGTCTGTGTGGAAACCTAACGACGGTGATATTATTTATTTTTCTTTTGCGAAGAAAGTAGTTGTACAGGTGCAAGATGGACTGCAGGGCTGTGCCATCACACGTGGCAGTGCCTTCAAGAAAAGGTCTTCTATAGTTTGTGAGTCACAAGGAAATAAAACTTCCATCCGGGTAGCCCTCTTTTTTGTCCATTGGCTTTTCAAGATTTTGTTGCCTGAGCCAGCGGATAAACATTCACAGCAAGACAAGTACTCATAGTCATAAGCGTGTTAACATTTCAATCCAGTCTCATCTAGTCCAATCCAATACAATATAAAACAATGTAATAAATACGTGTGAATAAAATATTATTTGTATTCATTTACCCCTAAGACCATCGGATTAACAGTTGAGATAATAGCTGGGCAGCCATTTCTATCATCTGCACAAAAAAGTCATATGAACAAGTAATGATCGAAATTCATCACCGTTCTCATCCAAGTCACATTTTGCACAGAATCTTTCGGCGCCAGCAACGTCATCTGCACTTAAAAACCCGATGACTTTACGGGGTGTTGGTGTCCTCGCCACGGTCAGCTTCATGCTTCTTTTGGTGCCCTGCACCTGTTTAATTTGTCCTGTCACGTATGCACGTGCTACTGGAGTTGTTGCTGCCGTCAGATTACGACCATCATAAGGGAGAGAGCGGAGAGTACGTGAGACATGCTTACGCCCGGCCCCGCCGTGTCACACTCAAGGAAGCAGGCATCTCCCCCTATCCTTCTTTGTCTGATTCACGGCAAGCTTTAAAATGTCTAGGCGGCTGAACAAATGGATCGAGTTTTTGTTTTTTCTTTCTGTGATCTTCCGTGGTGCCAACGGATTGAAGTAATTTTTTAAACTACAGTGTATTTGTTCTCCTAATTGCCGGCCCTGCTTGATTTTTAACCTCAAATCAACTGTCTGTTGAACCTGTGAAGACGACTTAAAACGTAGCTATCAAGATACACATGTTTCCGGTGACCGACGCTTGCTGACGCAGTAAATGGCTACACTACTGTTTGGTCTTAGAAGACGCTGATGTGGCTGGTTCTGAACAGGTGTGTCCTTTTCGTCTTTTTTTAAATTCTACCAACACATTGGATCTCCACCAATACACGGGATGTCTACCAACCTAAGTGATCTCTACCAACACACCGGATCTCTATTAACACTAAAGATCTATTCTGCCTTGCGGAAAAGTCTCGTACTGTTTTATATAGGACTGCAAAGGCGGAAACGTCATTTCTACCAGGCTCTAACAGACTGTGATGTGCACTTTCGTACATCTGTACCATACATAGAGAATCTTTCAGTTCTACTGCTGTAGAACTAAGCAAGAACCAAGGAAACAAAAAGATAACTCCAACAAGAGGTACTGGCAGCGCTCAACATAACCGTATGCAGACGCATGTGACCGAGGGAGCTTACCGTACCCAAACACGTAGCAAAGAGAGGGCCGAAAGAAAGGAACTTGGCAGATCCTCTTAAAAATCACGTGCGTCTGCATACGGCTATGTGTGAGCGCTGCCAGTACCTCTTGTTGGAGTTATCTTTCGATAATTTAAGCGCTCGGTCCTCATTTGTTCTTTATTAAACAAAAAGATAAATAACAGTAACCAAAAAAAATCCAGCAGAAATTAAACGAATGATATTTTTAATTAAACACCAGTCGCTGTGGTGCATCAAATTGTGCTTGAAGTATTGGTTAGAGCTGCTGAAACGTTTGTTAGTTTCGTGAAAGAGGAGGCTTTGTAGCGCATGCCCAGTTGATGTTAACATATCAAAATACTTCAGTTCTGAAGATGAGGATGCAGAATTATTTGAAAAGAAATCATGTACATGATTTTTCTACTTCGGGTAGGATGGGGTGAGAGCCAGTAGCTTACGTGCATCGGACACATCGCTGCTTACATTTCTTTACGAGGACGCCAAAACAACTTACGAAGCATTTCTGCGCGGCCTGAGAGTATCGAGTAAGTAGGTCAGTTTGACTTGTAGAGTAAGTAGGATCAGTTTGACCTGTAGAGTAAGTAGGTCAGTTTGACTTGTAGAGTAAGTAGGATCAGTTTGACCTGTAGAGTAAGTAGGATCAGTTTGACCTGTAGAGTAAGTAGGATCAGTTTGACCTGTAGAGTAAGTAGAAGATCGATTGACTTGTAGCGTAAGTAGATCAGTGTGATGTGCCTTGCAGGTTGGTAGGAGACACATTTTACCTGGTTTATCAAGTAAATAAAATATACATTTTTTTTACTTTGTTTAAGTCAGTAGAAGATACTTTTTCGTTTCGCTTGGCGAGTTGGAAGTATGTATCTTTTGTCTGGCTTGTCTGGTTACGCAGAGCTTGTCCAGTGAGCAGCAGACATGTTCTACTTGCTTTATCGTGTAAGAAGACAGTTTCACGTTATGATGTTTTTGTTGCAGACAATGGACCGTGTCTCGGCAAGCGCAGTGGACCAGGCAAACCTTTCACCTGGCTTTCATACCAAGAGGTGAGGGGACTGGGAGGTGGGACAATCAAACAGACCACGCAGGGAGGGGTCAAGAGGCAGGGGTCGTTAGGGGAGGTGTGGACCGCTCGTTGTTGATCGTGGCTTGCGGCAATTTATTGTTTCTAAATCAGAAAAAGTCCGCCTTGTCTGGCCGATGTTGAGATTCAACAAATGTTATTCTACATTCAGTCGAAGTCTTCACTGCCTGAGGACTACCAGAATTTTTTTCGGCTTACAGAAGATAAAGGTTCACTTCCTCTTTCCGTAACTGAATGTAGGTTTTTCAAGCAGAGCCTTGAGTGCGCAATGTCGGCTGTATTGATTGTTGTGGTCACTAAATTACTAGCCTCATCGGCACAACTTGCAGCTCTTTCAGCTCTTTGAGAGGAAACATCAAGAAATGAGAGGAAACATATCTAGAAGACCTTTCTTAGTTAACCACAGCCTGTTGCAAGCATGGGTGTAAAAGATCGACAACACGCTTGGTTCACAAAATGTTTTACTACTAAAATAGCAGCACACATTTTTGTGAGAGTTCGGGGATTGCCTGTACTAAGGAAATCAGTCTGTATATAGACTACAGTCCCGTTCTGTGCATTGCAAACTCGTGCAGTAGTTAGTTCGGAACTAACTTCTGTGCCGTAGGCCCCAGATGACGCTAAATTGACTGCTTGGCTGGGAGCTGTTGCGAACCCCAGAGATGGATGATATGTTTAAAAAAAACAGGGGAAGGGGGAAGGATAGTCAGGGGAAAACAGCGGGAGTGAGTCACAACTGAATATAGTCAGGAGAGAGGACAGACGTGTTCAAGGCTTCACCCAGACGCTCGGTGTCGGGGAAACAAATATTTGTCAAATGGTTGACCTTCGTCAGCCAACCCGTGTGTCCTGACTGGAAGACATTTCAGAATGGAAAAAGAAAGAGTGGTCTCCTTTGTTTGTTTCATAATAACGAGACTTGTATTATCTACTTAAATACAGTATAATTTCGCATCGCAACTGTTTCTGTCTTATTCGCTGATACAGATGCAGATTGGCAAGTCATAAATTGTGTATATCTGTGTGTGTGCGTGCGTGGTTGCGTGCGTGCGTGGATATTTTCCAGGTAAAAGAAAAAGTCCACAGGTTTGGATCTGGTTTAGTGAAGCTGGGAGTGAAACCCAAAAGTACATCCTTTGTCGGTATATTCAGCAGCAACTGCATCGAGGTGAGAACATGAGAATAAGTTAAAAGTTTCCAGAGTTGAAAGTTTCCTAAGTTGAAGGTTTCGTAAGCTGAAAGTTTCTTAAGTTGAAGGTTTCGTAAGCTGAAAGTTTCGTAAGTTGAAACACATCTGCGCGTGTTACTTCCAGTGGGCTGTGGCGGACCTTGGATGCCAGGCATTCTCCATAGTTCCGGTGCCCTTGTATGACACTCTTGGTCCCGAAGCCTGCAGATTCATCATTAACCAGAGTAAGCTCTGTGCACTTGGGATATTTATTAAAGTTGATTGTACACAATGCGTTTTGGATTATATGGGCTTTTCGTTTTTCTGGCAACGCCAGGCAGTCCCACATAGCGCTAAGTTATAAACCAGTACTGGAGTCGTGCGTTCGTCTAACTCAGCCTCAGAGAACTGTTCCAACCTTCTGCAATCAAGGTTTCGTTTGATTTCGACGGAGAGGTATCTTATACAAGTCATACTCAGCGAGGCTTTACGGTTTGTTTCCGAACAGAATGGTAACTTGCTGTAGTTTTGGCTGAAGTAAATCACATTTTTGTAGCAGAAAGTTAGAAGTTTCTTTACTATGGTTTTACTCCAGCCCAGTCCAGTCAGTTTGAAGCGCCTGTAACTTGTATTTGTGCTGTTGCTTCTCTGCTCGTGAACCTGGCCCTTTGCTTATTTCATGTTGCTGGCGGGTGGTGAATGTCTGTCCTCACTGCAGCCGAACTGTCTACTGTCGTCTGCGACAACACCTCAAAGGTTAAGAAACTTCTAGAAGATGTTAGCAAGACGCCAACTCTCAGGCGCCTCGTTGTCATGGAGGCTAATGTCCCCGATAACCTGATGAAGCTGGCATCTGATCATGACGTGCAGCTTATTGCATTCAGTGAAGTTGAGGTGAGCTGCTTTAACCTACAGCTTTCAAAATTTAGTGTTTTCGATCTCTTAGAAATGAAACAAATTCCAACCAAAAGGGAAGCGGAATGTTACACTGCATATCATAAAATACAAGAAGGCTATAAAGTAGAGAGACAGGAATGCCCACTGGATAGTTCTTCGCAGTTGCTCACAGCCAGCGCAGATTAAATTAAATTGCGCCTGTTATCTATTTCATAACGTACTTTTCTTATCTCACATTCAGTTTTCAGTCAAAAGGCCATGTTTTTTTCTTGCCGGTGTCTTTGATGTAGGGTCCGATAGATCAAAAATAGGATCTTGCAGTTCAAAAGTATGATCCAATAGTTCAAACATAAGATCCTATTGTTCAAAGACAGGATCCTGTTTTGGAAACATAAGTTTCGATAGTTTAAACACGGGATCCGATAGCTCAAACATAGGAACCTAAAGCCCAGGGACAGGATCCTGTACTTGAAACACAGGTTCTGATCGTCCAAACGTAGGATATAGGATCGGATCCTGCATTTGAAACATAGGATCCGATAGTCAAACCGATGTTTGAAATATAGTTCAAACACAGGATCTTATAGTTTAAACATAGATTTTAACGCACGTTGTTCTACTTTTATTTCAGAATCTAGGGACAGAAAACCTTCTAGATCCTATGGTAAGTGAACCTCCTTCAGACAACAGGATCTGCTTGTCTGAACGAAAGTTAAAAAGAGAGGGGGGGGCGGCCCAGAAAATAGCATTAATGCATGCTTCCCACCGATGCAGAACTTGAAGGTTGTAGGTTCAGATCTCGTGTCCGGCATACATGTTTTCTTGGGTTTTCTCTGGGCAATCCGGTTTCCTTCCCCTTCGTCTTCCGTAGGCTCCTCTACCCTGCATTACGGCCCTTCCCCCACCCCCACCTTCGCCAGGAGGTCGCCATATCGCTGGTGAAGGCCTGAACACCAACCAAGCCAATCAACCAGCAAATTTTCAACAAAAAAATTAGGGATGGCTTGCATAATGTTTGCTTCTCGTTTCCATACATAATAATCCGTAATGTCCACAGGTTAAACGCCCCTATAATACGTGAGAATAGAGAGGACACAGGGTAATGCGACTAACCACGTGATATTAATTGAAACCATGTCTTTGCTTATGTAAAATTGTTAACTGTTTCTGCAGCTGCTGTTAACGGAGAATCTTATGTTGCAGCCAGCTGAACCGGATGATCTGGCAACGCTATGCTACACTAGTGGCACGACAGGTACCAAATCTCTTGCATCATGTCCTCAGTGAAACCTGTAGCAGAAGCATGCTTATCATGTCACTGGGGTATAATTTTTGTCAAAAAGGTTGGAACATCACATCGTCGTAGTGAAAAGTGCTTGGAGTCTTACCTGACCCTAGGCAATTTTACGCGCAAAATTTAAAATTACAGTGTCAAAAACTTTGGGGCACTAAACAGTTTTTTTTCAAAATAGGAGACAAAATAAGAAAGTCAGTAAAGTTAGTACTTAGGAGTAGAGCAGCAGTAGGAGTGGGGCAGCAGGAGGAGTGGGGCAGCAGGAGGAGTGGGGCAGCAGGAGGAGTGGGCACCAGCAACCAACTTCAGGACTTCACCAACAAGAAGCCACAGCCAGCACGCCCCCTCCACCCCCACCCCCACACCATCTCGGTGTCCCGCCCTCTGCTTCCAGATCCTCTAGAGCGCAATTACCGAAAGATAGAAGCACTTTCCCTCCAGAACAACCGAGCCCACCTTGGGCATTATATATCTGCTCATATGCGTATTTGAGTGTACGTAAATGGGGGCAAACATAATGATAATAATTTTGCTTTTTTCAGCAAGATCAATAATTTTTTAAAGGGAAATTAGTCAGATTCTAAAACAAGATGTCTGCCATAGGGCACGTACAATGTTGACGTACTGAATAAATGTTTTCATGTCTGTTTTTTTAGGAGATCCCAAGGGCGTAATGCTGACTCATGCCAATATTATGATAAACCTTTCAGCAGTGTATTACCAAGCAATGGCAAGTATTCTTAAATGAACCAATTGATATACTATATGCTTTCATAGATGCAGAGTTTACCCCTATATACCACTGGGTTATTGGTAGAGTTTGTGCCTACCAAGTTAGGAGATGCTCAGATGCAGGTATGCGAGCATAATTTGTACACGTATATTTTAGTAACATAGAAAAATGTACACGCAATGGCGCGAACGCCAGTAAGCCTGAAGATATGTGCTTATGAACGCACGCCCACACAAGAAATTACAGAAATAGGTTTGCAGTAGGTCATTCGACTATAAGGTTACAGCGCATTTAATATTAAGAAAATCGCACTCATTAACGGGATATTCTTCAACGGAGATCGACCTCAGGACTTCCGGTAGTTACACCCATGATCACACTTTCCTAATCTAGTTTTTCTACCTTCAGGCAACGGAAAAAAAGTTTGAATAAATAGTCAACCGTAATTAGGATTGGATATAAAAGTTGCTATTAATTAAACACAGAAAGAAAGAGATCTCGCTTCCTATGATGTCTTAATCCTTCAATGATCGCGGTTTTTTAACGTTTCGTCGATGACTTTGAAAGATCCAGTGGGTGTCTTGTTTTTGGAATCGGGTTTCCATGAAAACCCAGCAAAAATGAGAAAGATTACTACATTGCACGTTGTTGTATTTACTTATTTTTCCTTTAGGGACTATTCCAGCTGACACCTGAGGACGCCCATCTATCTTACCTGCCCTTGGCTCACATGTTTGAAAGGGGAATGCACGTGCGTAAGAAACGAACCTTTACAGCTTTGACTGCAACCAAGCATATGGTCATTGTTCTGTGGTGTAGAATTGTACAGGCTGATTGTTTTCTTTTTGCTGTATGTAGGTAACTATAACATTTAACGACACACATATACAATAACGTTCGAGACAAACAGGACCATAGTTTATTTAAAGTGCCCTTTAAGCACTTTTTCGTGCTTCTCAGGTGAACTTCTAAAATTCCTGTTCGTTGCTGTGCATAGGTCTTTTTTTTTTTTGAAGGGTGTGATTATGCAGCTCAACTTTTAAAGGAGCGAGACAGAAAATTAAGTTGAAAAGTCCATTTCAGATAATCATTTTGTGGCTTTTTATTGCACGGGTCGGGAAGTTGAAGGATTGGTGGGAAGAAGGTGCACGGCAAGCGATTGTGAAGCTGGAGCCGAGTTGTCATGCGTAGACCGTGCATTCGGCAGTCGAAACTCCCAAGACACCACGAACTAATTTTGCTCGCCGTCAGTATCTTTTCGATATCTTTTCGAAACTGACCTTTGGCTGGGATGGTGGTGATGTTGCAGTCGATGGTGCTGATGCACGGAGCCAGGATTGGTTACTTCGGGGGCGACATCCGGAAGCTGACAGAGGACTTAATGGAGCTGCGGCCCACCCTTTTCATCACGGTGCCTCGTGTTCTGAACCGCATCTACGACAAGGTGTGGTTATCCCCGTCTTTAATTTTCCCTCGAATATCGGGACGAAATTTTAGGTCAGGTAGATAATAATTAGTCCATGAAAAAGATTATTTCTCAAATCCCTGCTTAGACTTCCAATAACTGAAACAAATCGAAGACATCCGAGGATATAACAGGATTTGTGATTATCCCGTCTTATGTAGGGATTTTTCGAGTGAGCTTTCTTGTGCTTAGCTGAATTCTTGGGGATCTTCTGTTATAAGCCAGCCAACACTAATTCTATGGTAGATGTGAAACTAATTTGTAACATTACTCCACAAAACGGGGGAAAAATCGATCCCGAAGTTAAATCCAGCATCCACGTGACAAGCGAGAATTTTCCTACTGGACAACCGATACCCTTCTATTACGGTATTATTGTACATCCGTGCCTGTTATTTTGCTTTTGACCCCCACCCCCACCCCCACCCCCACCCCCACCCCCACCTCCGGTTTCAGAGGGATGCAACTCAGATATGGAATATCTCTTTCTACCTCGGTCGCGAAAGATTAAAACATATAATAGACGTTTTAGTGTATTGTCGAAGGATGGGCAGAAATGAGAAGCTGTTGTCTGCAGGGAAAGGCAATCGACTCTGTGACAGGGCTGGACGATGAGTATTTCCTCATCTATGTCCCTCATTAATGAACACAGACAAAATAAGCCTTGTTACTGTGGAGATCTAACTTTGTAAACAGGCATAAATGAGCATTGGTATATGATTCAAGACCCAGAAAATCTATGATTTATCAACGCCATTTCAGTCTCTTTTTTTCCAAACCGGAAATGAATTGCCTACTCCAAGCGGCTGACAGCTTGCCAGTGGTTGGGGTGTTAGAAGGGATCAGAAGAACCATAAAGATTGTGGAAATTCCGTGTTGCCACTTGACATCCCATGAAGATCCTCAACCTGAAGATTAAAATCCTTTTGTTAAGCAGAAACTTGAACCTGGTTCCGAGATGCAGCTAAGTCAAATATTCCCCCATGACTTTTGAGCAACAGCATTTGGGACCAGTGCTCTGTCTAACATGCAGGTGCAGGCAGCAGTGAGGAACAGCTGGCTCAAATCTCTCCTGTTGAAATGGGCCTTGGCCAGCAAAACAGCCGAGGTTAAACAGTAAGTTACTGCCAGTCTAGATAAATAGGGAGATGATAACGCAAATGGAATTTATTAACCACGTTTCTTAAAATCTGATTTGTCCATCGGATTACCTCAATATCAGTGATCGCATGGTCGAAGATCTTTCTTATTTATTCTGCAGGTAAAATAGCTAATTAAACCACCATGTCTTGAATTCCACGGCAGGTTTGGATGGGGG
>SMGT01004408.1:530601-554337 GCA_004794575.1 Lanistes nyassanus | reverse complement strand
GGGGGGTTCATACTTGAAGACGTACGTAAAATACACAGATGTTATGGAACTTACGACGCTCTTGGGACCGGAAGGTCAGATACAAGCTTTATTCAAGCCAAGCCACGTGCTTCCTTTATGACTGTGTCTTACATTCAGTCTTTGACAGCTCCACCCCCCTTGTCTGTCGCCATTTCTTTACAGAGGCATAATTCGCAACGACAGCATGTGGGACAAGTTTGTATTCGGCAAAATCCAGAAAATGTTAGGAGGACGAATTCGAATCATCCTGACCGGTTCGGCACCAATTTCTGCCTCCGTCTTCGACTTCATCCGTTGTGCTTTCGGATGCGTGGTGAATGTTTCTCATTTTCTGTCGCTGTAAGGCGATAATAGAGGAGTTTTGTACGCTTAAGTTGAGTCGCTCTCCAGTAATAATTTTTAACAGGTAAATTCCTGGCTCTACACCTGAGAAAGAACACGAAGAGAATTAGAACAGCATGTAACTGCTGACATACATGGATCGAACATGCATCAGAGCTGTACTCGCTTGGAACACTTGGGTAGCTAATAATATTTATTGCAGAATCGAGTTAATGATAATCTAAAATGTTAGTTCTAGAATGATGTTGATGATGGTGCTGACAAATGAAAAGCCACTCGACTTATGAACAGATGATTGAAGGGTATGGACAGACGGAGTGCACGGCCGGAGCAACAATGCAGTCTGCAGGAGACATGGAATCTGGTGAGTGAGGACATACTGTCAGAAAGGCTGGACAGGTCGGCTGAGCGGGGAAAGTTTTGAAGGCGAGAGGGAGCATGGGCTGGAAGCAGAAACTATTCTTCGAGGTACCTGTGGCTGCCATAATGATCTTTCTTCGACATGCCCTCCGCTGGTTCACTTCCGGTATCGTCCTCGCAGATTTGAAGTTCAACTCGATACCAAGTTTATAGCGTTCTAGACTTTTAAGTGTGTTCAGTACGAACACGATCATCTAAAGAAATTTAAAACCCCTAAAATGTTGATGTCATGAGAGGATATGGAGTGCTCGGTGAAGGAGGCCGGAAGTAAGCCACGAAAACAGACGTCTGTCTGCGCTGGACACTTTGCGGTCAGCTGCAGGTCCCTCGAAGGATGGTCTCTGCTGGAATCGAGGGAGAGAGGACAGCACTTCAAGAGGACATATGCCTTTACGCAACGAGGAAAGACGCAGTGACCATAGTTTACAGACAGACGCGCATTTCACTCGTTGCATGAACGCGGGAATTTAGATTTGAACGAGAGAGGGGAGTTAGAGTTGGGGGAAGCGGGCCAGTGGGAATCGTTCTTCCTTACGACATTGTGACAGGCGACTTTGGCCGCTGGCGAGAAAAAGCAGACGCCACACCACCGCTACCCTCGTCTCCTTGATCGAGCAAATCGCCGATCTCTTGTGCAGGTCATGTCGGTGTCCCCTTGGTGTGTAACTACGTCAAGCTTGTTGACGTTCCGGAGATGGATTACTACGCCAAGGACAATGTGGGAGAAGTATGTATACTGTATATCTACTAGTATATTTTCCCGTTACCTTACAGATTGTTAAAGGACTCTAAATATTTGTAACACTCATTAAATGTACAAAGTGTTAAAGGTGCACAATATGTGCTGCGTGTGTATATAGTATGTAAGATGTGAGCTACGTGTGTTCTAACTGTTCTTAACATGCCCTTACTTGACTGAACACTTGGTGCCGGCACACATTTCGAACACTATCAGAACCATTTTTTACAAGAAAAACGTGACTGCCGCTTGGAGGAAAAACCTTTCTTAAATTTAAAACAATGGACTTGGACCAAGCTAAGACATGACAAAGACAAAGACGAAGATAATCTACATGTTTCGGGGCACTACCCCTTCATCAGGACGACACAAAAACGACGAAAAAACGAAAAAAACGAAACAAGAAGAAAAAGACTTAGCTTCAGTAGATGTGGCGCATGGGCTGGACAGCAGGAAAATGACTAAAGGATAGTGAGTAAGAAGGGTTAAAAAACACCTTTTTTTTACATTTTCTGGCAATTGAACAGTTTCAAGAGCACAGATCAGAACACTTTTTGCACTAGTTTAGCCCCAGCACATGTAAAGCATTTTAGGTCAATGTAAAATGCATTCTGTTTCGGTAACAAAATAAGTGTTCTAACTTGACTCTTCTTCTTTACAGTGTAATTGGTGGTGATTGGAGATGTGGGTGCGGTTGAAGGAGGGGTGTGTGTGCGAGAGAGACAGAGACAGACAGAGACAAACAGACAGCAGTCTTACGTGTGGCAGCACGTTGTCTCAAACAACACCCTCCTGATATGCACGTAGTCTGCGAAATCAAACCATCGACCGGCCGCCCTCTTAATAATTCATAGTCTGTTTTATATGGCGGCCCATTTTGTCGTACTTTGTTATACTTTGTTGTGCTTTGTTGCCATAAAAACAGCCGCCGTCGATTTTTGCTGGGTCGCGGGTGTGTTATCACTGATCGTATGTCTGTAGTGAGTGGAAGAAGGCCTTACCCATTTCACCTATATCTTCTGTTTGCATGTTCGTTCCTCCATCCCTCCGTCCGTCTGTCCGTCTGTCTTTCTGACGCCCTTTCTTCCTGGCACGCTAGTTTTTAATTTGTCCTCCCTCGAAATGGGAAATGAACAACATTTCTATGACGCGGGTCCAGCGACACATCAAGAATTCTTTAATCTGCTAACTGCCGTGTAGATTCACGTTAACTATAAGTATTGAAATAAATATGCGTTAAGAGTCTTTGCGACTGATTATGCTACCAAGTGGATTTTTATACGGGAACAATAAATTAAATACACGCGTATGACTTTAATAATAATAATAAAAAATAAAACTAAATATTTGTGTAGATTTGTGTCAAAGGAGGAAACGTTATGAAAGGCTACTACCGCAGTCCTGAGAAAACGGCGGAAGTACTGGACAGTGACGGCTGGCTGCGGACAGGCGATGTGGGGAAGTGGCTACCGGTGAGAACAGTGGTCGTTGATCTGCTGCGGTCGCTGGGTCCGGCGCCATGACACTGTCAGTTGTCGTGACAGTACCATGTTTGTCTTCTCAAGCAATAGTTGTTCTGACGTTACATACCTGATCGCAGCAGAAATGAATTTGATTTTCGTATCCATTTCTTTCTTTCTTCTTTCTTTTCCTTTCTTGCTTTTTATTCCTTTTTTCTGTCTGTTGTCTTTTGTTTTTTTGTCTACCTATTCACCTCCGTTCCTGCATGTCTACCTGCCTGCCTGCCTGTGTTTCACTTTTTTCCTTCGTAGGTTCCTTCTTTTCTAGTGGCATCGTACGGGGTTCCACTTTTTGACACATTTATGCATCTTTATAACAGACAAATAACATTTTTCAGAATGGAACACTAAAAGTTATTGACCGAAGGAAGAATATCTTCAAGCTTGCTCAGGTGAGGCTTACTGGTTCCACGTGGCTGCTAGTTTGAGAGCTTTTCTTCTCAGTAATCTGGCCAACATTTAAAGTCCGCGCGGACGTGGTTTGAATAAAAATTAATCCTTTAATTAACCCAACTGTTCATAGACGTACCACGTCCCACTTGCGTGTCTTTAAAGAACACATCACGAAACCAAAGCTTGAATTCAGTCAAAATGTGTATATTTTCCCAGTAAATGTTATCTAATTTGTTACTAATCATGTCTTGTTTCCTCGTAATCATTTATCAGTTAGTAGATTTTTTCATTTCGGATCAGGGATGTCTTCATTATTATATCTTGTACCTGCTTGACAGCTAGGCTTGTTTATGGTTTCTTCCTGTTTTCCAGCCCCACCCAACTCTTCATTATGTTCTGTGTGCTGTTTGTGTCAGGGGGAGTACGTGGCAGCAGAGCGTATTGAGAACGTGTACCAGAAAAGTCAATACGTGGCCCAGGTCTTCGTGGAAGGCGACAGTCTAAAGGTGCGCGCATGTCCTTCTGCTGAAAAAAGTACAGAAAGATCAATAATAAATAATAGAATTTGTCATATCGACGCCCAGGTATCATCGATTGGGAAGAATAATCGTTTTAGTAAAATGATACACAGTCGGAGGCATGGTGAGATGTTACATGCCTACCATGTTAAACTCCTAATGCGCGCGCGCACGCACTCACGCACGCACGCACGCACGGTTCTGAATCTGGCTGTAACCTTGACAACGCTAACGCGGCCGAAAGTTAAATTTCTTTCTTCAGCAAGACAGCTCCGCTCCTCCTCAGATGATCACATTCTTTCAATACCTCGCATCAGAACAAAACCTGACGGACAGCGCATGTTCACCTCGGCATCCACCCAATGGAATTCACTTCCCCACAACATTCGCCACTCCCCGTCACCGCAAGTTTTCAAACACATCTCTTGTGCAAGTACTTCGACTGATGTTGCATCATCTCTAAATTTCCTTTTACGCAAAGAGCAAACGCACATGTATTTCACACGCCGATTTTCGGCTTTTTCCGTCCTGTTGTGTGTCTGTGATTTCACTTGTTCCATTTCCATTGTTTGTTTTTATGGTTTTTTGCCTTTACCCCAGATATAGGCGCAGTAGTCTGTGCGTATACGCGCATGTTCTTGTATTGCAATAGACTGAATTATCGTACAACGTAAATTTGCCACGACTTTGACTATACCAGAAATTTGCCATTAGCATACCCTGACGACTTCTCGCTGCCTTTCAGCCGTCTTTGATGGCTGTAATTGTGCCGGACGAGGAGGTGGTAAAGCCGTTTGCGGAGAACAACGGGCTGCCTACAGACATGAAGCAGTTCTGCCAATTACAGGTACAGCATTAGGGAACGTGCACTGCGAAAGGCTTGGGTGGTTTTACCTCATATAGCTGATAATGTTTCTGGAAAAGGCGGGACGCAGAACAGTCTCTGGAACCTCCAACCCATACACAAGAAACGAAAGTGAAAATTGAATGCTAATAACACATAGGACATTGCACTACACAGAGCTAACATGAATGAATTAATAAATGAATGTCAGCATGTGCGCCCTTTCCTTCCTGTCAGTCATTCTGTCTGTCTGTCTCAGTGTCTGTTTATCTCGGTGTTTGTCTGCCTGCCTGCCTTCCTGTCTGTCTGTCTCGCTGTCTGTCTGGCTGGCTGTCTGGTTGTCTCGCTGTCTCCCTGTCTCGCTGTGATTCCACTATTGCACTCTTGTCTCCTCCATTTCCATTTTTCGAGATTAGTTGGTTGTCGTGTTTCAGGTCGCGAAGGACATAATCTTGAAAGACTTGCTTGAAATTGGCAAAGCTAACGGCCTTAAGGGATTCGAGCAGGTGCGGATGTTTATACATTTTATTAGGATAATTATTTATTAGTATTTAAGTCTGCTGTATTGCAGATGTTATATTAATTGTCTACTGACATTTTCTCAGCAAAATAAAACAAAAATAAAATTTGGAGAGATAGAACAGAAGGGAGAAGAAAGAGTGAGAGGGTAAGGTGGAAAGGAGGGACAGAAAGACATACCAACCAGAGAGAAAACTTTGTAATGCAAACGGACACTGAGCATTGATCATGCACAATATCCTTATTTATCGGCAATGTATGACATCGTTGACATGGTTTCTGGCTGTCAGGTAAAAGACATCTACCTGCAAGCAGAGCCCTTCAGCTTGGAAAATGGCCTCCTGACCCCTACGATGAAAAACAAGAGGTACGCGCTACGGAAAGCTTTCAAGGACATCGTGGAAAGCCTGTACAAGAACCACGACGAAGTGTGAAAGTGGCGCATTGTTCAGTATACGATGTACTTTGTGTACAATGGTTTGTGAGGGAATAGGGAACTGTTAAGAGTCTGCAAGTGTAGTGTTAATGCAGAACAGCTGTACACTATACACAAGTCCGATTTGCCACAAGGGCAAGAGAAATTTAGTCTTTACATTCAATACAGCTTGTAGTGTGGGTTGAGGGAATTTTCCATATGTTTTGTACAGCCAGTAGTACGACTTGCGTATAAGATATCAAACGTTATGGGGGTCTCTGTAACAAGTTTCACTTGCAACAGAAGCAGAGCCGAAAATTGTTTTCACCTGTATGTTGAAATCACGCTGGCCTCTCAGCCGCTGGTGTTGTTGTAGTAATCAAACGAACGAAGATCTATTTAATATGGATTTTAAGGGCGACTACCGAAAAAACTATTGTTTGGTTGTTAGCTTATTTTTGTCAGCAAGTCGTTTTTACATGAAACTATTTCAGAACGTGGATCATGGACTGAGTAGTTGATTTATTGTGTGTCATTACTTTGTATATCAGTAAATTATGCAGGGTTTCTGGAGGCAAGATTGCTGTAAACCCGTAAAACTGCAGCTTTTAATGTTTTATCCAGACGAAATGTTTTAAACGTTCTGTGACCATTGTTGGCTCTATAAACGTTCTGTGACCATTGTTGGCTCTATAAACGTTCTGTGACCATTGTTGGCTCTATAAAGAAAAGAAGGCAAGAGAGAAACAAGAAAAAGTGCCATTCCGGCCTTCTTTGTGTACAGATCACAAAAGGTTTGGATGTTCAATACTTTGATTTTTTTTCTTCGACTTCATCCTTTATATTCATCTGTTTTATCAGCTCCTTTAAATAGTTTCCTTCGTGGTTTCTTTTGAAAACCACTCCTTTGTCTCTCGTCAGGGGAGTGTCGATCGTCTTCTTTGATCGTTGCCTTCTTCGGTCTGTTCTTCAAACTGTTCGACTGTGGGAGTGTTTCATCCATCTTGTGTGGGCATGCTTATAGACACAGACGCGTGTGAGATTCATGAAGTCCGGCGATTTAGAACAGATGGTGTGTATTTTGTGGTAGCCATTGGCTCCACGTATGTTAAACATCAACAAGGTCAAAACAACAAGGTCAGATAGGCGTCTCCAAGGAGAACAGGGTATAAAAGTCATTAAGAGATATGATATGATATATATATATAGAGAGAGGGTCTACTACTTTTCCTCCTTCGTCGAATTCTTGATCATTGTCATTATCATGCCATTCGTCTTGATAGTCTTCATCGTCGTCGTCTTGTTTCCAAGAGCGTCTGGATATTCTCTTACTCACTCCTCTCTCTCTCTCTCTCTGTCGTACAGCTTGTATGCAAGTGCCGGTAAAGCTTGTTCGTTGAAAACGAAGACCTTGCTGATTCAATTTAAAACAAGGAAACTGGACCAAGCTAGAACAGGACAAAGACGAAGATAATGTACATGTTTTGGGGCACTACCCCTTCACTACCCCTTTCCTGATGAAGGGGTAGTGCCCCGAAACGTAGATTATCTTCGTCTTTGTAGATTGTCTTTGTCTTTGTCTTTTTCTTGTTCCTGCTGGGTCCAGTTCCCTTGTTTTAAATTGAATTTGGATTTTCCTCCAAGCGGCAGTCACTTGTTTTTCTTTCTTTTATATTTTGAAGATCTTGCTGGGTAAACGTTTTAGATACATCTGCCTTTGAAGGATATTCTTTATATTTTTCTTTCAATCATTTATTAAATACAAGAGAATGCTTTGAATATTTTTAACTCAGCACATTTGCCTTGGTTTCACTGTTTGCTGGAAAGAAATTTCCAGAAACAATGTTTGGTCTTTTCATGATGTGAATACTGCAGCCGATAAAGGACCTTGAGCAAAGGTTTCATTTGTATATATGCAAGTGCGAACGTGTGAGTGAGTCCGTGTGTGCAGGTGTGCGTGCGCGCGTGCGTGCATGTGTAACAGTGAGAAAGAGGGTTTGCCCTGTATTCCCTCGTACTTCGAACTATTTTATAGCAACAAATTACTCTTCTGACACTTCTGCCACCTGAAATATGATTAATAAATAAAACGCGACCACAAGCCACGTAGCTAAATGCTCGCATTAGTTAAAACATGGTGTACACTCTGATTTTATTCGGACGAAGAAACGTGACGGCTCCCATGTCCCGACGTAACTCTATGTTCTACGCACACTATCTTAACCAGATATAACAATACGCGTTTTTGGTGCGTGTGTAACACATGTAAGGTGTATAGTCAGAAACCCCCAAACCTTAGAGGAGGTTAAGTTAATCATGGTCGCAATTAGGTCTGACTGATTCACGTGCTGGTGGAAGCCCGAAAGACGGCGGACTGGTAGGCGAGTCCTGCTAATCGCTGGTAGACCATTAGCAACAACCTGGATGGCTGAACGACTGGGAAACCCAAAGTCAATGACCAAGGCAATGTAAGGTCGACTAGGAGAATTGAGGATAATAGGATAAGTGCTGCACTCAAGTGGGTCCAAGACAACAACATAAATCTGGTCTGTCAGCGAGGAGTTGACAGCCAACTCCTAGGGGGAGTGTCTGAGGAAGGAGACTCGTTAGGGTGCCCAGCATGCCTATTTCCCGACATAAGCTGGCCGTGCCAGCCGCGGGAGGGACGGACAGCGGAGGAAGCCAGCCCGAACGACCTCTCGCGGCGAAGGTTTGCTCGACCCTGAACCTCTGGCAGCGGCGTGTTGCAGCGGCAGTAATGCGGTGATGGAACCACATTGCCCGAGCGTCTGGCGCAGCCACACCTACGACTGGTGGTAGACGGACTCGTCGAGTCCCCCGTTCAAAGAGCCATTCTGCGAGTCCTGATCGAGAACGGCCAGTGGAAAAAAACACTGCTCCCGCTGTTTGCGGAAGTGGCCGACTTTTTCCAGCCACACAACATACCGGGCCGTTACGGCAACTATGCCTACCGTGAGGGAGATGTGGGGGGGGGGGGAAGATAAGCTCGTCGTTGTCGCTGTCACCCACCCCCAGAAGTCGGGAGACGACAGCACCAAGGTAGAGAGCAAGTAGCTGTTGATGAACAGATGTCTTCTGAAGAGAAGTTGTTCGAGGGACAGGTCCAAGAAGAAACCACTAGACTATCAAGATCTAAGACTATCATGAGTTAGACTGATTCACAAAATAGATTAGACGAGCCGCCGTGCCTGCGCTCATTTCCATTTAATACCTAGTAAATAAACTTTGTGTAACCCATCAAGGATTTCTGGTATCGACGAGTACAAAGTGGTACAGGCGTGTGCCACTGTGAGGGCGTGTATGGCGCGTGGAGGTGTTATACATTTTTCTGCAGCTCGTAATTTAAATCAAAAGCAATTCAGAACATCTAACTGCATCGATCGCGCACTGCTTTTAATCAAAAACATCGTGAAGGCTTGCGTACGGCTCGATGCACGCAGTTGCGATACTCTCGCAAGGAATGCTGATCTAGCTGATGGAAACGATAGCATGGAAAGTTTACGATATCTGTATTACTGTTGTTATGTGTGTGTGTGTGTGTGTGCTTTAGTATTTGCTTGCGGACTCGCACGCGTGTGAGAAAGGCCATGGAAATGATTATCACGTAACAAATCTCATAGTCCATAAGTTTTCCAAATCTTTTCCCGTCCGTCAGCATTCTGGAGCGCTAGTTAGGTTTTCAGACAGTTGATCTAGAGACCCATACGTCAAACCGGTGGATTTAGATCTGTGATCTGCCTTCTCGCAAATTTTTTCATACTCTCTCAAGAAAGCAGAACAGAATGGGGAGGCTCTTTCCCGTTTCTACCCCCTCAGTATCCCGCAACTGATGTGGTGGTTGACTAGCACTTTATTGCCTGCAGGCTTGACCTGCTGATACTTTGTTCTTCTGGAACTAACATGGCGCTTCTGAGCTTTCTCCCAGACAGGTAAAATACGTATACACTGCTCAGAAGATGTATATAGTCCGGTGATGCGACGTCGTGTATTCACGGTATTGATTACCTGATAATCTAAGAGATTTCCCAGTCCCCTTCCACGACCTGCTTTCATTGAAATAGCCCATGAAAAACGTTTAATACGAGCCTATGCACGTTAAATGGAATCTCTTGGTTGCTTGCTTGCGTACTGATCTTGCCTGCTCATTGACGATTTCATAACACCCACCATGTACCAAGGGGCAAAGCACTATATATATGTATATAGACTCCAGTCCCAGCTTCTTGTCGAATGCACAAGCGGGCGAGATTTTACCAGAAGTGGAAAAACAGCGATCACGTTGAACAAAGGAGGACTCCGTGTGTCGCAACGTCATAAGTCAATAGATCCGTTGTTGTCTTGGCAACGATGACGCTGCCAACGAGGAGAGAAGCGCAGCCGCTCTGATAAACAGGTGCAGGTGATAGTTTCGAGAGCTTTTCAAAACAGATTTTTAAAAATACCTTCGTCCATCTCGAATTCACCATCTTGAATTGCTGTGTATGTGCGTGCATGCCTATGAGTGTTTAGTGTCTAGAAAATGTTCTCAAAGACGCCACAAAAATGTCCGGAAGACGATTTGAGCTTATATCTCGCATAAAATGCAAGTTTTCGACATTCCGATCGTGCGTAAAGCCACTTTTCATGCAATGAACTGTGCGTGCAAGATTACGATTAGCGTACCTAGTGTGTGTGTGTGTGCCCCCTCCCCCCCCCCACACACACCTTGCCGTCGTCAAGCCCGTCTTAGCGATAACACTCTCACCGAACGACTATTGTTTTCGTTCCGCAAGTGGCTGTCGATGACCCTCGACCTTTGCGGTAAATAATTTGATTCGCGCAGCGTTTCCTTCGCACACATTGGCTGTGGGGGTGACCGCATGGTGTTCTTCGCTTCTTGTGACGTCACTACAGTCCAGGTTACCATCGAGCACTGGCAACACATTCCCAGATCGTCACAACTTCCATCACGGCCATAAGCGACTGCGCTGCCTGAGGTGGACCAGCATCGATTTCAGTGTTTGTGGAATACAGAAGTGTACTGGACTATTTTCTGACTCCATACCCCCACCCCTCAACACTCACAGCTCGTTTATTTCATCAGCGAACAGTATAAGTAGCACACACCATGGATAACACCCTTTTGTCTGCTTCAAACTGTAGCGCTCCTCTTCTCTTACCTCCTGCCCGTCTGTCTGTCTGTCTCTCTCTCTCTTCTGGTGTCTGTAACAGCTTATGTACAGTTTAGAGGATTCATGCGCACAGATCTGCCTCTCAACCTGCTTTGCCGATAGCACAACATGGGACAGCTAAATGAGTTGACATCATCTGCTCCAGGGCAGGGCGATATGCGTCCTATCACACTTCAAAATTCTCTCTCTTCCCCTCGTTAACATTCAGCAAGCCGTTCGTGGCAAATGTGGCCCAGTGGGGTCTTTTCCTACAAGTGACGTCAGAGAACGAGTACTATAGTTTGTCGCAACAGCTGATTTAGTAATATTTGAAACTATATCATTTACATTATAATATTTATTCGCATTTTACGCAGGTCGGATCTGTGGGAAGGGGACATAAGCACCCAAAGCACACCCCAACCCACCACCCCCTCCGCCAGAAAAAACCGTGACCTTAGGGTTCACAGCGTCACCTGCTCGTAGTTGCACGCCTTCACGCCTGAAGGTCCTGGTGTTAACGAACGATTGTGTACCATCAGTCACAAAATATTTTCAAAATCATTATTTTATCTTTTCGGACAGGCCATCTGAATAACTTCAAAATTTAAAAGCCTCCTTTCCGGCCGGGGGGGGGCTTCGCCGCTGCACCCCTCCCAAAACATTTCAAACAAAACCCTTCACAAATTGATCGATCCAGCCCTGCCATGTATCCTTCTGCGGTTTACGATTCTGTCCTTTATACTATACTCAGTTTACGACGCTGTCCTTCGCGCTAGACCGGTTCCGAAGGCGGGAGGTCGGTGGTTCACATCCCGGCTGAGTCATTCCTAAAACTTTAATACTGGCAATCTAGTATGTACCCTGCAAGATGTCTGGCACTATAGGGAACAATACTAGGACCGGTTGGCCCGGGGTCAGTACAACGTGACTGGGTGGGATTGAAGACTGTGTTGCGACAGCAGTCCCACTATTGGTAGCAAGTAAACTAAGCAACACCGCCCTGATATGCAGCGAAAAACACCTTCCACTCCTTTTACGCTAACCCATAAAATGCGATGTTTCCGGTATCTGTCCAATGTTTATGGGGAGTGTGGGCAGGGCGTGGGTGTGTTTATGGGGGGGGGGGGAAGCTACTGGAACGAGCGCCTGCATATAGCTGTCTGAAATCTCAGGGTGCTTCCTCCCCCCCTCCGCCACCTCCATCCCTCTTCTTACCACTACCATCCGCAGTTCCATTACTGTCCTCCAAACCCGGTCAACCAGGCTGGCCACCTCCCGACCCAAAGGAGAGCGCAAATACAGTTGAAATCAATGATTATGAAGAGAATCCATTGTCACAAACGCTGGGACTTTAAGAATGAGTCGCTAGGGGACCTACCGTTTGGCTGACGCGGCGTTCTGGTTGCTAGCCATGCTGCGCGCGCACTACCTCCAGAACCAGCAGCGCCCTCTCCACCCATCTGGAACTGGATGCTGTCACACGAAGCTTGTGCTGTCAGTGGCCTCAGTCCAGGTGCCGAAGCAGAACGACACAGTCAAGGTGCGGTATTCAGCAGCAGGTACAAACGACCGGAGTCTTTTGATGTGATCGCGCTTACCTGGGTTGTTTCGCAATGCGCTGCACCGAGATGGCAAGCACTTACCTTCACAGACTTTCAGTGTGTAAGTATTAATTAATATAATGGCGACGTCGTGAAATATGTTATTCTTCGTATTTTACGTATTATTAAAAAAATCTCCTTGCTTTTAAACGTTCTGGGTGCCTTGTTTTTTCCGTCAAAACTTGCCTTTGAAGAAAACACCATTTTACAATACCCAGACTGTCCGGAGAGTAACCTGAACAGTGGGATCTTCTATCCCATAGATAAAATTCGCACAAGGTCACTGTTTACGGTGAAATCTATGAGCAGCTTTTATTGTACAGAAATGAACGCAAGGCAGTCCATGAGTACAGTAAGGCTTTTTGTTTATGTTTTTCGTTCAGGTTAGAAAAATAAAATACGTCAAACACGTACGGCCCACTTTATCTCTGGATTTTCACCCCAGTACGTCGGTCATTCTGTTCATCTGTCTGTCTGCTTATCAATACGAGACCATGCCTCATACACGTCACTGGAGGGCATCCACGTTGCAGATGGGGCGGAGGGGGGGGTGTGTGTGTTGCTTAACGTCCAGCCGCAAACTATGTGCCTTTTAGGACGGTGTTGCCTAGACAACGTTAACGTGCTGCCACACGTGGGATTGCTGCTGCAACACAGGCTTCAGTCCAACCCAATCACATTATACTGACACCGGGACAACCAGTCCTAGTACTATTCCCTGTAGTGCCAGGCGTCTGGCAGGGCAGCTGCTAGATTGCCAATTTTTAAGTTTTAGGTATGACTCGGCCGGGATGGGAACCATTGAACTCTCGCTTTGGAAACGAACACCTTAACCACTAGATGCGCTTATAATGTGACTTTGAAATATAACCCCATAGTGATTGTACTGACGAAACAGCATAGAACCACAGAGTTTCTAAGTGGAGGTGATAACTGAGTAAAGGCTGGGTCCCCTAACATCACAAACTGTTTGGCTATAGGCCAGGGATGTTCAAGAAACGGTGGAATTTGCAGAACAAAACACTAACATCTGGCGCAATCCTGATCATACTGCTAGCTTTTTCTTCCCCCTCCCCCAGCCCGTTTCTCTCTCATCCAGGAAGGTTCCCGTCTTCATCATTTGACTTTTTTTATTTTTACTTGAGAGAGGGTGGGGAAGGGTGGAGGAATAGAGTTGGCGTTTTTAATGCTTCCTTATCTTTGTTTCGTCTCTAGCACGGATTGCGCCCTGAACTCGGAAAAACGAAGACCAGTGAAGCGTTAATGTGTGACTTGAGCTGTCCCTTCACACTCCCTTTATCCACACATTGATTTTTCAGTGGCCACAGGCAGGAAAAACACATGCGGTTGATTGCAAGATTATAAGATTATACGGTTATGCCAAAGACAAGTGACAGGGAATGCCGGGGTTGTGCCGCTGGGTACAGTGGAAGGGGTGAGGTATGAAGACGCTCGGATCAGAATAAAACTTTTTCACTAATGACAAAAAGAACACATATTTAAATGACCTACATGGGCTTTTTTTTAGCAGTGGTCTGTTTGGTTTTTTTTTGCACAAGCTGTCTCTTACGTTCCACTACAGTCCACCCCTTCTATCACCAGTAAAATTATACAGGAAATCAGGAATTTCTTATTCTAACACTGATCCGCGACGGATAGATTCCCCCCACCTCCCGCAAGCTTTCTCTTGGTCGAGTAGTTTGAAATGTGACTATGGGGAGAATTTGGTCTCATTACAAGGACAAGTGTGAGGCTAGCAGACATTGTGTCAATAAGGGCGATTCTGTGACAGTCCAGATATTATAAAATATGTGCATACTGAGTCTACTTGTCTGTTGGCCAGCGTTCCCGTCGCTAGCGCGTGTACGTGTTGTCGCTTTCTTGCCCGTCTGTCTGTTAGTCTGTTTACGTTTCGGCCACAAGAATGTCTTTTACTAATTTCTGTGTGGGTTTTCTTTTCAGTCACAGCCTTCCTCTTCGTTGGTAAGTTTGCGTCTTGTTTGTAAACTTTTGCCTTGATGTTTAAGACTATTTTGCTGACTTGATTCCAAATGATCGTTGAGTAGGAATTTACGTGAAAGAAAAGTGCAGTATCTTTGACAGTTTTCATTGCACCCATAAAGTCTATCATTGTTATGATATCTTCGTCACGTTCACGTCTGTCAGAAGGCACAGTCAACATAATTACATTGATGTCCTTGCGGCAGCATCATTGTTTTGGCTGTTCTTTAACCATTAACAATAATTGCTGTGATCTAAGCAGAGGTGGAGAGAAAATCCACATGGTGTTTCTGAAATCGAAATTCGTAAAAGTTTTGTACCTCCTCCTCGATCTCTCACCCCCCCACCCCCATCACCCGATCTCCAGTTCATCTTCCAGAAACCAGGCAGCAGGTACGAAGCTCGCCAACGTCCCAGGAAGACCTGAAGTCGCTGTTAGGCAAATCGGACTTGGAAGTAAAACTCATCACCACGCTGGCAGAGGCGGCCTTCGACAGTACAAACAACATCACCACCGACTTCCGCGACGCCATCAACGAGCACGACCGCTCCCTGCTGCAGTTTGTGCGCAACTGGTCTTGCCCCGGAAGTGGAATAAGAGGTGAGAATCCTTGGGTTTCAACTGTTTGATAAAGAAAGAGGTTTGCTGGAAGATAGTAATTAGTGGTGACCATAAAGGTACACGAGCGAGAGTCAAGTTCTTGGGTACGTAAGGTGGTTCAATACAAGTCTGAAACCAAACTTTGAAAGACGGGGGGAACATGGCTTCTCTAGGATGGTTGACGACTGGTCAGAATCGATCAAAGTTTTAGATTTCAAACGTGGTGTAAACGTCACAGGATATGGTTGTCCTAGGGCAGTGCGAGTTTTAGCGTGATACCTAACTATACAAAGAAAGAACAAGAACGATTATAACTATGTATTTATAGCTTCATCGTAAGTTGGTCTGTAGAAGCTATTGTCTGTACCCAAGCACCCCTATAATGGGCAAGAAATTCTGTGCAAAAAAAGAAAAGAAAGAAAGAAGAAAGCAAAAAATAAAAAGAGAGAAGGAAAGAAACGCGTTGAGACCTAAATGATTCCTAAAGCTCTTCTCCCAGTATCATTTTTTTGTTAACATTTTCGTTTCTTTCATGTTTTCCTTCTAGTGTTCAACTTCAGTCGGATAACTCTGCAGGAAGCCTTGGAGACCTTCAAAGCCTTGTTGCCGTCGCTACCCAGCGTGGCAGGGGTAACCATGGGTACCATGTACGGGTCACCGTCAGTCACCACAAGCAGCAACAAGCTGCCGTCACCTGCCTCCAGTCCCGTCTACAGTTCTTACCCTCCTAACGCCACTCTCTCCACTATCGCAAGAAATGCCAGCGACAACCTGGGCCCAACACAGTCCAGCAACCCCCCACAGTCCAGTGATTCCCCACCGCTCAATTCAACTGCTAAGACCTCTGGGCGCAGAAAACGCGAGGCTGCTGGCGACATGTCAGAATGGAAAGAACAGACCAGAGTAAAGGTATTGTATTTAATTAAATGACGGTCCGGGCTAACACGGCTACGTTTCATGGCATTCGCCGATCCTGGAACAGTTATCCATAGTGGGTTGTGGGGTTTGTGGAGGGTTTCACGTTAATGAGGAAAGTTCTTATAATTATTTTATATTCTTCCCTCCCCATTTGTGTTTTGGTAATTGTTGTCCTATGTCATTGTGCTGAACCTGGCATTTCCTCAACATATTTTAAATCAACTCTTGTTGCTGCTGCTGCTGTTATTGTTGAAGAAAAAATAATAAATTAAGCGTAAGCTTTAATTAAATACTACCGTTTTAACGCAAATTCATTTCAGTTCCCCTTTGTTCTGTATTCCCATACAGAAAAAACATTCACTGGTCTGTGACATAAATATCGAACAGAGCAAAGTGAAATCACAATAAAAATACACCCTTAAAAACGCTCGCGCGCGCACACACACACACACACACACACATATACATATATAAAAGAACGAGGAGAGACAGAGTGTGATAGAAAAAAGAGAGGCTGGTACATGTTCTCAATTTTTGCTGTTATTCTGATCGCTTAATGATTTCGACCACAGGTTTAGTGCAGTAACTGCACATGGAATGAAACTTGTGCTAAATCCTGCTTTCTGGCAATGTAGTGTTCTGTACCGGCGACCGATGGAAACATGTGAAACTCCTAAAACCTAAAGATATACCAGGCTATTACAAATTCACTGTGTTTTGACAAAAAGACATGGCAGTAACAGTTTCATGCACTGCAAATATAAAGCGCTCCCTGTTGGCCGACAGCAGGTATCAACAATAGGGATGGGCTGCATGATGTGTCTGTATCTGCCCTTCCATTGGTCAGCCCCATTCGCTCAGTGTGTGTTACGTGCACGTTTACGGGCGAAGTGAAGACGCGAACATGCACGCCGCCTAACCCTTGTCATCGATTTCAATGATCTGACTTGAAAACTGTCTGAAATAATCATTTACGCACGTGCTATGTTTGTGTCGGAGAGAGCTCGGTGTTTAGTGTACCTGCTGCTATGTTTGTGTCGGAGAGAGCTCGGTGTTTAGTGTACCTGCTGCTAAGTTTGTGTCGGAGAGAGTTCGGTGTTTAATGTACCTGCTGCTAAGTTTGTGTCGGAGAGAGTTCGGTGTTTAATGTACCTGCTGCTATGTTTGTGTCGGAGAGAGTTCGGCGTTTAATGTACCTGCTGCTATTTTGTGTGGGAGAGAGCTCGGCGTTTAGTGTACCTGCTGCTATGTATGTGTCGGAGAGAGCTCAGTGTTTAGTGTACCTGCTGCTTTGTGTGTGTGCAGCGATCGACTGCAGATAATGCAACGATGAGCGACGGCAACAGATTTGTCACTTTAGTCTGCTCGGCATCAGCAAACGAAAGCCTGAAGTTGCTGGAATCATTAGACATGGAGACCAAGAAAAAACTTGTGTCGCCCAACCTGCTGGGCCTCTTAACGGTAACAGAGCGGCTTCGGCTGCGCTTATCGTGACGTGACTTTCAAATGCAGGAGAAGGGAAAACAGGAAAGTGGTGTTGGTGTTGAAGGTGGTGCAGTGGTGGCTGTAGCAGGGGTTGTATTCAGATGATGGTCGTGGTTGTTGTGCTTTTGGTACGAATCGGCCACGTCTGAAGTGTAAATTTATAACTGACATACGCTTCCAGTAACGCTTACTCCCAGAGTACATGTGCAATTGTACATTTTCTATGTAATGTTTGTTGCAAACCTCCATGTAGATTATATATCACGCAGAACGACTTGCTGCAACGTTTGAAAGCCCTGGTGCCAGACTCCCTTGTGACGTCAGTGTGCAGCATTCTGGAAGAAGCCGAGGTGCAAGATTTGATGGTCGTCATCCAGGTGTTTCCCTGTTCAGAACAGGTCAAGAAGGTATGCGAGCTTGGTGTGTGGCTCAGGATTTCTCTCTTTCAGTCCCATAAAATGACCCGTTTAGCTATAAAACGGTTCTTTTGCAACTGGAAATCAGTTGGTCAATCTTTTATGTGCTGATTCCCTCAGCCCCCCACTCACCCTCCCCCATGGCACTTTAATCGCCCAGTCTGTACTTAAAATCCCAAACAGTTACTAACTTTGGTCATGCCTTTCACGGATATGGATAAGACCGGTTGGAATCAGTACTGGCGCACTACAGTCGTTGCTAGATGTGATTTTCAGCATGCAGTGTTTTTGCTGTTCGAATTATTTTTTGGCTGATGCATTATAGGACAGATAGCATGCAGGAAGTTTTAAGGTTGCATTCATTTCCTTTAGCCTCTCCGTTACTGAGTAGGTGAAGAGCGAGTGCATGCTAGCGCGCTCGTGCGTGCGTGCGTGCGTCCGTGCATGCTTGCGCGCGTGCGCTTCTTAAATGCACGTAATTACATGTGGATCATTTAGTACCGCTGCCTGTCTGCAGCTTGCCGAAGATGATCCTTCCGTGGCCGCTGCCGTCCTTGACCAGTTCAGAGGGCGGGCCGCTAGCCTTACTCCCAAGGACTGGGAAGGATTAGTGGCCAACTTCTCTAGCAGCCTTCCGCAAGACTTGCTGGAGAAGGCTCCAGCCGGTGTGCTGATGGATAAGTGAGTACACTCAGTCGTGTGCGTTAAACCCTGGCGTTACGCTTGTTAGGGTCACGTGATGGGGTATAAGCAGTGAAGTCATCTGCTGTGTGCGTCTCCATCTAAAGACGTGTACTCGAGATGTTCCCCTGCTCACTCGCTAAACCCTCCCTCACTCACTCACTCACTCACTCACTCACTCACTCACTCACTCACTCACTCACTCACTCACTCACTCACTCACTCACTCACTCACTCACTCACTCACTCACTCACTCACTCCACCGCATGTCACACCTAGGTGCTAATTATAAAGGCTGAATACATTTCGTCTCAAGAGTAGCCGTTCATTCGCCCTTTGTGATAATGCATTCAGGGGGTCAGCAGGTCAATTACCTACAATAGTACAGGTAGAAAATCCTAAGATGCAGTCTGTCCCTACACAGCTGCCACTGGCTGTCGCGTGCACGCCGTGACTACCTCAGCTACGTCCCGCGTGCACGTGTATTGATTTTAACCGCTGGGTCACGGACGAGGTGTTTCTGACGTGGTCTGACACCGTTGCTAAGGGAGTTTGTTTACTTCGTCAGTAGCCCTCCTTACTAACAGATCCTCTAGTTTCATCAGCCTAACGAACCGCAAGATGACATCGGAAAGGTCCACAGATGTTAAAGATGGAGGTTTACAAAGCATAGAGGTCGATTTTCGTCTACGGTTTAACAACCAGCAGTTTTGTTAGGTCAATACGATGTTAAAAACGAGCGGTCTTGTTAGGTCAATACAGTTTTAACAACGAGCAGTATTGTTTTTATATCAAGAGAGTTGTAATTATGCACGGGGTGCACCTTTTGCTGTTGTCCGTATTTGCTGACGTGCATGGTCAGGGATTGAAAAAATGGTCAACAATCTGCAATCCGTTTGAAACTGGCGTAGATTTAACAGGTCAGCCATGCAACTACTGACTGCAAACTGCCCATGTCAACATTTTCAGGTTTCTCTTGAATGCAATTGCACGCACAAACAAGTCTTGCACGATCTCATTTCCTATCCCGGTCAGAAGAAATGATGACGCATCGCAGTAACATTTGCACGTCCAAAGCATGTCGAAACAAAATGCCATAGTGCAATTTCCATACACCTATAATTTGTCCCTTGATTTGTTCTTTACTAAACAATTTTTGCTGTCATTCCGATCAAATTAATTTCCGTTGAAACCCTCTTGCACACATAATTTTACCCAGCTGAGCTGTACTCACACAAGCGACTGTGATAATGTCTATTATTCGGAAGTAGCCTAAGACCAGTCCTAAAGTCTGTTATGTTATTTTGTTCAAATTGTTCCTATTTATCAATCGCTTGTTTATGCGTAAAGATGCACGTAAAGTACACGGGGAGAACGGACCACGAACGCTCTTATGAACGAAAGGACAGCCACAAAAGCTAACACTACAACCTATCTTTGTGTATTACTAACTAGAGGCATGCTCTTTACAATAAATACCCAATCACGTTGTTCTGCAGCAAAGCGATTCAAACAGGTCAGTTCTGAATGTGTCTGACATTGTTATCTGGGTATATACTTTTCTCTACACAGTTTTCAGACTCTCTACAGTCGGGAGAGAGCCAATGTTTTGCTTCAGAAGGTCAACCTGACCTCTGCCAATGCTTCGTGGGTGCTCAAACTCGGAAACAAACTGTGCGAACTGCCACGCTCTGCCATTGAGAAAATTCCCCAGAAAGCGGTAAAAGCCTTTATGCACGTCTGGCCGAGTCTGGCCACTGAATTTTATGCAGTTGCACACTTGTACATTAAACGCATGGGAAACTAGCATGCACATTCGTCCAGTCAAGAAAAGCTGTAAGCAAATAGTGTGAAAAAACAAAGTTCGATTCAAATAAACATCTTCGCCCTGCGAACGGGGATCAGTGATTTGTCTTTTCGTCTTATTCCAGAAACTTTGTCGTATTTTTAAAACAAAGTAATTTCCATTTACATATGCCATATTCATCGTGACACTGGTGTTGTGTTGTCGTTTGTCTAAGTTCTTTCTCTTTCCAGCAAAACTGTATGTCACGTGTTCTTTTTTTTTTAACACCAACAGCTGCAGGACGTTCCCAAGGCACTGGAATGTGTGGGGACCTCCGACGATCCTAGTCTGAAGAGTTTGGTGGCAAAGGTCTTTAATGCCACTAATGCCACTTCGTGCATAACGTAAGTATCTATTTTCCCGTTTGGCGTCCAGTTCTTTGTCGGAAAGCACAATTATGTCCACGTTTTTGTCCACGTTTTGGAAATGCTGATATGGCTCCTTGAAACGCTTGCAACTAAACTGTGCGTCTTGAGAATTGCTGCAGCCTAATCTGTTACTTCGGCCATGCAATACCTCTTGAAAACACTTGTAATGACATTTAATGCAGTTCTTTTGGGGGAACGCTCACAATGTCTCCGAGACCCAGCAAAGACATTTTACAACAAAGCTAGTTGCAAGCTGTGAACAATTAACAACAACTCGTTTCGAGGTTTTCGCAGAAGTCAAGTGACGTAAGCGTGCGCGTGAGTGTGCGTGTGCACGTGTGTGGGGGTGTGCAAGTGTGTGTGCGTGTGCAAGGGTGTGTGAGTGTGCAAGTGTGTACTTGTCGAAACGACCGTTTGTGCCTCCATGTGGTGGCTATGCGTGTTCATTGCGCACTTTTCTTTAAACGCAAAACAGCCTTTCTTTTTTCTACCCTATGTCTTTAAATTATAAAACTCGGCATTAGAAATTTTTAGAAATAAGAGGAACACTTTGTTTCATTCCCTGTTTTAAAGGTTTCTGACCACTGTTGATCCGGGGTTGGAGAGATGCTGGGACATTCTAAGCGGTGAGCAAATTCGAGGCATCAATTTCACCGTTCTGGAGAAGTTTGACAAGGTCAGTAAGATTAAGCTTGCGTCGTGTTTCAGCAATGGGTTTGACAGATCTGCGAATTTTTGTAAATCTTTTCTTCCTTATCTGTTTTTTTAAAAACCGCATTTCATATTAACGTGCTAACGAAAGTTTGCGAGCGCGCTCATGTGTGCGCGTGAGAAGCGTGGGCGAAGCAATTGAAATGTTCCCTAAATACTGAAAAATTTCAACAGTCTTGGGGGTACACAAAATTTTATTTTTAGCTCTCTTTTCGCTATGTTTTGTCTTTATCTCTCTGACTTGCTGAGATACTTTGACTAATATGGATTGGGTAACGTCTTGTTAATACTGTTGACACTGCATACATTTTGTCATATTCTATACTCTTCGTTTGTGTTTCCTCTCCTATTCACTATGTGACATAGCAATATGCAGTTTGTATGTTCATGTGGATGTATAAGTATTTGTAATGTTGAAATAGATTTACTGCTTTGTTCGGTTAAGATAATTTTCGTGTGAACAAGACAGGTCATTCTGCGTCTGCATGTTGTGAGAAATCTGGGATGTGTGCAGCTTGAGGTGCAGTTGACCAGGAAATTGCGCGACAAGATGGGCATGAAAGACCCCGGGAATTGGACAAAAGAGACATTGACCGCTTACCCCTGGCTGCTAGGCACCTTGCTGCCCGGAGAACTGACCAAACTACAGTCTTCAGTGCTGAACGCTATTTCCAACTCTAGCAGCCTGGCACAAGTAGACATGCCTGCATCCGTGGTAAGTGGCGCTAAAGCTGAAATCTAAGTGCGTGCCTGCATACGTGGGTGGGTGCGCGCGCGCAAGATTGTGTAAATGGGTTTACTGGACATTTACAATTTCACACATTCCTCACCTCCAAAATCTCTCTCTCTCTCTCTGTGCGTGTGTGTATCACTGACTGCTTACTAATCACTATACATAATTCGTGTGGAAAGCCCTTGATAACCCTTGCTCATGCATTATTAGAGCAGTCGCATCAGTGTTAGAGTATATAGTTATTATGAGTCGTTCTGTTAGTTTAGATATACCCCGTCCAAGGCAATCACCTCCCTAAACCGGTTATGGGCTTGAACCCACCCGAATAAAGAAACTGTTGTTGTCATTATCTCTCTTATTCTTTCTCCCCTCTCCCTTTCGAGAAATACCGATTTGCATGAGTAGTAGATTCTTCAGAAGTGTTATAAATATCCGTCTCCATTTAGATTTTCTGCACTTATGTCTCATTTTTCTCCTAAACGTACACCCCGGCGGGCTGCGTGCATTGCCTATAAGGCTATGGAACGGAGAAGTGTGAATGTGTGCTGAAATACTTAACGTTCTAGTATATAAGTCGGAGGTGTGAGTGTGTAGGTATGTGTACATGTGTGTACGTTTGCGTGCGTGAGAAGTCTAAAAGGAGATCGTGTGTCTTTGTAACACTGCTTATTTGCCATTGTTGTTTGTAACACTGTTACTGTGGCATTGGTTTTCCCCCCAACCACCCTAATATATTGAAATGGGCCTATGGCCTACTCAATAAAAGTGTTGGTTGGTTGGTTGCTTGCTTGCTTGCTTTCTTGCTTCGTTCGTTCGTTCGTTCGTTCGTTCGTTCGTTCGTTCGTTCGTTCGTTCGTTCGTTCGTTCGTTCGTTCGTTCGTTCGTTCGTTCGTTCTCCCCACCCTCTTCCTAGTGAGCAAATATATCAATGTGTGAAAATCATTTTCGAACGCGTTTTTTAATTCATTCCAGCAACGTCAGATGTACACGAAAATAAAGGAGACCATAGGAAAAGGGATGGTAAGTGAGGTTCCTTTTTTAAATAAATGCATCCATGTGTTTTCAACGCGACATTGTCAACATTTTAATATAGGCTACCCGTCAGATGTGATTTACCTGTCGTTCTGAGCAAGCCGCATTCTCTTTTCATACTCCTTGGTCTGACTAAATGAACCTCTGTGTTCATACTCCTTGGTCTGACTAAATGAACCGCTGTGTTCATGCTCCTTGGTCTGACTAAATGAACCTCTGTGTTCATACTCCTTGGTCTAACTAAATGAACCGCTGTGTTCATACTCCTTGGTCTGACTAAATGAACCTCTGTGTTCATACTCCTTGGTCTAACTAAATGAACCGCTGTGTTCATACTCCTTGGTCTGACTAAATGAACCGCTGTGTTCATGCTCTTTGGTCTGACTAAATGAACCGCTGTGTTCATGCTCCTTGGTCTGACTAAATGAACCGCTGTG
>SMGT01004408.1:465262-530319 GCA_004794575.1 Lanistes nyassanus | reverse complement strand
TTCATACTCCTTGGTCTGACTTAATGAACCACTGTGTTCGTACTCCTTGGTCTGACTTAATGAACCGCTGTGTTCATACTCCTTGGTCTGACTTAATGAACCGCTGTGTTTAAAAGAGCAGCAACACCAGCTTCCCCACCAAGACCAAGCTCTCCAACGCCCTACTCGTCTCCATCTGCTGTGCGGCTCTGAAAGCCAGACAGCGACAGCTGAGTTAGAAAAGAAGATCGAAGCCTTTGAGACCAAATGCTTCCGCAAACTCCCCAAAATCTCCATGAGGGAACACAAAACAAACATGTATGTCAGCAACAAACTGGCTGGTCCCCAGGAGCCTCTCCTCGCCACCATCGAGGAAATGAATGTGGCATGGTTGGGGCACACATCACGTCAAGACACACTTGCTGAGACCGTCTTGCGAGGCAGGTTGGAAGGCGGGAGGAGAGGAGGGAAAATAAAAGGCGGCTTGACACCATCAAGGAATGGACAGCACCTGGCTTCCCAGCTCTGCTCCTGATAGCGGAAGACAGACCAGGCTGGTAGAGACTGTCGGAAACTGCATTCCTTCCCTCCCCCCCCCCTACGACTTTCTAGATGATGGGACTGAAATGAGATGACATTCAAAAGAACTTTGTCAGAACTTCAGTTTGGTTAGCAGTAGGATATGATTAGTTTGTTGTTTCTGAGCAACCCACCTTCCCTTTCCATACTCCCGGGTCTTACTAATTAACCCACTGCTTTTCAGGACATTTAGACCATTGATGACAGACAGACAGAGAGACAGACAGAGAGACAGACAGACAGACAGACAGACAGACAGACAGACAGACAGACAGACAGACAGAAGATAATTTTCTAAGACGCTTAATTATTCTCTTCAACAACTTGGTGTATACTCAGAGCGTACATTATCAGATGCAGCTTAAACTTTTCAGACCGATCTGACGTCATCCGACCTGAAAAATATGCGCGCAGTACTTCCTGCCATGATGCCGTCTGATGCTACAAGTCTCAGCTCCGAGGCCGTGATGTCCCTCGTTGGTAACCTCCAAAACGACGTCCAGAAGATGGCCAAAACAACCCGAGAAACTATCCTGGGCAAAGTAGGAACTACATACAGTAGTCAATCCAGCCATTCCTCTGTAGATCCATCCAGCCATCCGTCCTCCCATCGATCTCTTCTCCTGCAGTTCTTCTGTCTGTCCTCCTTTCCCAAAATTTTCATCTTTGGATTCGTTCAACTATGTTAATTGGGCGATTTCGTAAGTTGGTAATTTATCGCACTTCCAGCATATATATATATATATCGTTTATTTTACGATCTGTTCCTGTACTTAATGCGGAAAACATAGAAGCTGTCTTCTTCACTGGTACGTTTACCAAGGACCTCGCAATGTGTCTATCAAAATGAAGAACTCCTACCTACACAGGGAATCCTTCATTACACATACCAAACATTGACAAAATCTGCCATCTGGATTTCGTGCAGCTAACATCAGAACAGCTGCGCCAGAATATTTGCCAGATGGGAAATCTGTCAGCTGATGTGTCTGCCCAGCAACTAGAGAATGGAAACATTAGCAGCCTGGGAGAAACTTTGGTGAACGACACTTGTCAATTCCAGTGTCCGCAGCAGGCGCAGGTAAACCTGTTTGTTGTAGTGTGAATAATCTCCCTTTTCCCTATGACACTAAAACATAAGCAAAAGCAGTTTCTGAAGTAACCATTAAATGCCATATATAATGACAAATTCGTTATGTGGGCAACGCTGTAAGATTTATAAGACAGCGGAAGAAATGTTTTCAAAACGGAGTTGTACACATGCTCAAATTCATGCTCATATGACTCCGCAATCACAATTAAACACATATAGCCACAAGCACGCGTGAGGGGGGGGGGTAGGTTGGCTGGTTGGTTCGTTCGTTCGTTCGTTCGTTTGCTAGTCAGTCAGTCAGTCAGTCAGTCAGTCAGTCAGTCAGTCAGTCAGTCAGTCAAATTTGGAATAACTCCAACAAAATGTGCACATTAATTACAAATTTGGAATGTTAAGCCGGCAGCGCCGTGCAAACTAACATTTGTCGATGAAGCCTGAAGCATTCTTGTGATAGAATGGCAAGTTGTGTGAAATGATGGTCTAACCTTCTGCCGTGGGTCCGCGCGGGCAGTGCTTTGCTGCGTACAACAGCATGAAGAAGGCATATGCGGCCTTCGGTCTGGTGCCATCCAACTACACCAAGGACATGGTGTTTCGTCTAAGAGACACCCGAGCCATCTGCGGCATGCCACTGGATGATGTGAGCGACCTACCGGCAACCGCGACCATCGAAAACTGGCAAAGGGCTTTTTCGGAGGCCGAGTGCGATAACCCCAAAACGGTAGGAGGCTACCGCCAGCGTGCGTGGTCTAAAATAAATCGCCTTTCTTAACGGGAAGAATGTTCGTCCGATTAAGAAAGGCCTTTACTGTTTTCGCTTGTGCTAACAGTTTTATGTTTTAAAAATTCGACAGTGATCACGTCTTTGAGACAGCCTGTGGTCTTTTAAAGGGATTTTTTTTTAGGGGTGGGTGGGGGAACAGTTTTATTATGCGTCTGCCTGTGGGCTGTCACTTGTTGGGTCAGAAAAGGAGCGGGGTGTTAATGATGCTCGAGCTCAGCAACAAGGATGGACGACGAGTCTTATTTTATATTTCACTTCCTTGCCTGTTGAGCACATATAGCATGACGATAAGAAATCGAGATCATGACAAGCACCGTGCTTGTATTGTGTTGTACTTTGTAAATGCATGTTATTGTCACCATCCCCCCCCCCCGCTCCACGGCTTACAGCCAAACGAAACGAAACTACTGCTAACTACATTGTATGTGGATTGTTTCTGCTTGCGGCTGGATTTTAAAAAATCTTCTGAATGAGCCAAAGTGCACGTGAAACTCAACAACAGTGGCTTACGAAAGTCTCCCACTTGCACCCACGTCATCGGCTTATACGTCTGGCGACTGTTGTCAGTAATGGCGCTGTCCGACCTTGCAGGCCCAGGCTCTGTCCGAGAAGTACAGACTGGTGCTGACGTACGTAACCAAGACTGGGATCACCAAGACAACGATCAGCATCCTAGGTCCTCAGGCCATCGTTAACACTAAGTGGGTCCTTTTACAATCGCTGTCTTACATTATCTCTGTGTGTGTGTGTGTGCACGCGCGTCTCTCTTCTTCAAAATGTTAATACAAGCACCGCAAGTAGTTAAATGCAAAATCTGGTTTACATGTCCCTACTTAAAACATGGCCATTTGCATCCCAATGTGTCCGTGAGTGCCTGTGTGCGCGTGCCTCCAGGCATGCACGTGTGTTAAAGTTTTATGTTGACTGGCAGGTTCTACGCGATTCAGCACTCAGAAAAGACAGCGACAGGCTGCACATTCATGGAAAACATTGAAAATGTTAACCATAGGTACATGTCGAGCGAAAGCAATAAGTTACAGAAAAAGGGACTAGAAATGTTGAAGAGAAAATTCGTTGTCGTTCACTGAATGTGTCCCACCCCCACCTCCACCCCCAGTCTGACACAGCTGCAAGGGCTGGACAGTGATGGCAAGAAGGCGCTGGTGGAGCTAATGGGGAGACAGCCACTTTATAACGCCGGATCTGATTGGAGCAAACAGATGCTGGCATACGCCTTTGATACCTACAAACTCTCGGTTTGTTTTGGCATTTTTGAATCCCTACTCGTCTTCGTAGTGCTCCTCTTCTCACTGTCATGACCCCCTCCTTGTCGTCATCATCACGTAGTGTCATCGCCGTCGTCGAGGTTAATTAATTCTTGCTTGTCGTTATCTTTCATACCTCCGTAGCTTTTTCCCTCTTCATTTTCTCTTGCTTTCTGCTGGTAGGGCAATGCCAACGCCGAGATCAACTCCACCACTGTGCTTGCTCTCGGCTATCTCCTGTGTTTTCTGAACGCCAGCAACTACAAGCAGCTCACGCCCTCCGCCCTATTAGATGCGGCGCCAGTCCTGAGCACGTGTACTGACATCCCCCAGTCCGACCTCCTGACCCTGCAGGAAGCGATGGCCTCCAAGACGAACAAGCAAGTCCAGCTTCTTTGTCCTTTAAACACATGAAACTTTGCTACTGGGTGCAAGCGTGTATGGATACCTACAGACACACACATAGCAACTGGCTCACAATCACGAGAGGGGGGAGGGTGGAAGTGAGGGAGAACGAGCGCGTGCTTGCAGTTAGGTCTGTGCGCCGAGCAAGAGTTTGAGTGCTGGCGTATAAGAGGACCAGAAGGAAAACAAAAATAGATATTTATATATATAAAGAGTTCTGAATCCGACCGTCACTACAGTACCTTTCTCACAGCTATTGTAATATATGTTTTCCTCTCACATGTATGCATGTTCAGAGACAGACAGACAGACAGACAAGTAAACCGATTTTCCTGGAAACGCTTGCCTTTGACAGTTTCATTCCCAAACAGGTCTTATTCTAACATGGACGCTGATGACGTGGCCACAAGAGGAACTATCCTCTTTGCCGACTGCGGCACACAAAGCCACTTGGACGAAATCCCAGTTGTAAGGATTTCAGGCTTTAGCTAAATAATTGGTTTGACATCCCCAGTAGTGTAGTGTATACAACTCTGAGGGAAGCACGTCACCCATGGACTTAGCATAAAGACTGTTCTTAACTACTGAAACGTGTGCGTGTGTGCCCAAGCCCACGCGCTTCTTTAAGTGTGTGTGTGTGTGTGTGAGTGTGTGTGTGTGTGTGTGTGTGTTGTGTGTGATCTTGCATTTTTTTAACTGAAGGACGTTATTCCTCGATCTAGGTTTGTAATAAATGGTTTGCTCAGCTGAGAGCGTTGCATGCTTGTTTAGAGAACATCCAGGAAGATTTTGCTTGTAAATGTAAATGACCAAAAGAACGAACGCACAAATTAAGAACAAACACATGAACGAACGTCTAAAAAAAGAACAGACAAATGGAGAGCGGATGGTAGGAGAGGCGGAAGTGGCTTTCAAATACGGAATAGGCTTGCACTGATTTTAAGTTTCGTCGGGTAAATTGTTTATCACAGAGCTCACAGGAATGTTTGTTTTGAAATTTGAAATCGGTGTTACTGGACAGAAAACGCTGTACGAGGCGGTGCCTAGGCTGGTACAGTCGCTGACGTCTCGTGAGCAGAACGTGGCCATGCGCGAGCGGCAGTGGAAGAAGTCTCCTCTCAGTGCTGCCGACAAGCAGACCCTCAGCGACACCAGCACGTGCGGCCTGCTGCGCCTCCTCAACGGACGGGCACGGTACCGCGCGCAGCCCGTTGTCCCTGGCAAAAGACGGAAACGAAGCACTGGTTAGCCATCCATCCATCCGTATCTTTCTATTTCTGGAACAATGAAAAGCTATCAAGTGATGAGAGAAGTCATCCGAGCGACAGTGAAGACTACGTCGATTTTACGGCGAAAGACGACGAGAACATCAAGGACGACAACGATAGTAACGATGACAACGAAACTGACCTCTGTTACCTCAGACAGACACACCAGGTTAGGAGTTTGCTGAGTTTGGTAGTCTTTGGTCTCGGAGTTTTGACGGTACTGTTCTCTGTCCTTTAGTTACACGTGCTGTCTTTCAGTCACACACTTGTCTCCCATGAGAGGACATGAGTGCATAGATGCAGGGCGTAAACGTGTGTATATCACTATATGTGTGCGTACGTTCGTGTATGTGTATGTGTGTGGGCGTGGGTGTGGGTGTGGGTGTGGGGTGTGTGGGTGCGTGCGTGTAGATTCGCAGACGGTGACTTGCGAGGACATCGAGCTGTTGAGGAGTAAAGCCAACGTGTTAACACCGCAGCAGATTTCCAACCTGAACACGACCGACTTCGATACGTGCGCAGACACCTTGGGCAGCGTCACTGGTTGGACTTCCGAGCAAAAGGCGGCGCTGATCGCCAAAGCAAAACAGGCAAGTCGTTGACCAAAGTCGTTCGTACAACGATTTATCACTATTTCCGTCTATTGTCTTTTGCATCCCCTGGGGTGAAAGAAGAACAAATCATTGTCATTGTCATTGTCATTGTCATTGTCATTGTCATTGTCATTCTCATTGTCATTTTCACTTATGAGCCCTATGATCAGTTGTATTTGTTTGTTTTTACTGTAATACTCTTTCTGATAAAAAGGCCTTGTCCGGGGCACTCTGTTAGCGTGAGGAGAGAGAATCTGGCGAGCAATTGAGAGGTATATTTGCCGTGAAACTCTCCGCGCGAAAAGAATATTTCTCGCGTGTAAGCAATGAATGTTCCGTACACTGTCAACTGCTCTATGAAATTTAAAAGTTTCCTGAATTTTTTACCGTTTGGTTTCCTGATTGAGAGACGTTGACATGGCATTTCCGTATTTTTCTCGCCTGTAGGGTTATAGGTAGCACGCATTAGTTCTGCATTGCAAGCTTTACTGTGGCTCATTTTTGTCACTTCCTATCCTACAGACGTGGGGCCAGTACAGCAATTGGACAAAGGAGCTGATGCAGAGAATGGGTTCCATTGCCCAGGGACTAACGGCAGCGGAACTGGCTTCCCTGAGCTCTCTGGATCTTGACGTATTGAATATCCTTGGAGACTACGTCGGCTGGAGCCTAGATCAGGTAAAGTACAAGGGATCCAGAAAGTCGACCCGGAAGGAAAACTGGCAAAGCGGACTAAAGTTCTTGCATTGCTGCCTTTGAACCTTGACTCGATGAACCTGTATATACATAGGTATGTCAGCAGCTTCACAACAAGGAGTTTACACACAAAGTGCCCAGTGAACTCGAACCCACGGGGCTATGTCATGTGTGTTAATGGTCACTTTTAAAAAAAAGACGCAGGCCTTTTCCCCACTTCAGGTGTACTGTCATTAACAGACACTTGTATTTAAGAACGTGCGAGTTTCTGTATAACTGCCCCCCAACACCGCTGAGTTCTGGCTGTGTCGATACACAGTTATACGCAAACTCTTTGCACTTGGAACTGTTTTGATACGCGCTTTAAATTGATCGTTCCGAAATATTTAAAAAAATTCCTAGTAAAAGCTATGTATTGTTTGTATTTATTTACAAGAATATTTGACATTTAAAAAAAAGAGGATAGGATGATACAGAGAAGAGACGTACCTAAACTTGTACCCGTTTTCCGTCCCCTGCTCTGTTTCTACAGCTCAAAGCGGGCTTCAGCTATTGGCTCAGCAGCGATACCAGCGTCCGAAGCAACATCTCCGCCATCACCGGAAGTCACCTTAAACAGCTGGGTCACTTTGCCTGTGGCACCACCCCGCAACAGATTTCTGGGATTTCCACGGCCGCTTTCAAGTAATTCAGAGTGGGGTCCTTAGTAGTGTATTGTGAATGGCAAACCCATCTAGTCGACTGAACCTATCAAAACATACGTTCTTTCTGACTAAACGAACCAACGAATTTTGTACAAAGAAACTTGCTTTGCGGTTGATGAAAACGTTCTTGTCTTCCGAACAGTTGTGGTGCATGTCGCGACCGAACTACATGCTGATGCGTCATCAAAGCGCTAATGGATTCTAGTGCTCTTTGATTAGCGGTCATGATGAGTGTTCCGAGATCTTGATCTGGAAATTATACTCAGAAAATGCATATACAGCCTTACAAGGTTGTGCTCAGAGCCACAAGAAGTTGACTGCACAACACCGTGGTCATTAGGGTACAGGTGACAGCTATCTGATTTAGTGGATGAAGTTTGTGGAAAGGAAGGTGGCAGCTTCAGAATACAACAAGTACAGAGTATGGGTTTGGGAGAAAAGGGGCCTAGATAGCTCTGCAGGTAGACCTGGGGACTATAGCGTGTGAAAAGGTTACTGGTTCGAATCCAAGTGTGGCCAATGATTATTGCCCCCGCATGCAAAACAACCGAATAGCTGACGTACAATTTTTACGTATTCCTGTCAGGGAGGATATTCTAGAATAATTTTCCTTGAATTTCCCATGCACGAAAACCGAATAGCCTTGTTATTCGGTAATAATTGAGTTATTCGGTCATCCCAGGCTCGAAAGGCTTATTCCAAGGTCGCCGTAACAGTGTTTGTTATTCGTTGTTTGTTATCTGTTTGTGTCCTCCTGAAGAAGGGCCCATTCCCCGAAACGTTGCTGACTTCCTACGTCTCGCTTGGCCAAGTTCCCTTTATTGTTACCTAGCGTTTTCAGAGATAGAAAAAATACGCTATTTGGGTATAAATTTAGTGCCGTTTACATGCACTGGGCCTAGAGTTAAACATTGTGCTGACTCTATTTGGCCATTTCACCGGGACATTAAACTGCCTCGACGCACTGCCCATCTTACTGCAGCTATCAGTCTGGAAAATTATAACCATGAAAAAACCCGTTTAACACTTCCTGTTCTTCACCGGGAGGTCTTTTGACCATCAGTGTTGCTGCTGTACCACAGGGTGGCTCTTGCTGACATCGGCGTGTTGTACAGCTGCAGTGCTGAGCAGGTCGACGCGTGGGCGGCTCTTGCACAGAAGGCCCTGGGGAACGTGATGCAGTGGACCTATGCACAGTCAGCTGCAGCTGACATATTGTACGGTACGTATCGGTATCTTGCAGTTTTGGCTTGGTGTGCAGGATAGATAAACTCTTTGTCCGTATCTTGCAGTGTTGGCCTGATGTGCAGGATAGATAAACTCTTTGTCGGTATCTTGCAGTGTTGGCTTGATGTGCAGGATAGATAAACTCTTTCTCGGTATCTTGCAGTGTTGGCTTGATGTGCAGGATAGATAAACTCTTTGTGAGTATCTTGCAGTCTTGGCTTGATGTGCAGGATAGATAAACTCTTTATGAGTATCTTGCAGTGTTGGCTTGATATGCGGGATAGATGAATTGTGTAGTTTATAGGGATGCTGGATACTACTAAATACGACCCTAGCTTTAATGTGAGTTCATTTGGAACCTATAATCTCGGCAAGAAACGAGTTTTGACATCTATCTACGCTAAAACCGCTGTGTTCGTTCTGATTTTATGTCTAAGGTATTTATCAGAACTAATTCAAATTGTCGAAATGCGATTTTTCTGCAGTAAAAAAGAAACGCACGTGAGAAAGAGAGAGAGAGAAAGAAAGAAAAGGGAGGAGCACTGAAAGAGTGGATGCCGATACGAGTGTATTTGATAGTGAGTGAGTGAATGTTCTAACTGTCACGTGCATATACACACATTTATCTATCAGCAACAACTTCACAAAACTGAGTACGGTGCAGTCTACAGTCGAATGGAAATGTACATCAGTAAGCCTCGGTGTCGGGTGTAACAGCGGCATCCGGCTAGGGTTTTCGTTACCACGATTCTGCAAGTTGTGAATAAGGGTTTGAACTTGTGTCACGTGCTGCAAGATTGTTCGACTGTGTTGTGTTGAGATCCTGCGATAGCCCATGATTGTTCATAGGTCCGTAGATCTTGTGCTTGAATTTGTTCTGACGTAGATCACATGCATTGTGTTGCGTGTTGAGATCGACCTGGAAAGTGTGTTGAGATTTTGTGATGTTACGAGCATGCGCAGTGCGCGGAGATCGTTGTGTTCTACGACAGATGATTACGTCTTGAGAATGTTTGTTGAGATCTATGTGGCATGATTTGACTTTGTGCAGCCGGACTGAACGGCAGTTCCCTGTCGTTGCTGAGTGCCACACAACTGTCTCTGATTTCACTGGACGCTTTCGTCAGGATCAAACCAGCTGCATTCTCGGTTAGTCCACGAGAAACTTTTCTTCCCAAAATCCAGTCTCACATTATTCCATCAAAACGTCAGTTTACACGAAAAGAAAGTTGCGCAAACGCACATTTTCACACAGCCGAAGTTGCACGACAAACCGCTAATTTACTGCGCGGACACAAGTGCCCGTTTTCGAAACAGTCCGCATTAATTAGACGAGTAAGATCACAGAGAACTATGCGAACAATGCAACTTAAGTTAGCAGGATTTTTTTTTTTCATTTTCATAGCTAATAATACTTTCAAATAGGCAACGCAACGAACACTCAACTAGAAGTCACGTGGTCCCGCTGAGCGTTGAGGGTCCGAGAATGACCACTGACGCATGCGCAGTAACAAAGTAACAAAAAGAGTGAATCCCAGCGATTTTTTTCTCATGCCGAAAGCTTGGTAGGGGGGGGGGGCACTTTCAGTGCTACTGCATGCCGTGACATCGGGACTCTTATGCAAGACAACGGAATAGCTGACTTATTCCTGTCATGGCGGATATTCTAGAGTAAGTTCCTTGAATTTCCCATCCACAAAAAGTGAATAGCCTATTGTTCCCCTCGTTATTCGGTAATATAAATTATTTGGTCGTTCCAGGAGAGAAAAGCTTATTCCAAGTTCGCCGAAACAGCGTTTTGAGACCCAAAAAATCCGCTATTTGAGTATAAATTTACTATAGTCCACATACGGGGCCCGGAGAACTTATTCCCCTATCGAGAGATCCGGACGTACTTCACCTTAGTCACGTGACTGAGGGCAAAGAGGTCTCATGTGAGCGATTTTCGTGATCACAGTGAGACAACCGTTGCAGTTTGGGAGTACCAACGACTGAGATGAGCTAAGATTTTTGCCCACAGCATATCAGCCATGCACTCTAACGGGATCCCTGCGTAGTTAGCTTTTGCCCTGAGGTCAGCTAAATCAAGCTGAAATGAAACACAAAAGCTTGCAATTAGGCTTCACGTTCAGGGAGATCTATTCTAAGGGTTTGTCATGCAGACTGTTTAATTTCTGTGCGTCGATTTGTTCTGTTTTCCCGCGCACTTCTACGTTTGTTTTCCATGTCTGGACATTTACAGGCCCTAACTGTGTCTCAAATGGGGTCGCTGAGTACTGCCCAGGCTCTGAGCGTGACGGAGGATCAGTTAGCCCTGCTAAACCCCGCCCAGAAAGCACAGCTCAAGGCCCTAGGCGCCACCATTGCCGATTCCAGTGATGCCCCAGGTATGCCTTCCACATCGCTGACAGTTGTCGGACCTAAGCAAAGATTGCGTATGCCATCCATTTCTCTGATGGTTTCTTGTCCGACACCAGACCCTGCATGCCTCCTCCACTCTTGCTGGTGTGGTCAGAATGCAGCTACTGTATGTATAGTTACACACATACTCTTCCCTTCCGCATAACAAACAATCACATCTCCCATCAACCACGAAAAGTTCTCTGGAAACGTGATACTGTTTTGACCATATTTTGTCACCTGCCTCGGCGTGTATTATAAAGCAGTCACACTTATCACATTGCAGGAATCTCGATCACAATCTGGACTGTACTACCGGCCGCGTCTGTTGCTGCGTGGTTAATCCTAGCACACTGAGCTCGTGAGGTGATGTGGAGGCTCGTGAGGAAAGTCACGTGTGAAACCCATCTGGCAGCTCCTTTGTTGGCGGTCCGCGAAACTCATGGGGTTCCTACCAAGTATCTATACACCAACAGAATGGATATTCTTGTGGAAATGCACCTTCAGGCAACTCTGTTTGCTAGCCTCCCTTGTTCACAGATGGCATTTCTATTTGTATGTAAATATATATGGTCCAAAGTGGTCACATAAGGTGAATTCCACCCGAGAGAGATAATTTCAACTAGGAGAAAACCATTTCAACAAAGTAGAATTGCAGCCAATCAATGGTCATGATCTTGGCCATGTGATATATTTCACCTAGGCACAATAAACACCCATGAAGGTATAATTATATACACCTAGCTGTAATTTGTGGCCAATCTGATCATCCCTTCCATTGCACAGTGCAATTTCGACCAAATATCAGCAGCACTAGTTTAGGGTCTAATAACCTGGCACCAATGTAAAATGTCTCTAAGTCTTACTTCGGATGCCATTTTAGTGAGCGCTATAATAGTGGAGAGAACCAGTTTTGCAGCAAGCAGATGTGGACAAATTTTTCCAGCGAACCACCAGCACTTCTTGAGAGATGATGCACTTGCATGCAAACAGCATACATAAATGTTGATAATTACTGTACAAGGGTTGCTGACAAGCACACAATAGGAGGTCAGAATAATGATCACGTGTACCGTACTCGATTGATGCACTGCTCGCCAAGAGATTGCTGGAAGTTACAACTGTGATATTTACTTTCTTTGGGCTTCAGAAGCCATATTTTTCAGTTCCAGCCATTTTTTAAAACGGTTTGTGTACAGGAAGAGGCAGTACAGATGGATATTAATGTGGAATGAGAGGGTATGCTGACTGGGGGAAAAAAAGGTTGGAGCATCAAGATGGAAAATCTCAGTCCATTGATGTCAACATATGAGAGAAAGAAAGAAAAAAAAAAAAGCTGTATTCCACATGGAGTTCTGAGACCTGCTTACGTGTAGCAATGTTCATTAGCAAATTGTTTTTGCATTTCTTTACATATATTTTAACACTTATGTTTCCAATGTTTTTGCACTAATCGATACTACAAGGTTTCACACTAAAGCATTTTCTGTACGTTTTTCATTTTCGGCACTCTCAAAATAAATCTTTTTATCATTCCTTTGGGGCACTCCTCATTCACTGAGGAATGACTCAACAGTTCTCTATAGATGTGTGCAAGACATTAATTCTCAGTTGCTGGTTTTGTGGAGCTGCTCATTTGTATCTGAGCAAAGACCCTGACATGCATTTCAGAAATGTTTTAGCTCAAGTTACAGTAACCCCAGAAGCCAATAATACCCCAGTATTTAACAAAGGAACTTCAGATGGTTCATATGCACATGTACACACACCCACATAGTTGCAACAAACACTACAATGCAGAAGTTTATGGGAAAAAATTCTTCCTCTCGTCTCATGATGGTACAAATTATGATTTGTCTGACATATTGTATACACACAGCTAGAATTTCTGATGCATGAGTAAACACAGTAACTTTTCTTGGCACCAGCATCTTCATTAGGTTACAAACACTACCTCCTGTCTGCACAAAATGTGAGTGTACCGCACTTTAAATTTGATAGATTACAAAGCATGTGCTTCTTTTGAACGGTTTGATTTTTTTACCTTCCTTTGTTTTTGTTTTTTTAAACCATTTATGAACAGTTTTGAAGAGCTAGTTGCCTTTGGTATCTGACATATCTAAAGATCTCTCCCCAAAGGTATAATTTTTTGTGTGCAAAAGAAGCTCCCATTTGCAAGAAATTATACTACTTTTAGAAGTAACCATTTATGAAGTTATGTCAGATGCATTGCTGAAGTATTCCCCTAGTTTGCCCTCACCCCCTTAAAAACCCCTAGATTTTTTTCTCTTAAAACTTGTGATCCGTCCATTATGGTGATGTTTTACAGCAATTTCTCTTTGCAATGTGAAGCATCGCCTGAAAAACTCTATATTCATGCTTTTACATTTATTACTCAATGTTTCACAACATTCAACAGCTAATTTATCATGGTGTTGCAAGTTTTCCACTGCTTGAGGCTTATGAAAAGTTTATTTATTGTAACAAAATTGTACAAACCAGAAAACTGTCTTGGTCATGTTTACTGGCTAATAAATGTTTTCCAGATTTATTTTCACTCTGACATATGCCTGGTGAAGACAACAAGTAGCAGGAGAGACAGAGAGGGAGAGAGACAGTCTGAACTGTGTACATAGAAGAAATATAAAAGAATAACATAACCAAAATTTTTATCAGTGCTGCACACCTGCTGCAGTAGATACATTTGTTGCAGTGGATATCATTTACCTTGACTCCACAGAATATTGCACATTAACTGGCAACAATGAAATACATGTATAATTTTAGCAGAATCACATATTTATATTTACTCAATTATCAGAATCTAACCACATGCAGCATCAGATGTTCTCAGCATGCATGATGTAAGTTGTCCTAATCACATACAGCAACAATCACGATAGCCATTACAGCTAAAGTGCAGTCACTTGAACTATCACTGTAACAGTCAAATTTATACAGCAAGTAGCAAATGTATACTCTTTTTTGGGGTCGGGGGGAGGGGGGAGGGGGGAGGGAGGGTACTAAAACTGTAAGTCACAAGTACTTAGTTTTTCAGAACACAATGAGAAATGCACAATATTTTTATAAAGTCTTGACCAAGATTGCACTGAAGGAATATGCCAGTCTGGAACCATGCCACTTAGAGCTCCTGATAATGCACAGCTGGGAGTATTTTATGCATAAAAGTTGAAGAATGATGCCGAGATTTGCAGGATGATCCCTGCCTTTTTTTTTTAAATAAAATAAAATGACCATCAGATTTCAGGCTAGAGGGTTATTTTGACTCTTGATTTTAAGAAATTCCAGAAGCACTGTTTATTCCTTCCTTCAGTTTGTTATATTAACAGTTTTTTAAACAAACCTACACATTATAATTAGAATCTCTGACATAATGGTACAGGATAAACACATGCCTCTTTATGAATGAGTACTGATTACAAAATTATCTTTTTGTTAAAAAGAGCATTCAGTTGTTGCCTCCATGAAACACTGGGCACTAGGGAAATTCTGCTGACAATGTTTTCCACACGTCCATGCCAACGGCTGATAGGGCACTGAAATCAGGGCTCTTGAAAACTCTAAGCTGAAGCATCAAAGAAGCTTTCCAACAGTTTGGCCACAGCCTGCACATCATACTTAACATATTTCCCTCTGTTCCTTGTGAAGTTGAGGACACTGTACTTGCTGTAGAACATCTGGTACCTTGGTACCATGTATTCCTTGTTCTCCTTGATAAGCTGCTGTCGCAGCTCAGGGTCAGGAATAGCATAAGCTTTCTGTATGCGGTGGATCTCTTCCAGCTCTTTGTTGAAACCCTGAGAACATCCCACCATTACTGCATCAACAGACCTTGAGAATTTCTTCTGGTTTTTTTTAATCATGTCAGGGCTTGTACCTCAAGTAATTTTGTTAGCAAAGCTATGAGAAAAAAGCAAGATCAAGGACCAAAAAAAAACCCCACATGCACAAAATGTAGTCAAAAGAAACTAGGAAAAACCACCCACCTATCCTATTTTCTTCTTTGGTTATAACAGAGAGGAGACTGAAAGATGAACAATGCTTTGCACACAGCTTTAACTTACCGTAAACTTGTCCTTTATGTTTTGCCTTTCTTTATCTTTCAGCTGGAACACACATAAGGTTTGGTTTTTATGAAATAACTTCATATTATCTAACAATGCTTAAAGATTTAATTCATACAGGGTGAAAAGGAACATATAACATGGAGTGCAATAAAAAAGAAGGAAAGAAAAATTTCCAAAGTGAGGCTTACTTTGACTGTAGAATCCATATTCTGTGCTCTCTGTAAAGACATAGGTTTGTCCATCTCCAGTATATAGTGCAATACCTTGCTCCAGCTGCAAATGTTCATGAACATTATTGCCCCTCGTAAACACAAACCAAAACATTACATGGCTGTTATGCAGTTAGACCTGCAGACAAACCACACAAGAGATAAACTTTCATCTGCCAAATTGTATGCTTTAAAAATCCAGACTTTCAGCTGCTCATCATTGTAACTGTTCACCTCTCAGAATACTCAGCATACGAACAGGCACAGAGATAACAATGTCAAACCTTACTCATTCCTACCTCTGAGAGTAGATCCTTTTCTGCTCTGTTATCTGCTCCTCATAGAACGTAGCCACGTCTTTGTTCCACAACAACAGCAGGTCTAATAGGCCTGTCCTGCGCAAGGCCTTGATAATGTAATTGAAGTTGTTCAGCATGAAGATGGGACGCAGGCCAGGCTCCCCATATGTTTCTGACTTGTTGCTCAAGTTCAGCCCCAGTGATGACAACACACGAGCTGTACACAAGAACTTGTGTTTTGTCATATTTTCATAATCCAGTCAAGGAAATGTATCTCAACTAAAATGAAAATGACTTCTATTTTTAAATATATGCATCACAATCCGAAATGTATGTGGTCTATATTATCTAGACTCGTTGTTTGGGTTTTATGCCATGTCAGCAGCTAAGACAATATCATGGCAGTTTATCTGGATGAGCATGAAGAAATTAGCATAAGAATGGCTAAAGCTTGCTTAATACTCACTCATATAGTCTGCAACTTTCATTTTACAAGTTTCTGCTGTGATCATTGCTGAAGGTGTGGCTTGCTCCCCTAGATGGAAAATCATCAGATCATCATTACAATGTGTCAAACTATTAAAAAATTTTCTTCTGATGATACTTTTAATGACAGTGACAATGATGACCACCTGTTATCATCCCAATACAATGATGTGAAGACGATGACCACTACAGCTGAAAAAAAAAATGTAGTCAGATCCACAAAACTTGGAATAAATGCAAACAACCATATGCTCCTCTTTTTTAGCATGCTTTTTTTCTGGCATTGGTGGGTTGGTCAATGTTTTATGAAAATTTTACAGATACCTTAGTAAACATCTAACAGTCACACTTACCATGCATCAGCAGCATTGCGCCTGCAGTCTCTGCATATTCTGCCAGTTGTTCCAAGAAGATTATAGTCTGCAAAATGACAGCTCAGCTCTTTTAATAAGAAACAGAGTTAGTAGAAAAGTCTAATCCATGGTTGGTTTGAAATAAAAGTGTACTAAATCAATGCATGCCTAAATCTGGTATAAGAAATCCTTTCTGCTATGAAGGGTTTCTCATTCCCAATTTCGTAACTTTGGCTGAAGTCTCCATGGTATGTACTATGGCTTTCCCTGTAGTCTCCATGTATGTTTAAAAAAATGTAGGAAAAAAAATTTAACAGCGACAAAAACATAATTTCAATTCAGATGGAAAGTAAACGTTAATTCAGATGAAGCAAGCTTCACTCATGTACACAGGGGTAACCTGATCTTTTAAATAAAGCCTCAAACATCTAAAATTTAAAAAAATCTTTAAAATAATGATCTATGCCTTGTCGCAGCTGTAATATGACATAATCTAATGATAGTCCAGAAAACTGTGACATACCTAGATTAAGAACATCAGTTTGAAAAAAAGAACATACATGATTTGTCAACTCATGGACTGTTCCATCTTTTGGCATGTTTGATGCTTTGTCTGGGTCATTCTGCAAATTCATTTTATGTTGGTACAGGTGATTCTCTAACCATTTTAAACAAGCATTTTAAGACACAACACTACACAAAATATCATTGATAAAATTATTCTTATCAAGAACATTGTTTTAATTTACGACAGTACAACAAAGAGAACTGGACCAACCAAGACGAGGACAAATAGGGAGTCAATGTTTCAGGGCGTGTTTCAAAAAATGTAGGAAAGGACTTTCTTCAGGATGGCCTAAACAAATACAAACAGATAACAAATAACAAATACAAATCACTTAGCTGACGAGGACATGACCAGCGTCCTTGTCAGCTAAGTGATTTTTATTTGTGCCACCCTAAAGAAGGCACCATGCCCTGAAACGTCAACTTCCTGTCTGTCCTAGTCTCGCTTGGTCCAGTTCTCTTTATGTACCTTTATTACCCAAAGCCGCAGCCACCTGTTTCTTTTCTCTTTATGACATTTAATACTTTCTTAGCATTGTTATGAAATGATTTCCCCAAATGACGAATGACATGTCTCAAACATGACAAACACATGTGATGATATGATGATCAGGTGACATAAGTTTTGGCCATCATATCTCTTCATTCTATTTTTTGTTCTTATTTTTTGGTGGGTGGGACGAATAATACAATGAATGTTTATAATCTTACTCTTATGCTGTCTGTAAACTCTTCCAGCGCTTTTGCACCCTGAAGGAGAAAGCAGAATTTCCACAAATAAACAGTTGGCTTCCAGAATGCACTTATTTATAAATGAGATGTAAAACCATAAATGATTAATATTTTATTCATTATATAGTTTTTCACATCAAGAAGTCGCAAACATAAGTATCAGACTATCTGTTGTTATGATGTTGACAATCTATCAAGTGCGTGCTAACTCTATTTATTAAAAAAACTCACTGTGCTATCAAGAGTTGACAACAAGGAGGCAAGTTTTGCTCTTGTGGGTGCTTGGCAGCCCTGAAAAACAGCAGAACATAAAAACAGCTCCCACTAGCTTAGGTTTTAGGGTTTTTTAAATTGCCTAATGTCCCATCGCACACAATGTGCATATCAGAATGGTGTCGCTCAAGACATTTTAATGCGCTGTCACACTGGGACTTCAGACTTCTGTCCCAACACAGACCCATGGGGAGGGGAGGGGGAATCTGTGTAAAACTGAAAAAAATGGAAAGGTGATAGCATGCTGTCTGATATGAAATCTTTTCCCTGTCTACTTCATTCAACCAGTCTCAGCATCATTTATTATGCTGGTATCAATAACTTTAACAGAATCACCTTTCAGAAACGACACTTTTGAAAGTGACCCATGGAGAACACAAAGCCAAAATAAACACACTTCTCCTTGTACACCGGGCAGAAGCAAATCAGAAACAGAACACAAACCACTTCATGATTGTTGCCTTTTTTGGTCTGTGACTTTTTCAAAAAAATAGATGTTCTGTCTCAAACTGAATTAAAAAAATGGTTGTCTCCAGACAGAAAAGAAGCACCCATACAGACCTTCAGTCCCACCCAGTCACATCATACAGACCCAGGCCAACCAGTCCTCGTACTGTTCGAGGCATAGTGGCAGGGCAGCTACTAGACTGCTAATTTTAAGTCTTAAGTTTGACTAAGGCTGCAAACCACCGACCTGCTCTGGAAGATCATGCCTTAACCATTAGGTCACTGAGGTGGTCTCCTGCTAGCTTAAGAACTGCACGGAATGATCATCTCTACAAAGTGCAGGTCATGTCTAAGAAAGCTTCCTGAATACCACAGCATGATCAAATTTTTTTCTATGTCTTATTCAATAAAGTATTCTGCCCACCTCTAGTATCAGATCAAATTCTGGTTTGATGGATCTCAGGTGACGAACTATAGGGAAAATGGACAGTACCGCAGAGTACTCATGGCGCTGCATGCTCTTTCTGGCTGAGGCTGCAATCATCTGATAAACAATACAATATTTTTAGTTAGTTTTGTTAGTTTGGAAATGTGAATGATATAAAGTAGAAAAATATTTTTAAAAAGACAGTGATTTGCAAGAAGATTTTCTTCTTGGTTTATCAGCTCTTATATTTTAAGCTGCACATCTTGTGGTTGCTTTTCAATGGGTATTATAACTCAGACAAAAAAGTGGTTGAGCCAATAAGCATACCTCTCCTTCAGACACCACAGTGTCAAGTGCTTGTTGTATGACCGTGTCAAAGACAGCTCTCTCATGCTTCTGAGGCACTATTCCTTTCATCAAGTGCATTTCACTCTGGAAAGAGTCATCAAAAGACAGCATCTGAAAAACCACCCTCCTGTGTATGCTACTGCCCTAGTGCTTTTGCAGTCGTTAAAATGGGGCTGGTCGTTTCGCACATTTTCATTTTGCCCAACTTGTTCACGCATGCCATCAGTTTGTCTCCACCCACCCCCTTTTAGGAACTTCCGTGCACACGCGAGAGAGATTTTTTTGTTTCTTGTTTCTATGGGTCTCACCAGTAACTTATTTGAAGACTTCGAGCGATAACCATGCAGCATGTACAACCGTTAGAAGTCAATACCAGTCAATCGGGTTATTGCAACATATGTATTTGATCATGTAAGAATTGATGCTTGATTACACGTTTCTCTTTCTGTCAGCCTATCTATCAAATTCAACAAATTTACACCTGGCCCTAACAATTGGTCTAGTGGCTGCCTTTGTAACTACCACCCACTCTCCAACAATTAACTCATCCAGAAAATCTGTTCAAGATCATAGAAAGTAACGTCAGAGTAGAACTGGAGTGAATCAGGCTGCCATAGGGTCAAGATGTTGACTTGTCACCTCTTACATGTTTTCTATGTCACAATTAAGTGACTGTCAATTGAAGAAGAGACTTGTGGCTGTGACTCTTATGGGGTCAGCAAGTCTTAGCATGTCTTGTGCAAACTGGTTGACTTGGCTGTGCAACCATTAAAGTGACTTGACCGAGTGGGCTAACTGACTTGAGCAAGTAGTCAAATCAACATCACATGGCAGATTGACTTATGCATGTAGGTAAAAAGACCTATGAGGTGGGCGAACTGGCTGAAGGGTGAAATGGAAAATGGGCAAAACGACCGTACCCCATTAAAACTGCCTCTACCTCCCCATGCATCTTCGCAGTGAGTTAAACGTTTCACCTGCATAAGCCTTAGTAGCGCAGTGAGTTCACTGATGTAGAGGTCTGCCTCTAACTCTGCTGAGTCATCACGCGTGGTGTCATTTGCTGCAGACCCTTGCCGTCTGTGTCCTGATAACAAAATCTGTCACATCTTGTCAAGTTTGCCTTTGACACACAATACTACTAAAGGTGCTGCATCTTATCAGTGATAAACAGTGTAACATGATAGAAATAAAAGTTGACAACAGCTCACCTGGTTCAAAAGTTGATTTATTGAGGGCACTAGTTGCTTTTTTGGTAAAGTTATTGCTGCAAAACAAACAAATTCATGAAAAATTCTTACCTAAGATCAATTTTTAAAATAATTCTCTTAAATATTTTTCTAAGTTGTTTCCTTTCGGAAGAATAATAATATTAAGAGAATCACTAAAAACAAATAAAAATGACAATTGTTCTTACACGAGCCGCAGCATGCTTCTTCTTGAAGGAGCGTCTTTTGAGCCCCGAAACTTCCCTCCCTGCAAAATGAATGTAATTCCATAAAGATACACCTAAGTGTATCATTTTTAATAAGCTTTATTGAGTTAGACAGATCGGTAAATAAAGGCAAGAGGAGAATGATGGAAATGAAGATTATGAAGAAAACTAAATTTAAATGTACTGTGCTTAATGATCAAAGTTCCATGTGTGGCGTAGTCATAAAGCAATGCAAGGCAGGAAAACAACTCAGAACAATGTCATTTTGAATCTGATTTGCAAAATAAGCACAAGAATGTAGGAAAGACAGAATGAAAGGATAAACAGAAATATGATCTTTTTAAAAGATCTCTCTCCTTTTTCTCTACATGACACAACTAGAAGGATCAGTTCCAGATACTATGGGTAAAAATTCCTAAAAGAGAGTACTACAAATCTAGAGACAGCAAATTTTGGACTCTGACCATGAAATGGCAAAAATGTTTAAAAGATCCTGCATCTATAAATCTCTGAACTTGCAAACACCAAGTTCCCTTGCGAACAAGTTAGTTGAGGACTGCGAGTGATCCATTAGCATGTAGCAATAGGAATAGGATTATGTAAGCTATATCTCTAGCAATGTTTTTATCATCAAATCATCTCTTAAAGGTAATACTGAACAAAAAATAAGGAAATGTTACATGTTTTATATGTGAAAGTCTTCCTAATTATCTTTTTTATTAATAATGAAACTATAACACTTACTGAAAACTTAGACAATGAAAAACTTATTAAGCTTACGAGGGATGGAGAATTCTGGCTGATAAATGAAAGCTGTGATGAAGTCCCACTTGAAGAACGAAGATGCTCTTTCAGTCTAACCAAAAAAAAAAACCAAAAAACAAAACCAAAAAGCATTAAACCAATTATACTAGTTCAAATCCATGTATAATCTCAATTTAGTGATCCCTGACTGCACCTTACAACAAAAATCTTTGTAAACATAAACCTGATGAGGTCTCCCATGCGCATGTGCACCCACTGTGGGTCACTCCATGTGCACAGCTCACTGGCAACTCAAGCTGACTTTCGAAAGCCAAAGAGACCAGCGGGGAAGAGGGTGGGCATATGATTGGTCATGGTAATTGTTGCTAAAGAAACACAAATGTAGCTAAGAAATTTGGTTTTTCTTATTACAATACTGTACCATGAGCCAGAGTGCTGATCAGCACAAAGTGGAGGTGGGTGAACTTATAAGGATGAGGGGGTGGCAAAGCCAGAGGCATTGCAGGACCACAGTGGCGGCAACCCTCAGCTGCCAACCTCCCAGTGGCAGGACAGAACCCATAAACAGTTATAAACAGGTCTCTACCTACCAGCAGGCCGCATGGAGAACATCTAAGAATAAAACAGACTGCGAGGCAGCAAGAAGCAGCCCATGCCCTCACTCCAAGGACACTAGCCGAGGATGAACGGGGTGAGGCCTGCTGCCCTTGCGAAATATGCAGGATAACAAGACAGAGAGAGAGGGATCAGTGGACAGCCTCGTGGGCAAGCCACCCGAGTGAGGGACAGCCATCTTCAAGCTGAACCCATCACATGTGAGGATGACACCTATATGCATGCAGACCACGAACCAGACAGGCTAACTGTCAGGGTCGGATGCAGCAAGAGCCATGAAGAGAGACCCACAGGGAATGGTAGGCCTTATCAGGGTTATGTTTGCAAAGATTTTTGTTGTAAGGTGCAGTTGGTGATTGCTAAATTGATTTAGCACTCTGGGTCATGATACAGTATTGTGACAAGAAACTATAAACTTCTATGGAAATCCAAGTAGAATGAATATGTCATCCTGGACAGCTATTTTTTTCTTTCTTCGCTTTGTTATTAGCACAAAAATAAAAAGCAACACATGATTCCTGGTTGAAAATAAACCAAAGTTAACAATAAAGGAACTGAACCAAGCTACATTAAAGGACACAAACAGTTAACAGTTCGGGGGCATTACCCCTTTGTCACAACAACACAAACACAAACAGATAGAGACAAAAATTGTTTTTGTCAAGACAAAAAACAGGCACTTAGCTGAGTGAAGTGAGCTGAAGTAGGTTGTACAGCATGGGTTGAAAATGTATCTGTATCTGTTTGTATTTGTGTTGTCCTGACAAAGGGGTAATGCCCCGAAACTGTTGACTGTTTGCATCCTTTAATGGAGCTTAATTGGCTCAGTTTCTTTATTGTTAACTATTTTATTAGGGTCAATGTTTCCTGTGTGTTTGTTTTAAAGGAGGGCTAATGTCCCCAAAAGTTGAATTTTTGTTTTTGCCTGTTGACTCATAGTTTTAATTCAGTGTCCTCATTCTTATCACTGATTTTTACCCTGAATGTTTTTTCATCAGGTAACCTGAGACAAAATACTGTGATGTCAGACTGCAAATAAAACATCAGGATGAAGAAAAATAAGAGCAAACTTATGTAAGTTTCTGGTTCTTACCCTTGCAAAGAGCGTAAGAGGGTGTTGGCACGAGCCTGGCCATAAGACTTAAGATGGTGGTGTGACTGAGCTTGTTCCACCAGCCACTGTGAAATGGTCATCAGATCTGCCACCACCTTCTCTGGCAGCTGTTCTAATCCAACATCCCGCTCTGTTCCAACTGGTGGCAAATCTGCTTCAGTAATTCAGGTCCATTAGACTAAAACGTCTCACAGAATTATGAAGTATGAGAGCAATTCATTTTTCCTTACAAATTTACCCTTACTTTTTCTGCATTTTTGCTTAACTTAATGAAAATTAAATAAAACTTTCAAACTTTTTTTCAGTTTGCTTATTGTAAATATACCATGTCACAGAATGTTATGTGATTAGGATGCGCTCCACAGTATCTACTCGTCTTTGTAATTTTAATAATAGAGGGAATGTCAGTGTGGGAAGAACACACAAAAACATGGGAAGGAAGAGAGAAAGAGAAAAAGAAAGAGAGAGACAGAGAGAGAGAGGGAAGAAAAGACAGACGTGGAATGCAAGGATTTCTACCTTCATCTGCAGAAAGCAAATCTACAATAACAACAGGGGGTACTGGATGCCCATGACGGTTCAAAAGAGAGCGGAATTCATGCTGCAAAGCCTGCGTACCATCTATGAAAATATGATTCTGAAAGATAAAGGGAAGAACATTAGCTATAAACAGTATACTTATGTATTACATAATACATAATATGCTTCAGCCTCCAGTACGAAACAAATTCTAACTAAGTGAACAAACTCACAATATTCTCCAGTTCCTTCTTGCCAGTGTTGTGAACCTGAAAATACTTCTGTGACTTCAGAACCTTCTCCATGTATGCTAGGTATGTCTCTAGGTCGCAGGCAGCTGGTCTGAAATGAGCAAAACCAGAGGTGATTTTTGACCACAAAAAAAACCAACCTGTTGTTTAGTACTCATAGCCCCTAGGTGAGAAAGCAAACTTGAGAACTCAATATAATTTCATCACTTTAAATTTTAGTACATGTATAGAAGTCATATACATTTTCTTTATGGTGAATATCGAAATTTTGAATAGTTTGCTAATAACTGAAAGGGTTAGTGCAGATGTTATTTAATGCAATGTTTATCAATTAGCAAACACACACATTCCTATTGTCCTGGGTGTATGACACCCACATATTTTATGCCTCATGCTCGTGCTCCTCTACCCATCTCTCACCCTCTACTGACATAGCTGAACAAACAATAGACCTACCCTTCTTTGACAATGGCTTCAACATCTTTTGCTGCATGATAATAACTCAATACAGTGTCAAGACTGTGCATAGTTTTTTCAATATCTTTGGTGGAAGTTAAGGACAGTAGCTGAAAATATCAAATCTTTACACATATGAACAGTTATTTTTTAAAAAAATCCCTATTTTACATTTCTTTTAAATAGGTAATTTTTCCTCTGATGATAAAAAATGGCTTATTAAATCTAACCAAGGTCTGATATTCAGATATAGTGTTAATGTCATCACTAAATATTTCCCTAAGGATTGTCCATTAATCATTACAAATGTTGCAAAATAACAATATTTGCTGATCCCAGCATTTGTTATTGTAGTCTGTTCATTAAATTTATCAGATATTTTCAATGTAATAGTATATCATTTAGCTGAGGATACTTTCTTGGCGTCTACGAAGATTTTCAGTTTCATTATAGACAGGTACTATTGTGCTTTCAAGTCGCTGAAGTCGGCTCTCAAAACTTGTTAGTATGCCCAGCATGTTCTGAGAATTGTTACTGCACCGACTTAAGCAGTCTTTCAGCATTGCAAGATTGTTTGCTTCCTGAAAAAAAATTAGTTTTTTTTTAAACACGTTTTTTTCTGTATATGTGTGCATGCAAGAGTGAAAAAGAGATGGGGAGGGAGAGAGAGAGAAAATGTTTAACAGTGTCTATGTTTATGAACAATAAGATTAGAATGATGATAGACACTAACACTACAGGGTTTATTATGACTATCTTTTCTGAACAATACACTCTGAGCACATTGGGAGGGGACAACTGTGAGGAGAATGCCTGCCTTAGAAACATAATACATATTTTGTATGTGAACTGAAAGATTGCTCATGTACTTGGTGCAACACTTATGTGCTAAGACTGTGGATGATGATGTATAAAGAACCTGGTGATGATCCTTTTGTCTGCACAAACATATCATTATGATCCTAAACGCTGGATGTACATACATGCACACATACCTGCAACCAAACACAGACATGCATGACTGTATTCATGCCTTTAAATACTAAAGAACTACACAGGAATTACCATTATGATAAGGACCAAAGATATTTAATTAAGTACAACTAAAGTAACACGGTAGTGGTGAGAAGAACAAAGTTATAAGATTATCATTATTATTTATTTACTCTGATGGTTTCACACACCAAAACAGAACGATTTATGATGTTCTTCTACACACTACCCGTATCTTCTATATATATTTAATATTATTAGTGGGTATGTCATGTGTCCATGCGTGTACACACAAATATGATATTCTATAAAAATTTGATTTTTTAGACATTAGGTAGTATAGGTGCACGTCTTAATCAGTTAATGTGCCCCTTCACTAAGGGAACGCTTGTCACTAGAGCTAGTCTACTCAAATTTTTACAGAGATAACACCAATATTAAAATATTAATATAATATTTTGAATGGTGGGTGGGTCTTACAAATGTACATGTTTGTGAAGAAATCAAAAACAAAAGAGAAGACAAACCTTCTCTAGTTTTCTGTCGATATCATACTTTAATTCTGCTAGTTCGTCCATAGCGTGATTTTAGAAGGTGCAAGTGGCAGAAAGGCAATTTATTTTTTGTTTTGCTAAGCACATCCACCGTCGTCTGCGATAGCCGGATGTTTACCAATGTCTCGTGCAGTTTTGCGAGACTTTGTCACTTAGTTAAAATGGCCTATGGGTCGGCAGTATTAGGCTTTCTGATGCAAAATTCACTGTATTTGATATTTGTAAGCTTAGCAACCTTAATAGTCGTTGTGCTCTCAACGTATTACTTGAAACGTAGTCTTCTGAGTTCGCGAGGAAATGAACAAGAAGTCAGAAAGATTTCTGATAAAGAACCAGCGGTAAAAGACAACCAGGTGTCGTCTGCTTCAGACGCAAGCATGACGACGAAGGTACCAGAGGAAGTGGACGGTAAATATACTGATAATAGCTAAAAATAGAAGATTTAATGTTGTAAAGACATAACCTCATCCCTTCAGTGATTATACACAGGGCTACAAGAACAACATCTGACTGCCTAAACGGTTTGTTGTACCAGATCCAAGGTTATAGTTTCCTCTGAGTGGAAGATAAAATAAAGTTTCCAGTATCAGTGTATCACTGTATGTGTAGTCTCAACCAGTTTCCTTTGGTCTCTCTTGTCTCAACAAAATATATGTGAGCATAACAATTTTAATAAAACTCAGTTTTTTAATTAATTTCAACCACAAGGAAGGATGTGCATAATAAATGTTAAATTTTAAACTTGAATTTTTGTTTGCAGGTGATGAAGCTGATGAAGCAGTTATTGACCCAGTCACTTATTGCGAACACATTCAAGGAGAAATCAAGAAAGTTAAGCAGAAGGTTGCCACGCGTAAGATATGTGAAGGCTTGACAAAAGAGCAGTTGGCAGAGGAAAAGGAACGTCAGAAAGAACAGCTGTCACAGATTTTTAAACTTATGCAGGAGCAAAAAGAGCGCTTTGGCATTAATTCCATGGAAGAGATGCAAGAGCAAATGCGTCTATACGCAAATTTTTGAACTGAGGTGTTATTAATGTCTGGCATTTCAGGAAAAGCAATCTGTTTTTAAAATGTTTGTTGTTAAATGTCAAGACAGCAGCAAGCATATCTGAGGATAAAGGTAGGAAGGGAGAGGCTAATAAAGGGTATTGTTGAAAGAGGAGAAGACATCAAATGGTAATACCTGGAGAAAATCCCTAGGATCTGGTGCCACGTAGAGAAAACTTGTACCAGAAATGGGACCCAAACCTGTGTCTTTCCATATCTGCGACAAGCATGCATTACCCCTACCCTGCAGACCACCCCTCTATTTTACGTTGATTCAACGGTTGTTTTCTTTGGTCTTAAGCTTGAGAGATTTTTATGTAGTCAGGACAAGTACTACCTCTGCATGTGTATGTGCACATGTTCATGCATACATAGTGACTTTTTTCTTAACTCGTATGGCTAGTTAAGAATTAGAAGCAATATATTAGTTTCTACTTACGAAACAGATATGACAGATTATATCTGCACATGTCCATTACAGACCTGCATAATGTAATCATTTATGCACGCATTGATCCATGTTTATGGATTCAGTGGATGGCTATAGAATTTTTATTTATTTAAAAATAATAGGAAGATTGGTTGTCAGATGTTTTATACCTAGTTAGCAGCTAGGACTTGTCGCAGAAAGCAGCTGGCTGTAAAACAGGTGCCACACACAAAAGAAATATAAGCAAGAGTCGAAATCTGAACCCAATACCCCTGCCTCACCATCGGGGGAGGGGGGGGGTATTTGTTGTTTAATGTCCAGCCGCAAACTAGGTGCCATATCAGGATGGTGTTGCTTAGACAAAGTTTACGTGCTGCCACACATGGGGCTGCTGGCGCAACACGGGCCTCGGTCCCACCCAGTCCCATTATACTGACACCGGGCCAACCAGTCCTAGTGTTCCCTATAGGGGCAGGCGTCTGGCAGGGCAGCTACTAGATTGCCAATTTTTAAGTCTTAGGTATGACTCGGCCGGGATGCAAATCACTGACCTCCCACCTCGGAAGCGGACGCCTTAACCACTAGACCACCGAGGCGGTCCCTCACCATCTGGATGTTAACCATTGCATCAATGACTCTCTCAGTAATAGGTTGAAAGCTTTTCAGTCAATCACACCCTGACAGACTGTAGAATTCAGAGATGGAAGCTTTTTATTCCTTTTATTGTTTATCCTTGCTATTGATGATGATTTTTAAATACAATTTAAGGTATGCAATATAGTGTAATTTTTTTTAATGGAGAGCCTGTTTAGGACCAACATTTGCTGCTCAGTGTTTAACAGATTTAAACATTAAAGAGTGAATCTCAGTATGTCATTGCATGATCAATTGTGTACAGCAGAGGCTAGATGCTTTACATTCATGTCCGAGTTTACTGGAAAACTTATTACATATGAAATTCTTATTTGTGATACCTCTTGTCAGTATTGATGTATTGATTTCTATATTTTATTATATATTTCTCAAACTGTTAGAGGACAAATATATTCATTCCAAGCTCATTTTAAAAAAATGTCATGTACTGTAATGAGAATAGAATGTCTAAGCCATAAAATGGGTTTTATAGTGAGCTAAATACAGCCTGTCACCCAGCAGCATGATACATTGCTGTAGTTTAGTGATTCAGTAGTGGCACATATCAATTTACTGTTACTTTCCTATCATGCTTCTGACTTTTTAAGTTCATGTCACTTTTTAAAATGAATCAAAACTTTTACATGTGTGTAGCTAGTCGGACGCCATGCTTTTCTCAACTGGGACTGGGACACTGGTACTGGTAGCGCAGTACCCAACTTTTGTTAAGTATTAGTAGAAGGTTTTGTTTTTATAAGGGGTGGTTTGAAACTGTGTGAAAACCATCAGTAACATGACATGTGGAGAGACTTTGAGATTTAGATGGAAAAGGATTGTTAAGTGTTATGTAATATGTAAACCAGTAGGCTGTAGCCTATTTTAGACTGTTAAAATGGTGGGTGCATACCCACACCATCATAGCCATTCACAGCTTATTCACAGTAGTAGCATATTCTATGGAGTCTGTGGGCATCATTTCTTAGATTTATTTAAAGAAAGATCTGAATGGCAAATTTAACCTCTCCATTTGTATGTATAAACATGTATTTACTAGGACTTGTTTCTTGATCAGTGTCTGTGCTTTATTTTACGTTTTTGAGTTTGTGCAAAAGACTATACAGAATGTGGGTTATTTCTGTATTTGTTAGACTTCACCCTGACACAGTATGGCCACCTTTACTGTGACAAGCACAGCACCAGAAGTCCACATGCACAGAAATGTTTTCTCATGTGCATTCCACCTCTTTTTTCTCGGTCTCTGTCTTTCTCATGCACATATGTAGGCAACTGCACTCATCAAAAAGTAGGAAGACCTTTGTGTCCTTTTAAACAGGCTCTATTTTTCCTTTTGTAATCATTTCTTTGTCATTAATTCACTTCTTCCTTATTATGTCAGATAGTTCATGCTTATCAGTCCTATCGTAATCACTATGCAGTTTGTTGATGTCGAGGGGAAAGTTGTTAGCCTTGTGATACATATTCATATAGGTATGTCAGTTTTAAAGACTGTTAGTGTTATGTGAGTTCAGCTATATGTATACACTACATGTAGTTAATGTAGATGTATGTGCCACATAGAATGTACATCTTTATTTGGTAGATCTTTCGGAAAAAAGTGTACCAGTCATTTAAAAGATATTGATCTGCTGCACATTTCTTTGAAGCAAAATTTTGTACCTTATATGTAGTGCAATGTACATGTACTGTAAAAATATGGACCAAGCCGTAGGAAACACTGTTAAATTGTGCCTTTTTACCAGAGTGTCTCCTGGCTGTAATAATGTCTTAAAGATATCTTCATTAACCTAATGTACCTTGTCTTGTTTCCTTTGTAGAAAGTACTTGTATACGTAAAGTGGAATTTCTGTACTTTGTGTTGTATACAATATTACCAAAGAAGTATTCTATTCTGAAGTGATTTACATATTCCTTAGAGACTGTCTCATTTTCCCCTGTACGCACTTCACATCGAGACTAACAAGAGGAAGACCCTATTTATTACTGAGCAACAATAATTATACGCATCACTAGAAAGTTGGTGGCTTTCTCTGTCAAGCACTGTACAGCTTGTGGCAGCTGTGCATCCTTTGATTTAAGTGTGATTTTTGCTTGGGTATTTCATTATACCTGCAGTGTAAGGGTTAAGGAACATTTCGTGATTGAATACTTGCAAAAGTTCAAAGACAGCATCTACTCTCTATTGGTATCTTTCAACAGTCACGAGAGGTCAGCAATAATGGAATATTTCTACTACTGAAAGTGTGATTAATTCGTAATTTCTAAAAATATCTGCTGTGGTTAAATTTTGCATAGACTTATGTGTCTATGGGTAATAGTAAAATTCGATTATTTAAAAAAATGGCATGAGTAAATTGTTGAATGTTCATAATTGTTGTTGAGTACTGTATATGAATATGTGTGAGAGAGAAGTTGATTAGGGCCTATATGTTACTCTGTAACAGGGGTGGATTATGGGAGGGTGCAAGGGCAGAGTGAGAGAGGGTAGGTGGAGTGGTGGACGTTATATTATGGCTTTGTGTCGGCAATTAGAAATGACCAGGTTACATTCGACAGTCCTGCCGCTCAGGTGTATACTGTATACTGACTTTTATTGTTTCTCTCCCCCCACCCCCAACCAAGAGAACCATGACCCGCCCCTGTGTAACCCCAAACTCCGTAATGCTTATGGCAGTTTCATTTTGTTTTGTCTCCGACTGCGCGTCCCAGAATTAAACACAAAACAAAGGGAGTGAGTGAGGAAAATCCTGTCTCTCGTTCATTCTTCCGCAGATGGTGCAAACGCTCGTTTAATCAAGGCTTTGAAAACTGCCACACGTTCTCAAATCCATCTTTCCTCCCACCACCCATTGCAACATGTCGCAGTTTTTATTTCGAAGAAAAGAAGGAGAAATAAATCAACATGCACAAGAAGATCTAAGCGGACGGCCGCAGTGTACTTTCACTTTTTGGAGACCTTTGACCTTAAGACGTTAGCGCGAGCGAGAGGTAGCGACAAAGCTGACACAAAGATGGCGGACACTGACGGGATGCAGAAGATGCTGCCAGAAGCAGACGCTTCTAAACGTAAATACGCTCGACACCCATTGTGTGCTCGAACATCGTATAGTTGCAATAAGCTTTTCCTCTTCATTTATACTCTTCTTTTTCTGGTAAGTGCTTGTTTAAATTCACAGATGATATGCGTGTGTTAATATAATAAAATGCCACTTCGATTTCTGTGCTACACACACGGACACGAAGATGTCAAAGGCTACTACTGGTCGATGCGGGATTGCAGTGGTTGTAGTAATTAATAGAATTATCGTATGCGTGATTACATAACAGATTAGAATAATACTATGAATGCTTGGTCCTGGAAGGGATGGAGCACAGTATCATAATGTGATTTAGCATTTCTACAATGCAGATAGAGTTAGATCGGCGTGCGAAATCTTTTATTGGAATTACGGAACGTACAGTGGATTGGCAAGCACTGAAGCAGAATTGTTGCTATCTGTGCAGATAAATGATAAGCAGTTAAGTTATTCATCACAACTGAAGCCGTATTTAATCAGCTATGGGTCTATGAGTGTGACACAGGGTGAGGTTTTAACTTAGAATGCGAGTGAAGTAATTTAATAAAGGGTCAAGATGTAAATTATAATGCTATATTGTACTGTGTCAGCTGTGTGGTAGCTAGTAATGCCAAAGTCAATACGAGTACTAGCTAGGGCATATATTTTCCCTTTAGTGATTATTTTAATCAGATGTGCAGTTTGATGATTGTCTTTTAACAATAAATCATGTAACGGTAAACAAAATGATGGAGATACAACTTAACAACTGATGGAAGGAAACTTCATTGCACAGTTTGTGGGCATTGTCTTGGTGGCCATTGGTGTCCTGGTGGAGTTGCACAGACAGCAAGTGGCAGATTTAAACAATCAGTTGTCTTTGCCAGTGGCTCTTCTCATTGTCGTGGGGCTGGTCATTGCTGCCAATGCCCTGTGTGGCATGATTGGGACACTTAACGAAAACATCGTTCTTCTGAAAGTGGTGGGTGATCACCATCATGTTGCTGTTATTACCTCATTCTCAGTTTCCCTACCTCCTCTTTAAAGAATTAGCAGAAGTTTGCTGAACACACACGTATGCATGCATGCACTCCCTTAGCATGCTCGTTCACTCACTCATTTACTAGAAGGCTTGAGAAGATAAGAATTTTTAGTTGTATTTTGGGGTTGAAGCCCAAATCCTTCTATCTGAATCTTGTAATTTGTACACGCTATGTAATCTTATTTTTGTTTTTACTAGCAAGGAAATTTTTTAGTGCATCTCCTTATAAAATCCACTATGTTAATTTGCACTTAATTAAACAGCTTAAACATGAGAAAAAAATTTTGTTTAAATGGCAGTTTGTATTGCCGTATCTTAAATAATATAATTGATCTTGGCTCCCTATGAGCACCATTTAAAGTTGGCTGCATTTGCTTGTTTTACTATTTTCCATTTCTAGTTTCTGGTCGTTACGGTGATTTCCTTTCTGGTCCAAGTCGCCATTGGAATAATTGCTTTCGTCTACAGAGAACAGGTAAGTTATTTAGATTTAATGCTGTGTAAAGGGTATAGTACCCTGTCTGAATCTGCTGCTTATATAATTTATAAAAGAAGAACAAGTGACTGCCGCTTGGAGGATAAGCCCAAATTAAATGTAAAACAAGGGAACTGTACCAAGCTAGAAAGGGACAAAGACGAAGACAATCTACATGTTTCGGGGCACTACCCCTTCATCAGGACGACACAAAAACGACGAAAAAACTAAAAGGAAAAAGACTTATCTGCAGTAGAAGTGTCGCGTTGGCTGCAAGGCAGGAGAATGACCAGGGGACAGTGAGTAAGAAAGGTTAAAAGGAGGGGCAGCCAATCGCAAAGTTGGTAGGAAAGGGTAGAGAAGGGTTATATAATTGTCAAACTACTTGTTGAAGACTTTTAAAAAGACAACCAACAACCAAATGAAAAATAAAATAAATAAATAAAACAGCGATATCGTGCAAGAAATCACCATGTTGGTGTCACCTAGGTGTTACCACTTGGTTCCAGAATATGTATAGTTAATATAAGGTTTGAATGCCTTGGCACATTCACCTAGCATGTTTTGTATCTTAGAGCAATTAAGTAGTCCCGGACAGCTAGCTACATTGCAGGAATTCATTAGGAAAGCAAATATTCTGTGCTGCTCCACAGTATCTCTGTAACATTGCTTGGACTGGGTAGTCTAGGATGGGAGATGCAGTCAAAAAAGAATCTTATTAAGTTATTATTCAGTCACCTTGTGCAGAGTTTTATTCTTGACAAGTCATTCACATATATAACTCCATACAGTGAATGGTGATATACACAAAAAAAGAAAAAATTTTTAATTTAAAAGGGGAAAAACCCTCCCCCTTCTCCTGGTCCCACAGTTGGTCTTCATCAAATTAAAGCACTTATCAGGAACTTATGAATAAGGACATACTGGCTAGTTACATCTGCTAGCAGTAATGGCATAGCAAACTTTTGAATGGTAACTTAAGGAATAGTTGCACAGGAGTCTGTTGAGTGGTAAATGCAGTGAATAACTGTGCTTGAAGCTGTTCAATGGTATTGACAAAGCGACAGAAACCTGAAGAAGTTGATGAGAAGACTGTAAGGAAGAAATGAAAGTAAATGGCAGAGCTGGAATGGGATATGGTTGTACTGCCTTTTTGGATAAACCAGTCCACTTGTTCCAAAACAGCGTGCTTGGAACACATTGTCTTTATAGAGAGGCTGTGCACCAGGAATGATGGGCTGTCTTTCTGTTTAAACGAACAATGTAGCAACCATTAAGTTCATGTAATAAGGTTTATTGCTGAATGGTTGTCATTGTGGTTGTCTTATGCTAGTGCTTTCGAGGTTCCTTGTCTGGGAAAGGTATGCTGATCTTTCAAGCCTTAATGAGGCAGTGTTCACACTTTTTATGGTTATGGTTGGTTAGAAACTATAATCAATAATTTTATGTAAAATCTGAACTCAATTCTGTATGATTTCCATTCAAACATTTTAATAGAAAGATTGGCCTAATTATTTTTAAGATAATTTTGTTCCAATTTATGTCACATATTATGTGGCATGTGTTTTTTGGATATGAAGTTGTTATCTTTATGACTGGATTTACATTATCACATTGAATGGGAGATTTTTTATTTGGTCTTTATTTTTTATTATGTTTCCATCCTTTTTTTACTTTTCATTTGGCTTTCATTATTTATGCATATGAGGTGAACATGAAACACACAATTAGATCATTTAGTTTCCTAACTGAGATGTAGATTCCCTATCTGAGACCCTAGCATGACCCAGGTAATGTGTTGAACATTGCTGTCAGATGTGTCTGTATCCATTAACATGTTGCCCAGGTCATCTTAGGCAGTGTCAGTTTATGCAAACATAATGCCTCTCAATACAGAGCACCATCACCATGTGGCCTGCATTTTATTTTTAATTATTTTAAAACTAGTCCAGATTCTAAATTGGTATTTCAGTAGTATTAAAGTTAATATGTACAAAGAACCTACATTTAAACATATTTGCAAAATAAATAATAAAAAAGCATTCTTTAAGACTAGAGCCACGTTAGTAATCTGTTGTGTGTCTGAATGGGGAAAAAATAAGTTAGTTTAGCCCCTTAATCTGGCATTATGTAATATAGTCATTATGCTGTCTTCCTTCCTGGCCTGGTGCTACAGGGTATGGACTATTACTATGGAAGCTAGTTTAATTTGAGAAAGGCTGTGATTCAGAAATCAGCTCAAGTGTGAAGTCATTGATACAGGGATTCGGGGTTATGTGGCAAATACTAAACAGAGAAGTTGCATGATGGGACGGACACTGCATGCACAGCTGTGTGAGTCAAGGTAACACATCATCTGAATTATAAAGACAATGTATGGATCCAGATGTCAGTGTTCCTCATACTAGCCTTAGAAACTGAGAGTCTTTGACACTCTTTGCCTAGTTGTTACCTTATGTCAGAAACTGATGATGACATTGATGTCAGTCTGCTGGGTTTTTGCTTCAATGTTTATTTGTGGCAAACTAGGTTGCAGATAGCAGAGCTGTTACCTCATGTTGTTTTTTTCTAAACCTATCCCTTTATGTTAGGCTTATGAACTCTTAAGTCTTTGGCAACTGCCTTTGGCTGCTATTGGTCAGCTTTGGTTTACCTCCCTCCCCCCTCCAGAGGCTGTCTGGCCATCAGAGCTGGTGAGCACTGTTCTTTGTTTTTCTCTAAATGAAACAATGGAAGAAGAAATAAAAAAGCTTTAAAAGTGTGTCAAGTGGATTGCTCCACAGTACCTTCAACATGGTGGAGGGAAGAATTCTTGTTAAACCGACCCTTCCTACTTCAACATGGTCTGCTGCTGTGTAAGCTGCTGACCACATTTGAAACTGGCAGGTTGAGCATTGGGATCATAGTTGCTTGACTTGAGGCTACTGCTGTCTGGCACCCCCAGAACACACTGAACTCTCTTCAGTGACATACTGGGCTGTCTTAGCCAGTCATACATCATACTCACAGAGCCCGGCAGGAACACCACAGGTACAAACTGGGAAATCACCAGATGACTGAACCAGGTCTCTCTCTGCCCAGCATCATTAGCACATACAGGTGTGTCCCACTCTCTCCACAGGTATCACTAGGCTGAACTGCAGCAGGTTAACTGCAGGTAACTAATTTCTGCCATTTGTCTTAAGAGGATAAGGGGTGGGGCTGCTTGTGACTAGCCATTCTGAGGAGTCTGGAAATTGTCAGCCCTCATTGTTATTTACATTAAGTTGATTACATCTCTTGATGTGATTTCAAAAAAGGGATAAAAAATGTGTCCTTAGCATGTAGAGGTGGTAATAGCTATGAATCCTTTCAGATTTTTTGTGTGTACAGAACAACTATAGGATCATTCATTTTGGGGAACACTGACAGTGACAGGCACATATGATCCCAGCACATGTTCATAAAGAGTCAGAGATTAAGAGAAGCATGTTTTAAGAAGTGATGTTTTAAATGTTGGCTTTTTGCATATTGTGCAAGATAATGAACAGGGGTTTAGGTAATGAAGGAAAATTTCAGGAAAAAACTTTTTATAATCTGTCATCCTCTCTTAGTGTCTGTGCATGTGCGACTTTCATATTTCTTTCTGTAGCTTTTATCATTCTGTTCGACTAATATTAAGAATGTGTATTAATAATTTTGTTAATATTCAAACATTAACACTGTCACATTCATCATGTGGTAAGAGTGTCTGATTTGTATTGTTACCCCTTATTTTCATGTAATATTTGTTCAAGTCATAAACTGCATATTGCATTTGCACAGGGTATCATAGCATGCATTTCTGCTTGTGTTGATACACTGTAACTAAGATTGAAAAGGAGCATAATCTTCAGCATCCAGTGCAACGAATTACTGTATGCTGACCTAGTTTTTCCTCATATCACCATTTATTACAAAAAATGGTTTCCGAGGCTAGAGCCCTCCGCAGGACTATAGAATATTAAGGGTGATTACGAGGGTAGAAGGCTTTTCTGGGGCTTCTCCAGATTGCCCTAAAGGACGGCAGACTCTGGGATGCTGGTTATTGATCAGTTGCTATTTTTGGCACAGAATCTGTGTTCTTGACACAGGCACCCACTGTCCATTTTTCCCAAGCACTCAGGCAACTTTTATGGTATAGAACCTGTTATTGAATACATATCCTTCTTGTAGTGGTGGGATGCCAGTCTAACGAATGATTGCCTTTTTGGTTCTGGCAAAATTTGCACTTCCAGATTAATCTTGTTCAGAGTTTGGGTGAGGATGGAAACTTGCTCCTCAGACTTTCTTAACAACCATGTCATTAGTTCTGAAGCCAGATGCAAGAAAACAAGAGGAGACATTTCTGATTCCAGAAAAAAGCCCCAAAGTTTTAAAAGATGCATTAGAGTGCTTTAAAACAAAGTTTCAAAAAGTATATTAGAGACTTTTTTCAAAAATTTAAAAATTGCCTTTTGGCAGTAATAAACATGCTGATGTGCATCCACACAAATTCTCACTTGCTCAGACCCACCCACCCACTCATTCACTCACAAAACGCTTAATAATATCACTATGAATCATAGATAAGTTTTTAATGCTGCAGTTGAACTATAATTCAAATATTTCACTTTTTATTTTTAAAAAAACCCTGGCATCTGTTTTAGATGCTTTATGTATACAGCAAGTCAGGTTGGTTTTGTTTTGAATGTGGGAATATAGGAGAACGAAAACAAGTATTATCCCATGAGTGTAAGCAGTTAACTAAGTTAACATATAATTGTAGAGAATAGTTTTAGTTGATCAATTTACATAACCCATCTCAGAATACTTTACAGAACCATGGTGATCCAGATAGCAGTTTTATTGTTTTCCCTTTACACAGTTTGCCTAATTTATTCACAAATTTCATTCTAGCTGCAGGGAATGAATGTGTTTCAGATGGCCATGCGAGTTGCTTCCGTCTTGAGTACAGAGCTAATGTTTGCTGTGGAAGGCTACAAGGAGAGTGAGGGACTTGCTAGAGCCATGGACTACCTGCAAAGCAGGGTATAGCTGTATTACTTTGTCCCCCCAAAACTTATTGCTAATAAGAGGGAATTTTTCTTTTCAGTGTGTTTTATATTATTATTAATAATATAGAAGTAGTAGTCTCTAATGGCTAAGATCCTCCACTCTTAGAAATTAGAGTTATAGAGAGAACACATGACCTGTAATTATTTTGCTTATACTCTTATGGGGTACATGTTTGTGACATCCCTATCCCTTTGAATGCTGTTCTGATAATTTCTCCATTTGTTTGCATTCCATGCATTCTTGGTTGCTTTCTCCTTTAATATTTACAGAATAGAACCTTCTCATGGGATTTGCACTATAGTTTTGGTAAAGTGTGCCATTAAATATCCCTATTTTTTGTAATCCTTTTACTTCAGTACCAAACATAAAGAACAGAAGAACTTTCTCTGCATCGGCTAAAGTTTCCTTCTCAGTCATCAGTTTCAAGTTCAAACATTTCATGCAACTGTACTGCTAAATAGTGAATCTGATGAAATGGTATTCAGAGCTCTTCTGACCCTCTGACCCTCACAATAATCCAGCTCATGAGCAGGAGTGGGGAGAGGTGGAGGGGATGTGCCATTTGACAGGAAAGTTACTTTTTAAAATTTCTAACCCCCTCATGCCCTTTATCATTGTGGAGGAAGTAGAATGAACCGAGGGAACAGCTTGTATTGTGCTCTACAGCCAGTCTCAACAACTGCAACCATCATCACTTCCTGTCAGATAATAATGGTTGATTGTCACTAATGTGGATAGAGATGGGGCTGATCTAAAGGTTAACATTTGCAGCTTCCCCTTCAGCTGTGCCTTAGGTTTGGAGGTAGCCTGCCGTGTCTGGAGATAAGGGCTAATGAGAATGTGGATGGGCATCTCAGTGTCACATGAATATTTTGCTTGATAAGACAGGTTGTTCTAGAAAAAAGTTTAGTATTTAAGTAAGGATCATTTTGCTGTTTTTTTCTGAAATTTTTTTTTTGCCCTTGTGTTTATCAGTCAGTCACTTTGTGATTGGTGCACTAGCCTCATTATCCCCCCCCCCCAAATATTATCCATGTTAAGATTAAAAGCACACACGTCAGAGACTTTGTGAGACAGATGAAAGTAGGAAATGACCAGATAGTCTTCATTGCACACCCTTTTGAGACACACGTAGCAGGTAGTCTTAGTTCAGAAAACAGTTTCTGTGGGAAGCTGTACCTAGGTATGTGTACTGTTTTGAGCGCATGCATAGTTAATCTTGTCCTAAACGTAAGCTACATATTAGTTTCTTCCATTTTTTTCTGATTCCTACTATTTCAGCACTTTGTATTACTCTGAATCATCTTTCCCATGTTTTCTTTTTTTCCCTCCCATGGTTTGCTAGACAGAATTTTGGCTCTCTGTGCCTTCTTCTGGGGATTACACGATCTATTGTGTGGATGCACCTTGTAATTGGCTTCTTCTGTCCACTTCAGTATGAGTGCTGTGGACTGAGGTCATACCGAGACTATGCGGAGATGAATGATGAATATGCCTGCAAGCCTGGCAAGTTGTGTGGCGTACCCAGCAGCTGTTGCCGTAGTCAGGTCAGCTGACCGTATGTACCTGGTTCGGATTAGTGTCCCCACTATGCTGTGCATGTGTGAACATGCTCAGAGATCAGAACTTTGAATCTTAAACATGTTGTGTTTATGGAAAGCATGCTGTCTGGGATTCAGGCCAAGACCAAGTGCATAGACCAAACTTTCTGTGCGCATCACTGAGCAACTCTTAAAGCTTTAAACTTTTGGCTGATGGAATGGGGTTGCCTAAGCATGTTTGGTCTTTTATGTATATTTGCAGAACTGAGAAGTTAAACTAATTACTGATGAATTGCAAGATGTGGATGACTCTGTGGAATGGCAGACTGAATGGTAGACTGTGCCAAGTCAGATTTGTATTCAGATTTTTGTGTTGCAGGGAACAAGGCAGTTGGAAACGTGTGGCCATGACGTTGTTGGAAATTTGACTGTGAGTCATAAGATAGCAGAGGAAGAGTCACTGCTGGGTATTGAAAGAATGTGGAAGCTCTTTCTGTATGATGCAGTCCAAGTGGATTGTTTATTGATCCTCTATCCTGCATTTTTTAAAGTGTTTTAAAATATGTGAGTGAGATCTCTTTGTTTTTTATTTACTGGATTATTAAAAAATAGCTAGCAAAATCAAGAGCTGGATGCAAAGGGTCTGCGTGCTGTTTGGTGAAAACAAACTTTTGTCTTTGATGACCTTTTTATCAGAGGTGGAATTGATGAATGTGCAGGCACAGAAGTACATCTACACCAATGGATGCACCCACTTCTTCATGCACTGGCTTTTGGAGCATCTTGACCTGACTGGAGCTATTGCACTGGGCTTCGCCATTCCCCAGGTAAGATCACATGACATCACTACACATATGCGTTAACCCCTTCCCTCTGAATTATCCCCTTCATAATTGTGTTGCCTTTATCATGGGGAAAAAAGTTTTGCCAGTTTGGCTAGGCTTTATGTGAATGACTGTAGACCTGCCCTGTGCACAGATGTTGATTGGAGGTCCCAACACACATGTAAATTGTTTATTATGCATTGTTGCTGCAAACAAGACCTTATTGCATCGTAGAGCTACAGTGCATGACGGTTGCTTGAATCTGAGCGTTTTTGACGATTAAGGATAATTTTTAAAAAATGTTTTAAAAAAACTATTAGTGATAGAAACATAATTCCAATGCAGTTTTAAAGAACAATTTAAGAACAGAAATGTCTTTCCTACCTGAGATCCGTCTGTTTCTGACTTTGTGTGGAAGACTGTGTTGACTTAGGTAACCAGCTGAATGTAAACAGCATCTTGAAAATGTTCTGGTGACACCAAACACTTGGCTATTACAACCGTAATCCATAAAACCTGGTGGAAATTATCCATAGATGCCAGGAGTTTATCCAGGATGAAAGCAACGCACAGAAATAGATGTAATCCTGAGTAAACTCTGGGAACCACCTTCTTGTTGTGTAGAGAAACACTGACCATGGCAGTCAGCCATTTACCTAACTGGGTAGTGTGGTTCCTGTCACACAAATTTGAAAAAGTGGTCTAAGGGAGGAAACTCTATAGAAAAATGATTATACTATTGGAAAACCCCATTTACCTCCCTTGTCGACGAATCTCCGTTTAAAAATTTGTATTAAAAAAAAAGTCAACGAAACCCCGTTTTCGCTGCGACGTGAACAGTAGCAAATTTCAAACGAATTTGAGAATTTGTTTCGATGTCGATGAGTTAATTTGCAGCAATTTTTTTTCTTGCACACTTGATGTGTTCAGTTTTGTTGTGTGGCATGTGATGTTTAACTTTTCACTATAGATGTAGCTGATTCTGCATCTTCTGTTTTTCAGATTATTGGAATCCTGCTGGTGTACTTCTTTATCCGCCGCGTTGGAGAGTACCAGATGGGTTATCGCGTGGGCCAGTACTTTGGCTAGTGATGTGGAGATATGCTTGGTTCTTGATGACTTGTAGACACTAGACACACTGCACAGCTGCACAGCTAGGCTTCAACACCACATCAGTAGAAACACAAAGGCTAGGCATGGCAATAGGGATGCCTGCCATTGAGATATCAGATTAATTGCTGTCTTTCCGAGTGATGACAGTAAGAGCTAGCTGTGGGTAAATAGCAGTCTGTTTTCTGCTTGAAACTGGTCCCTTGTCTTGGATCTTTGGACAAGAAAAGATGCAAGTTCTGCCAGGATTGTCTGGTCACTGCCAGTGCTCGTTACCAGTCTTCATCGGATGGAAGCACAAGCATTTTTATAATTTTCTTTCGCAGGACAGCATATGGAAAATCTCATGCTTTACCTGCTGCAGATGGCAGACAGTGCACATTACCTTTGAATCTCAGATGTACTCATTGCACCCTTTTGATTATCTGTTTCCTCTTTTTTTTATCTGTGATCTGCTTTTTTGGCATTTTTCTTCCCTCCATCCTGACATTTTGGTTATTTGATATTGTTAATACTTTTAAGCGGTAACATGGAGCCGTCATACCCTGGTTTAAAATGATCTCTTCATGTAATATAATATCTCCTGTGAAAAATCTGTTTAGGGACTTTGTGGGTGAAAACTGTATATTGTCTGGAAGGTGTACTACTGCCTTAAAAATACCTCTGCATGTCCTCAAGCCTTGTTTCCCCTTTCTGTGAAATATCCCAGTTGGCAAAAAATTACGTGGTGAACACATTCTTGCCGTTCTTCCTTGCAAGTGTCATGTCATGGGCAATCAACCTCAGAGCTATTACTTACCTTGCATTCCATGTTACTTATTAATCTGCATTTTCATACTGGATTTCAGCCTTCAGATCTCCAGTGCTCTCTCTTTCTCTGTCATTCACACAGAAACCTGACACTGCATCATCATGTCACATGACTGAAAGGCACTTTTAGTTAGTCTTAAATATTTTTTGAAGCGTACTGTCAGTTTTCACCATTTAAAATTTGCCTGAATTGTGCATATTGCAGAAGGGGACTATCTTCATATTGCTACTATGTATTTTGGTCAGACGTAATGAGGTTGTGTGAAAAAGCTGAGTTTCCAATATTCCACTGACAGTAGCTGGAAAGAAATAGTGGTGTGTTGGCATTTGAAAAGAATTTCTGGATTTTCTTTCACTTTTGAAGTAGAACAAGAAATTGTAAATATCTCCCCTGTATACCTGTCCTACTCCTTGCTTATCTCACAGTGGTTCTTAATGGTAAATCATCAGTGCTACAAATGTTCCTTCTTGGTATCAGCAATATTTAAAAAATCACACACTGAGGGACTACAGATTGTTGACTACTAATTTTTCGTAAAAATTTTCATAGTAGAATGTCACAGTGTGTGTGTGTGTGTGTGAGAGAGAGAGAGTGATGGGGGTTGGGGGAGGGTTAGGAAGGAAAATGCACTTAAGACACTATGGGTGGAAAAGCAGCAAGCCAATCAAAATATGCTTCTGCATGCCTACACCTGGTGTGTTTACACCCTGTATTTCCAAGCTAATTCAACTTGAGTCGAGTTATAATACCAGGGTATAGGTCCTGTTGCTTTGCATTCATTTAGCTTTTGGATTTCCAAACAAATGAAGGTTGTTGAGCATCAGTTTGAAGATGCTGTTTCTTGAATTATAAGTAGCATGTATGATTATCCATCTCACACAGTATAACAGGAAACAGCAACAAACACATTGCTGTATATATTTGAATGATTGCAAAAATGCATTTATACAAATAGGTTATTAAGTGTGCCCTGTGCCGATCTTATGATGTGATTGAACATGTTATTGACCACTTGCATGTGAGTGAAGCTCAGTGCTTTGGTGGAGATTCTTCATTTCTGAAACCCAAATTCAGGAATTGTTTATTTTCAAGTTGTCCACGTTTTTCAGTCCCAGTGGTTGTTTCAGTACATGATCGTTTATACCAACTGCACACACCTGTACAAATGTTTTCAGTTGAGTGTAACATGCAGTTTTGAAACATCTGAAGAAGAAAAAATATGATGTGACAAGTGAGTGAACAAATGTAATATTTAATGCTGTTTTACTTGGTCTGGAGTAGAAGGTAAAATTACGGTCAGGGTTTTTTGAGCAATGACTTGCAGTCATTTGTTTTCCTTATTTTCTCTAAGAAAATGTTTTACTTACATTTATACAAGTCCTTTGTGCATCTAGACTACAACCATTGAGCTTTGGTTATTGAAAGTGTTAATTCAGATTGTTACTGTTGCATATGATGTGCATTTTATGTTGTGCTTTGATTTCAAACACCCTTAAAATGTATGGTTCTTTAAGAAGACAGTTTTGAAATTATCAGTCACTGATGTTCTAAGCATATTTTTTAAAAATTGAAATAGAAATGGCAATGGTTTCATGCTGATAAGATTAATGGCTTTCTTTGCTGCCACTCTCTGGACGAATGGTGAAGATTCTTAGATACATTTTGGGATAGGAGCTTCTTATTGTTTGATGCTTTTTATCCAGTTGGTCTGTAGCTTTACTTTTTCCTACTATCATGGCTCAGTTGTATTGCCTGCTAGTGTGACATGCTGTTTCAAGAAAACTAAAATTAGATCTCTATTTCTGGATGAAGTAAGCAGCAATGTTAGGACCAATGCTGCTCACCATTTTGTTTAGCGCCGTTTTGTGGCACTGGGATGTGCTTATCGTACTATTATTTTTGCTGTACCAAAACTTTTTTAATGTAATCTTGTTTGTCTTTTTATGTAAAGTTGACAGGGTACTGTTTTATAAGGAGCTTTTTTGAAATTGTGTCGTATTTCAGAGGTTGTTGGTAAAATTCAGTCTGTATCTACATTTTATCAACTATCTAGTCAGCTCTTGTCCATCATAAGGTTTACTCTTTGCCTTTTGGCTTTCAAACTTCAAATTAAATTTTTTTTTTATTGTTTTCCTGATTTACTGTTGTCCGTTTAGTCTTGCTGACATCCAGAGTAATGATAGCTTTTTGGCTATGGGATAGAACCACTACCGGTGACATAAGGATGTAGAGCTGTGTAAATGTATTTCCTTTCTCTTGTAGGAAAAACAGTTGCATAAATGAGAGCATAGACCCATGTCTTATTTTCCAATGCCTGTAATCCAAGGTTCCTGAGCCACAACTGGGAGTTCAGTTCGTGAATATATTGATGGTTTTTATATGAGAGGGAATTTTGGGGGATTTTTTGCATTTCACTTGACTCACAGTGGGAGACTGACTTGGAACATGGTGTCTTCATTTTCTGAAAATGAAATGAACTTACTTCTAACATGGCTTATTCTTTAAACAACATTTAGGATGGCTTGTCGCCAGACTTTTGGAAGGGGAGGGGATCCCCTGCTATTGGTTAAGGACCTGATTCTTCAAAGATGAACACATGCATAAGTTTACACTTTATTTATTGCAGAACTTTGCAGGCAGTATAGATCAGTTTCAAAAACCATCGTCTTTGTACCAGGATTTATGTAAAAAAAATTTTTTATAAAATTGAGATGTAAGATTGCTAAGAGGTAAACAGTATTGTTTTGTAATTTATCAAATAACCTGTATTGATAAGTACATTTAGATATTGCATAATATTTTATCATACTTTAAAAAAAATCACATAGCTTACCATTTGTTTGAATTTCAACATTCAAGAAAATTATCATAATATTACAGGAGCTTTTTAGAAGAAAGGGGTGACAGAAAAGAAATACTTGTCTGTGAAAATGCATTTTTTACATTTCACACACATAGTTCACATGGCCATCTCTTTAGTTTGCGATCATTTTTTATCATAGACATTCCTGTACTCACCTGAGATAGAAAAGACAAATGTTAAACACTATGCTTTGGATTTTTGTGACTGGTGACATGTCTCAACACAGATTTATGCTGGTTTTTAAACATGTTTTGCTTTATTTTCTGTATAATTTGTAGTGCAGCTTTTTTCGGAGGATGAAGATCATATGGATTCTGGGAACACATTTATTTAGTGCAGATTAAAAATGGAACAAAACTATGTCCATTTTAAAAAGCTTTGTTGTTTTAAAATGGTTTTGAAAAGTTACTGGAAAATAATAGTTGGATTTTTATGATTATTAACATATTTAAAAAAATTCCTATGTTTGTTTTTGCTGTAGATAATGTTTCACCTTGAGGAGAATAACCTAGGAAGTCATGATAATACCAAACCATCCATTAAAAAATCTTACTTCATCTAGGATTTTAAAAATTTAAATAAAAGAAAAAAGAACATGTTAAGTATTTGAAATCTTTTCTTAAACTTACATTATCATAAAGTGTTTCTTTATGCAATATTGCATTTGCAAAGTATTTTGCTAATTTTTTTTTAATAGTACATGTATTGTTAACTGTGATAATCAAACACAGATACCAAACTTTCCCTAGCTCATCGTTCGTGTTACTCCTACACAAAATTTATTCTTAGCTAATGAAATTAGAGACATCTTTAATCTGAAAGCTGAATTTGTTGTTTTAAATACTTTATCTCTAAAATTTATTTGGACTTAGAGGAAATCAGCGACAGAGCGGCTTCCACAAATGTGTATTTTTGGTGTGGAATACAGTTACACTTTAAACTTTTGTGTTTTTGTGCTTTCTGTCGCTATTCTTTTAATAGTTGCATTCCAGTGATGTTCTTCATTACTTAATTCTTATTTCACATCTTATTATATGATCTTTCAAACTTAATGTTACTTTCCAGAGAGAGGTGTTAGAATACACTGGCTCAGTTGTTAAGTATTATTTCTCTTGGTATGTAATGTTTGTTTCATTGGCAGAGTTATTTTTAAATCTTTGCTTGACATGTTGATGAAATTTTGTTGTTTATTCTCTGGATTGCTGAAATTTTTCCCTTTGGTTTCTTATGTTGCCAGAACCAAACTGCATTGCAGTAGACTGTGCAGCTTCAGATTTGACAGATGCTTTGAGTTTTCTGGAACCAGTGTTTGCTAGAAATCAGAGTGCTACAAGGGCTATATGATAGCAAAGGAAATTTGCTCTGCTTAGCTTTCATGTGATATTCATTGTAGCTCCTTGACTTCTGGTCATCAGCTGCATGCTCTTGGAAACCAGGTTCACTTTTCTTGTGTTGAGATTCAAGATCAAATTCCCGCCCAGCTAAGTAAGAAGGGTTGTATAAACCAGTGCTGCTTTATTGGCAGCCAGTGGACTGTGAGAATTCTGTTATTCACCATAGCTTCAACTTTGCTGAATATGTGCTATCAGAAGTAGCCCTTCCCACAGGTTCAGGAAAATTTGTTTTGGTATTTTGTTTTCCTTAGCAGCTAAGCTGTACAATGGGGAGCACCCAGTCCTGTGAATAGGTGCCATATACGGTGCTGGAGATGAGATCCAAATATTTCAACCTTGGTGACAAACACTTGGCTCTCACAGCTGCTCTCACCAGAACCTGACAGACTGTGAGACAGTGTTGATCAGCACTCCAGAAAATGCATGTTCTTATTTCGTACACATACGTTGATATTCAAATTTCACAGTTGTGATAAATTTAGTGCAACATTCATATACTATTGTAGATTTGAAAATGGCTTTAACATAATAGTATAACTAGTGCAAATACAAATGATGCTTGTGACTTTTATAATTCTGTTGTTGAGATTCTTTAAGTTTGGAATATTATTATGATGATATTAAAGGCTGAGTTTAATGTGTGGTAGAGATTTTATGTGATTTTTATTGTGGGGGGGGGGGGTATGGGGGTCAATTTTTTGTAGGGTGTACAGCCTGATCCAAGGTGTTGTGTCACTTTTGTGCCAGTGTTTCCATTTGTTTTGGAAGTTAATCCATGCAGATCAACTCAAGAATAGCAGAATTTGCCTGGTAAGATGATGGTGAATGACACCAATGAAGAATTTTGGAGTTTTGGTTAATACCAGGAATATTTTGATTTAAATATTATTTCTTTTACCTGCATAAACGTTTTCTGGATAAACAGTGGGAGATAAATTGTTTTATAATTATTTTACCATGGATTTGTCATTGATAAAAAAAAAATAGCTGGTGATCACAATGTTGTAGGTATTTGTGTATGGACACATCTGTTTTGTAGCTGACAAACTATGTCGTTTTATGTTATTGTATTGCTTTTAATGTGCTTTATTTCTGGCCAGATTAAAGGAAACAATTTGTGTATATCCTTTTGTTGGCAAATGAGCTGTATGCATATGGAAGTGGGAGGTATATAGTGATCACTCAGATGCATATTTTATTTCATGATTCAGAAAATGGGTGAGAGGGAAGTGAGGTATATAAGACTAAACTAAAGAAAAACAACACAAGTCCAAATAATTATCAGTCGAAGGAAACTTGACAAAGTTAATTACTCCCTAAACCTAAAATTGTTACGTAATCGTTGGGTTTGAATTTTGGGAGATGACAGAGTGCAGTGTGAGACTTTGATGGGCCACTCCGTCTCCGTCTCTCTCTCTCTTTTTAAAATCCACATTCGCCATTACCACCACTATTATCATCACCATCGTCTGTCCCTTAGCCTTGGAGATCGGTGAGGTACCACTGATCGACTTCCTCCATTTCTATCCTCAGAATATGTAATGTAACATCTTTGGTAATTGCCCGATCTACTATTAAGTATGTTTAGCACAACCAGAACAAGCTAATAGATCTGATAAATGCCACTACATGCTTTTTTTAATGATTACGAATAACACTACAGTTCCTTAAAGACAGAATACCATTACCACAGGGCATGACTAAGCCAAGAGTAGTCTCTCTTTGAATCACGCCCGTATTTCCGCGACGCATCGATGTGGCAAAACAAACAGCAGGTATGTGTGTCTGAACGAATAAACATCACCTGCAGCATTCGCTTACTATAAAACCTTGTTGAGGAATGACTGCACGATTGACTGAGCAAAGCCCAGAGAATGCATAACATTATATTTGATGCCATTGTTTCAAGGCGTTTCGTTATCTTCATCCGCTGGATCCAGTCATCCCTTCTACAATAGTCTGAATAGTGAATAGATCACCCTCGAGTGCTATATAGTGGTTTGTAGCAAACAAAACTCAAAATGTGCCCATTATCTGGCCTAAATCAACATATTATTTCTCATATTTTGACCCAGTCCAATAATTACCGAGTTAATAAAAACTTCAGTTGCTGTATCTCTATTTTCTGTGTAAATAAAGCCAGTGGGTGGGGGAGGGGTGGAGGATTTCGGTTTACCAACTAGTGGCTGCATGGTAGTGAGAACAGAGACAAGAATAAGAAAATTCGCAATATTGAATAACTTGAAATTGGTTCTTAAGTGGGTTAGACAATGATACTTAGCAGTTATACGCATTTTGCCAGGGTATGCTAACACAGCTTATATCTCTTAGATCATATCGATCATGTCATGAAAAGAAACATATGAAGAGATATTATGGAGGGGGGAAAAAGACAGCATACACCAAACAGATGTCGTTATAAGGTGTATAATTTTTTTATTCATCGTTCTTTTTACAGAGATGCCAAAGAGTGTGGAGAAGGATTTTGTGTTTACCTTCACCAGCAAGGGCCTCTCCTCTCGCCTGACTGTGCCCATCCCCATTCCACTTAGGTCCACAGCATCTGAGTTTGTTGGTCGTTTGAAAACAATGCACAACTTACCATGCAGTATACTTGATGGTCAGAAGTGTAGTTTCTTTTGCTTAGTATTAGCTGCAAATTTTATTTAAATCACAATACTAAATTTGTCTAACACAGAGGTTATAAAAATGCACAAAAGACATTTCAAACACTTGCAGACATTTTTGCAACAACCAGTTTATAATCATCAGGATGAACATTGTTGCTGTCAGGTTGAGATGCTTGGCTTGAGGGGGCATGTGCATGTTGTGTGTGTGTGCGAGAGAGAGAGAGAGAGAGGAGTACTCAGGATGCAATGCAAATATAAAATATACGTTGGTGTAAATGAAATTATTAAAACTTGTAGCAGAATGACGACCCAGGATCATTTTATGAGAGGGATTTGTTTCATTCAGTTTATCCTTACCAGTCTTGCACGAATTTTCCCTTGTTTTAAATAAGATCTGATTTTGCAATTGTGGGGAAAATGGTTTTATTCTGAAAGTATGAGAAAACTAGGGTATATAAAATACATTTCAATAAATTATGGTTTACAATGGTATTTAGATTTTTAATAGTAAACACTTTTGTTTTAAACTTCTGACTTACTTGAGATGTCATTCTGTTGACAGAGCTGGAAGCAAAGTTGAATGAGTTTGTACAGAAGGAAACGTGCAAATTTTATGATCAAAATGCAGAAGAATGCGTTCAGAAGCTAAAAGCAGGAAAAATTGATCCAAGGATTCTAACTGAACGCTGGATCAAAGCATATACTCAGGTATTATGTCAAACAATATAGAAATATATAAATTGCAGTCACAAGGTTTTTGCATTAAGCAGAATATCCTTCACTCGTTCTTTTTCCTTCTCCCTCTACCACTTGATTGTAGGTGGAAAGAATGAAAATTAGCATCCATTCAAACTCAAAGGGACAGGCATAGATGTATTATTATCTGTGTAGATACTGGGGTGGAGGGATGACTTGTGAGTTATAATATCATGAAAGAAACATTTTGAAGCTGCACTAGGCATCTTTGTGTGTTGGGCAGTTACGAAATTAGAAAGGTCTGTTTTCCCAAAATGTTTCTCGACAATTAGTATTCTGTTTATTAATGTTTGGTGGATATCAACTGAAGAAAGAGCAAAAGTTGTACTCACTGTTGGCACATTTCTGTCCTCAATGTAGGAGGTGAAAGATTATGCTCCAGTTGAAAAGGAGGAGGGTGAACATGCATTCCCAAATGTTTACCACACCCTTATCCACTCCCCAGCACTTGAGACATTGCTTAATCTTGAGCATATATATGCTTTGTCTATGGAGAATTTAACACAGCAAAGGGATAAAGATCTTCGACATCTTGAAGAAAAGTAAGTACAGTGTATGTCCATTTTGTGAATGGTTATTCTAATACATGATTACTATACCCATGTCCATGGTAAAGAATTACATTTTTCTTGATATTGCCTATTTTTTTGCTTCTGTGTTTTGATTTTTTTAATGGCCAAAAGTTACAACACTCCTGTCGTGGCTTTTCAACTGTTAGCATTAAGATTATGTCTCTTTTAACTGTTCCTATAGCTCTGGGCTCATTTTAGCATCCAAAGGGATCATTCTTCAGCTTTCAATTATGACTGAACCAATACAATTATATTCAAAATTTTATGACACAGAAAGTACAGTGAGATCATGCATGCAATTTTCTTTTTTATTTTAAGGTATCCATGGAAATATTAAATTTCAAATGCCAAGTTCAATGGTTGTAAAAGATGTGATGCCTATTTGTGGATGCTGGCACTAGTTTTGAATGCTTGCAGGCATCAGTTAGAGATGGAGGAAGCTTTACAGCATGTTGGGGAGAATTACAAAGATGATGATATCAATGTGCTGGCCCAGAGACACTTTGACAACATGCAGGCAAGTGGCGGTTAACAGTCATACATCCGTTCTTTTTTTATTCACCTTTGCTTGACATGGGCTGCCAGTTCTTCTTACAAGCCTACAAGACCATGAAAACCAGCATCTGTGTTGGACTGTTTTAGTGTCCAATGTTGGTTTCTGTCTGCTTGATAGTATAAGAACCAGATCAGTAGTGTTTTTTTGACCTAAAGTATTTTATTTTCTCACGAGCAACTTATTTAAGTGCTTGTTTTGACATCTGGCACATGAATTTAAATGGTGGAGTTTTGATAGTAAAATGATGTGGTGCCTTATGATTGCGCTTGTTCACTGCCAAAGAAAACCTGTTTACATCCCTGTGGTAGATTGAACTGTTAAATGGTATTTACACTGTCCACAGTGTGTTATGATTTATTCATAGCCACATAACATATTATTAGATATGAATTTGAGATTCAGTCATGTAAGGCCATAGAGTGATCAGATCATCAGATATAAAGTCATCCCAAGAAAAAAAAAGCAGAAGAAATAAAAATGGGAAGAATAAAGTAAGTGATGTGTTTCTGAATTAAAATTGAGAACTATTGTTGCTAGCATCATTATCTCTGTTTTCAAAAAGTTCCAGATGTATTATTGGGTTTTGTAGTGTACAAGCAGGACTACTCTGAGATTCCACATAAATTATTGCACTAAAAGTAAAAGTATGTGTAAAGATCTGCACTTATTTATCCACACAGCATTTACCAAAGCTTTCATATTTTTTTCAGATGGTAGAGGCTAAATGGGCAGCAGAACTGTCAAGGTTGCGTGAAGAACAGAAGAGAGAGTATCATGATTGGGTACACAGAGTGTATGAGGACACACAGGCTGCTAACACTCCTTCTTATGTGTGAGCTGATGTTTTTTTTAAATGTTAAAGCTCGATAGTCTTTGAGTGAAAGAGGATATATATATACTAGTGGCTTAGCGGTGGGTGAGAACTTCTCTATTATGTGGATTGTGTAGAAAGAGTTGGAAAGGTGCAAGTTGAAGAATATGGAGAGATTTTTGCATTTTGCCATAACTGTCTGGGATTAAGCCACCCAGTGAAAATGGACAGCATCTGAATCCTCAAATTTCGTTGCAGTTTACAGGTTGCAGAAGTCACTGTTATGAGTATTGGGGGGGTGGGGGGAAGTCAGAATGATTATATGTAACCAAGACAAAATCGTGCTTCACATCCACCACTTTACAAATAGCTGTTTCTCTATGTGTCTTCTTGCAGTAATCGCATGCGTAATGTGACAACCACTCTCCCAGCTGCAGAGGATGAGGAAAGGCAAGTTCAACCATCACGTCTGGAGGAAAGCTTTACAATACACCTGGGTAACTGCATCATCTAAAACTTTGCCAACATCATACAATATAATAAGGTCCTTTTTGCACTTTTCAAGACTACAAAAGTATACATGCTTTTGTCTGATCAATAAAAAGTTTGCTCTCCATTTAACATGGATGGAAGTAAACACGCACACAGATTTAAGCAACCATAAAACCTTTCTTCTTACAAAGGAATTAAAAAATTATTTACTATTTAACTTATAGAGATGATTAATGCTTTAGTTCAACTACACACGAACATTTGTCTGAAATGAAATGTTCAGGTGCACAGATGAAGACAACCCACAACTTGCGGCTGCTGTGCACTCATGTAATGGATCTGTGCCGTCACAAACCACACACTGTTGGGTAGGGTTGCCTTTGTTTTTGTTGGAAATACCATTAAAGTCAGAGAACCTGTTGCTTTTTATATATTTTATGTCAAGTTAAAGTCTTTGACTTTGTCATAATACTTAGCTCTATGCTGTTTTTATACTTGATTATAATGTGGGAGAGCAATTTGTCACGGTGATAGATTAAACTTTTTATGAGAAACATTAATCTTTGATGAACTAAGGAACACTGTGTTACCAAGCAAGATAAACTGCATGAACCTTCTACAGTTCTAAACACAAAGTCTGCAAACGTATTTTTATGAAAATGCATACGTGCTAAGCTGGGCAGTTGTCTCCTCCCCCCCACCACCATCTGGTCAATGATTTTTAGTTAACACTGTGGGATTCTTTAAGGACTGCTGGCTTGGGATTTGTTGACAGGGGCATAGTTGTGCCACAGCCTCAGAGGCTACAGACTGCCATGTCCCTCTACTCAAACTCTCTGTGTGGTCTTATTCTTCTGGTGGACAACAGGCTCAACACTTACACTGGCATCAAGCGAGGTTTTTGTCAGAGTTTGTCTTGTGCTGTTAATACTGTTAATGAAGTCAGCAGATGGCTGCAAGTAGATTTCTGCTAAAAGGTAGGAAGATGATGCCTGAGGATACTCCAGCAAGACTGAGTGGGGTGCTAAAGTCAACATTCACTGAGGTGTTTTTATGAGTTCAAATATTTATGCATATACATCCATAGTTTGATATTACAAATTGTCCAACTCCAAATCTAAAGCAAATTTAATCATTGGGCAGTTAACATTTTGGACAACTTGCTCAACCTAGCAAGTAAACATTTTCAAAAGTACAGCGTTTTGGTGGGCAAGTAAGGTAAAATATCAGACAACTTGCATGACATACATTAACCAAAACGTATTGCCAGAACAAATGCTGCATTAGAAACGTGAGAACTTCACACACATTTTCTCATGGTTTGGGCAGAATTTGCTGCAGTTTGTGAGCAGTCAACAGATTTCCACTTCCCTGATCTGGGACAGCAGCTGTCAGCAGTAGAGACGGCCCTAAAGCAGGCAAGCGGAGTGCGAGCATTGCGAAAGCAGCAGCAGCAGCACCAGCAAGAGACTGATAGTGCCAGTGTGCACAGCAATGGCAGCAACAACAGCAGCTCTTCAGACAACCAGGTATGTTCACATGGTTTTGGCACAGGATATTGCCAGTGATCTGTTCACTGTAAGCAGCAGTGCAATGCAAAATGCAATCTATACATGACTTAGAAATTGTAATCTCACATTTCATAAACTTATTTCAGAACGAGATTTCAGTTAGTGCCATTTGCTCTTTCTTAATTTAACCGAGCATGATAGTTTTATTTGAAAGTGAGCAGGTCACCCTAGCTCAAGAAATAGCATCTAATGTTGTGCTATTTTTATCTCCACTGCATTTGATCCGGAAACACCTATTAATGCTACCACTAATCTCATCCTTCCTTGTATTGTCTAGTGCAACTCTCTTCTGTCTGGACTCCACCATCCATGTCCTTCACCATGCTTAGACACAAATGCAGCTGCCCTCCTAAAGAGAAAACTGATCATACAATACCTCATCTTGCTTCACTCCACTGGCTTTCTGTGTCAAAGCATATTCAGTATAAAGTCCTGTTTTCTGCTACAAATGTCTCGATGACTCCACTCCTGCCTGCCCGTCAAACTCACTTAAAATCTGTGCACCATCTCCATTCTTTGAGTCCCCCTGACCTTTGTATACCTTGCACCAGGCTCAGCACCGTTGGTCCATATTTTCCATCTCCAGTCCGCTGACCTGGAACAGTCTGGCTTTCTCCATTTGCCAGCCGTTTACCCTCTCTTCTTTAAAAGTTGTTTGAAAAGAAAATTTTTGAATGTAAATTTTTTGAAAACTGTTTTTTTTATAATGTGGTATCCAGTGTTTTATGCCAGCAATAAATCATTGGATCTGCTCTTCTTCTGGTCTAAGTGGGCAATGGAGAACTGATTTCTGTGCCTGCATATTGCTGTTTTCCTCACTGGGTCTCTGATAATGGCTGGAGTTATTAAATTTAGCTTTTTCTTTTTATAATAATAATAACACAGTATTTATCAGGCACCAAATCTTACAAAGTAACTCAAAGTGCACCTGCCCACATGTGCATACACAATGCAATGCACACTCAAGACTTATGGCACACTACCCCTGACTAGGTGCAGTTATGAAATGGGTTATGGCAGAGAAAAAACCATTTTAGTTACATGTATTGACTGAAGATATTGTTTACAAAGATTTGCTGTCAGACTGCACTAGTTTGTCCTGTTTTGCAGGACAAGTTCATAGGTGCGCGACTGCACACAGGTGACTTCTACCTCACGAAGCATTCCAATTTGTCAGAAGTCCACGTGGTTTTTCACCTTGTTGTAGATGAAAGTGTACGGACAGGTGACATCACCTCACGCCACCCAGCCATTCTGAGCATCCGCAACATCATTCGACTGTGCTTTCGTTACGACATCCAGACACTGACCATACCACTTTTGCTGACACATGAGATGACAGAGGTAACCATGGAGAGCTGTCTGGTGAAAATGCCACAATGGTTGTTTCAGATCTTTCTTGGAACAGAATTTTCCAGATTCAGCTAGAAGTATTATGCAGTTAGGGGTTGGTTGTATAACAGTTCTTTCATAAAGCCTATGTCTGGCAACAGGTGCAAGGACTTTTTTTGCCCAGTCTTTGTATATATTGTAATTAAAAGTATGTTTTTGCTTAGGTACATTGTCTCACAAGTAATTGTCTACCACCTAACTGAAAGACAAGTTTTTAAATTGCACTTTTTGCCTGCAATTTCAGGAAATGACCATTCCATGGTGCTTAAAAAGAGCTGAACTACTGTTTAAATGTGTGAAAGGTTTTATGATCGAGATGGCTACTTACAGCAGTCTGGTTTCACGCACAATCCAGTTTCTAGTCCCTAGGGTAAGACATGCTTTTCAGTGATGCATTCATATTGGAAGGACAGTTTCCTAAAGTCGCCTGCGATATCTAAAATTTAAGTACTTCTTACATTGGTGAAACTTTAGCAAAATTCACTACTGTGTATGGCTTTTCCAGATAAGCCACTTTTCAAAGTGGACATGGAAGTTGGAAGTATTTAACTAAATGCAGCCTGCACTCCATGCTTTCAGACTTCAAAGTGGCATGTTCATCTTGGCATTATAGTTTGAAAACTGCATGAAGATTATGCAGCATACCCCGCCACCCACCACCACTTTTTTCAAGCTTGATGTGACTTGCAAGTCGAGACTCCGAACCATACGCTAAGCTTTTTAAACAGAGTTTAATATATCAGCAAATGAATTGAACTGGCAGAAAACCAAAAGTATAATTCTTATTTTGTTTTTTGTAAGAATTATTATTGGAAGCTCAACTTCAATTATTGATTTCTATGACAGGGGATGTCAGAAGAGATGTTTGCCCAGATCAGCAACATGCTACCCGGCATATTCCGCCTTTCTAATCCACTTGTTGTAAAATCATCATAATATCAGAGGCCAAAATTATTCAGCCCCCCCCCCCCCCACACACACACACCATTAATAATGAAGCATGAGAAGTTTTTTGTCGATGCAAATGCATCAAAAAAACAAAAATAATCCCACTGGATCAATCACCAATTGCAATAACTGGATCTGTTCTAATTGGCGAAAAGATTAGCCCACTGCGCCTCTTAGATTTGTCAAAATTCATGGACAGTTTTGAGGATTACCAAACTCTCATCCCAGGGTCAATCATAGCTGACAACTTTCCAGGCAAGTAAAATTATTTTTCAGTAAACTGAGACTTGCTGTTTTTGATATCTAGTACGTAAATGGCTTCAGCATGCATGCACTCTCTTTAAACACCCTCCTTGACAACAAATTCTCCACCAGTTACAAACAAGCCAAACAAGACTGTTTAAATATGCTTTATATCCTCTAAATTTAATTCTGCCTCCACGCACACACCTGCACGCACTCCAGTTGGCTAGGATGTCTAATGCTTTCACTAATAACCATTATAGCCATTTATCTCCCAGGAGCCACAGTAACAAAGTCGCTGTTTTCAAAAGCACCGACCTCAAAACTTTTGAATTATATCTGATGTCCAAAGCAAAATATGACAAAAGCAAAGTTTTTAATAGCTTCACTGATCCCTGTAGTTAACAGGTACACCCTGTTCATCAAAACCTGCAAGCAATGTTCCAATGAGTAATAAAAATAATAAAATTTATAACGCTGAAAACACAATTCCATACAAAAGAAAAACCTGCACTTATGCATTTACATTCAACATTCAACACGACAAAAAACTAAGCAGGCACTATTACAGCACCTGGCTTGTCTGGAAGCACATCACCCAGACACCAACCATTCTTTTGCACATAAGATGGGAAGGATGAAGTCGCAAGACAAATGGCAATGAACATGATATGATGCAGGATGAAAGCAATGAAATTGACACAGGACTTTTTTTTTAAAAAAAAACATACAGAATTACAGCTCGTCTTTTGTCAACTGCTCTTCTTCCTCCTCCTCCTCTTCATCTTCCTCCTCCTCCTGAAACACAGCCCCATGTGCAGACTTTCACACGAAAACCAGAGTGAAATCACAGGCCAGTGCACACTATTAGCCTTTTATTTAAGGAAAGACATTATCAACACAATGTTAGTAACAGTACTTGTACAGGCCAAAGGTAGAACAAAAATCTCTGCTATGCTGTCACTAATAATAGTTGCAATTATAGAGGTACCAGCTTTGATCACCACCAATCAAGTTGCTACAAAACAATCGTCAGGTGCTGTTGTATGAACTGAATACTCCTTTGTGCCTATTTTAAGTGTTTTTACCCTTTTTAAAGTAACTTTGTAAGAAACTGTCAAAGCTGTCACTTACTTCGGAAACTCCAGCTCCATCCTTCCCACCACTCTCGATGAACTTGGTGAATCCTTCAATTGTCCTCTCTCCATTGTAATCAATAACCTGAAGACAACAAGTGCAACTTGAGCAACAATCACTCTCAGGCACTTCCAAAACCCTTAAATTCGGTAAGAAATGGACACTACCTGCTGTTAATTCTGCTGTCGCCAGTCAAGTAAGGCAAACACAAGTAGTGTCTATTTTTAGTGAACTTAAACATTTTCCTCAAGTGTGTAAAGCTATAAATGATATTTCATAAATAAAGTTTGCATACCTGATCACTATTGGCTGGGAAGAACTTGAGGGTTGGGAAGCTCTGTACACGAATCTCCTCAACTTCATTGGCAGTGGCATCCATCTTAGCAATGATCACATTGTCACTGTCCTTGTACTTCTCTCCCAACTCGTCCCAAATAGGTGCCAGCTGCTTGCAGTGTCCACACCAGGGAGCATCTGAAAATAAATAGGTCAGACCCAAGTTTATCTGCTTGCATCTCCATTGATCACACCTTCATCCAGTGGGTGCCAATGGGAACAAAATAATTTATGAATGACACTTGCCACCAATGGTCTCTTTAAGTCACGTACTCGCAGAGACTGGGAGGCAACAAAAAAGTTACCAAGTGCAAACAGCAAATGCTATGCATGTCATATTTTGTTGCAAAAAGCACACAATCTGGGACGAAGGCCCAGAGCAAGTACACGGCGTTATTTTACTGCCTGCATTGCCTATCAAATCTTCAAAGGGAACCCTAGCTGTCCATGCAAATGAGGTGGCTGGGAGGACCCAAAAGAAAAGCTGTCCTCTGCTTCCTAACAATGTCTCTATGGGTCTAAGCTTTTGAAAAATATTACAGTCTACCACTGCACATACCCAGCTTGTGTACTAGTCATTTTTACATGTCGGGGGAAGTTGACAAGAGGAAGAAAGGCCACTTACAAAATTCAACAAACACATTCTTGTCCTGTGCAAATGCCACATCCCTGAAGTTTTTGCCAACCAGCACTTTGACAGGCTTTGCATCCCAGTCAGCAGGTATTTCCTCGGACATAAGGTGGGGCTGCCAGAAATGTTGACTTCTTGTCAGATTATGTCATCAACTCACAAAGATATCCACGTAATAACACCTAAAATAACCCCTACCATGATGTAGCAGTGACCACATTTACAAAACTACCTCCACAGATACAAGAACCCCACCTGATCATAAAATCGGAAATTACAACAAAAAAATTTCAGAAAGTACAATAGCAAGCTTTCTTTTCTTAAAGGAATATTTATGAACCTTGAGCTTTCCATCGATGAAGTCCTGGACGAAAGCCTTGATGCTGGAAGTCTTAATATCAGCAGTAGGTGGCTTGTACTTTAACATCTCCTCAGACAACTGAATGAGGCGAACAGATGGGATGTCTTCCTCTTTCAGACCGAAGAACTCCAGGATACGGCCATTCTCCTCATTGCCTGCATCTAGATAGATGAACAGCACCTGGGTACAAGAAGATGATGAAAATTAAATGGCAATATCAGATTGTCATTTATTAAAAAATATTAGCTGTTTGAGAAGACCGATACCTCTTGGTACAAGGGCCATATGAAATCAGCTTTAATGACACATCCATAAGTGCTTCCACCTACAACTATAAACAGTTCTCTTTTCTTCAAAATGCAAACAGTTAACTATCCTGACTTTTCAATAAACAGGCGTTTACATACAATTTGGCTTGCTGGCACACACACACACACACCCCCACCCCTAAAAAACGTGACAGAATTCTGCACAACTTTTTACTCAAAAACTGGTTCTCCAGCAGCTAACGTGTTATACACAAAGGTCACTGCACCTTCCCCTTGAAGTCTACGGCTGCTGCACGGAACTGCTCAATGGTGTCATCGCCTCCATCTTTTTTTAAGAAAAGCAGGATGTGGTTCTTCACCTCTCCACCAAAGATCTTCTGTGCAGACTAGAGAGTAAAAAAGAAACAAACCTTTCAGCATGTTCATAATATTTTGCAATATGGAACACACAAAAAAAAGAGATTATATGGTCAAACTGCACACTGTATCAAGGAATGGCTATTTGTTAATGCACACTTTTTAAAAAAAATTTTTTTTACAGAAGATAAACCTTATTTGTAATAAAATTATTCAGCATTCTGCACATGCACTCTTGTACCAACCTCTTGAGTAAACTCAACAACCAGAGGCAGCTGATTGGCCCGGATGAATTTGTTGATGGCATCCTCTTCATAGGCACCCTCAAAGTCATTACGGCCCTCATCAAACTGCAAAAGACATCCAGACAGTTTGATAACTGAATGAAAAAAGATTTGTGCATTCAACAGTAAACAGTTGAGGGTTACCATGGCCAAATTTCACAGGAAAATTCTGCTTACAGCTCAGGCAGATGATGCCTGCACAGTACAGCAAATGTGACCACAAACATGTTTTTTAGGGAAAAGTGCCCAAACCTTTTTATCACAAATTCTCTAACCAGCTATTTCCATCTAAGTCAGCTTTTGTTGTTAGGTTTTTGTAGTGATTAATATCTGCCATGGAAAAGAGTTCCTTGCTCCCATTCTATCAAGTATATGCAAGAACATGTTGAAAAATACATCAATCTTAAGATATACTAAACCAGACATGCCGACCCTCAAAGCTAACTTTCAGGGAGACGACCTCCAAAAATCAGGAACACAGCTAAAATTCCAGAAAGTATCCTTATCAACATGTTCATGGCATACCAAAGCAGCACACTGACCCAGATGAAGCAGACTTAACTTTTTAAAATGTCTTCAATGAAGTAAAGCTAGAACTGACTATGTTTACAAAACAGGAATGCACTATATAGCAAATTACATTTCTAAGTGGTTCTGTCTCACTTTCAGGCCACGCATCACTTTTGATTAGATCATGTTTGTGTCTTTGGATGCTGTCTGATTGTCGTTGATGGTTTTGCACCAGTTTTGAAAATTGCTGTTCCCTTACAGCGGTAGCAGAAAAATTTCTGGGCTGCTGGGGAGTCTGACCTCCATATGACTTTGAAAACCTTGGTTAACTTGTCAAGTGTGTTGATAAGCAATTTGAGATAGGCGACTAAGTCAGCCATCATCAAACTTCTCTGTGTATTCGGTTCTGAACAAATGAAGCCATTGTTTTTGTCGGAAGAGATGCAGCCTGTTTCGGTGGTGTTCTGTTCTGATCAATTTTTGTCGAAGACCAAGTCATTATTTCTCTTCGACATAACCCACCGATTGTTCCTCATTGCAACCAAAACTTAATTTTAAATTCAACATAGTGAATAAGCAAATTTCCGTTGAAGGAAAAGACAATCTGATTAAAGGTTCATTCTTCAACTTATTACAGGCTTCGAAGAGTGGATGAACCAAAGTGAACTGTGATTTTTTGCTTATCTTAAGGTAGCCTCGATATCCTTCCAGTCTGATTGGCTGAGAAACACTGACAGCCAATCAGAGATGAGGTTCTACAGATGCTTCAGTTGCAATATTTTCACAGATGCACAAAAAATATCTCAGATGAAATTTATTTTTCTGTAACAGGGCAGTTTTCAAGAACAAAATACGGAATCAGAAAGGTAGGCATGTCTGTTAAACCTAAAAATTAAGGTGGTATACATGAATTTCAAAACGCAGAATTAAGATTTTTAGCCACACACAGCTAAAAACCCAAGGGAAAGGTCAGGATTATTTAAGGAAAGGGTTTATGCATTACCTTCTTCAAAAGAACAATGCCATCCTTGTCAACATCATACTGTTTGAAAACCTCATCCTCAGATGTGATGCCAAAGGGAATGTCATCGATGCTGGCAGCAACCTTCTTGAAAACAGCAGCTTGCTCCCCGTCCTCATCCTGTGCATATGTCCAGCATTATTTTTGCACTTCATTATTTACATTATGCAACATTTCACAATAACATGTGCAATTCCTATAATCTTGTTGCATTTGAATTCATACAACCAAATGGTCTAGTTCTGCACAATGAATCAGAATTACAAGGCTTCAGTCTTCTCCAATGCGAAGAAATAAAACCAATTCCTAAAACTATGCAGATGACAGTAGCTGCAATTTTTGCTGTACCTTGAAAAAACCAATCACAACAACTTCATCCTTCTCAGCAAATTCCTTGGCTTCATCAGCAGTTTTCAGCTCTTGGGCTGGTGGCCCAGTCTTTTTCTTCAGCCAGTTGACAATGTCAGAAGCCTGACGCCCAGCTGCACGTGAACATGACATGTAGTGCACAGCATGAAGCTGGTCATGAGACAAGCATAAAGTACGCGTTTTAGTCGTTATCATCTCAAGTAAGGGCCCAAGAACTACACTCAAAATTCTTCATTCAGGCCAGTGGGTTTTTTTAAGCATTTTAGAAACTATCTTCATGAATTCTAATGCATTCTGCACTGGAACAAAGTGGCTCTATTTTGGCCATATTGCTCTTAAAAATGATCGTCATGTTACAGGATGGTCAGTTGTTTTAAAAGAGTAATAAAATTCTACCATAATCTTTTCATGTGCTGTCTGCTACTTTTTAAACTGAAATAATGATTTCTATCGTTTAAATCGCTCAAAATTCACAACTGATGTTTTAAAGGATCAATTCTAAAAAAACTGAAGGATCATGGATTAAAATTCAACTACAGATGCATGGGGAAGTACTAAGTAGTTCATGGTGATAATGTTCATTCAAGTACATCAAGTAGTTATTCACCTTGGTAATCAGATGGTGTGCCACCACTGCGGAAAAACTTTATTGTGGGATAGCCACGGACACTGTATTTTTCTGCAAGTTCCGTCTCTATAGTGGCATCTACTTTGCCAAGACGGATGTTGGCATTCTCTTCCTTAAGAGACTGGGCAGCTTTTGCATATTCAGGAGCCAGTGCCTTGCAGTGGCCACACCAAGGAGCATCTGTTGAAAAAAATTGTATCCATAATGTTTGTTTTTTTAACATAGTAGCACATTTCTGTAAACTAAGGCATGATATAATGTCAACACAAGTAAACAACAGTACAATTTAAAAAGCATCCCAACAAACTGCTGCTTGTGTATAAAAAATTCAGAATTCTCTGAGAACATAACCCACACTTGTTCACTGATGAAGCCAAGACATTATACGAAATAGAATGTGTTCAACTGATTATATCATACTTTTTAAAAATGAATTTACAACAGAGAAAGCTAATGCCATAAAGAAATCTTGATTTGCAGATTGGAAATGTTCAAAATTAGTAAATGACTATTAAAACTCTAATTTACCCAGCAACAACTTTACTGTCTTTTCTACATTCAATTACTATTCAGTTAAACGAACAACGTAATCGTGTAATTTATTAGAATTTATGGTGGAAAAAGATACTTGTGGTTTACGGATCACTAAATTTAAAATGAAAATTAAAATGATATAGCCTGCACATGAAGTTAACAGTCAGAAACACATAAACAATCCTGAATTGGGGGAATGGGAGTGTAAACTCTAATCACTGCAACAGAAATTCACCTTAGCTGTAGCTTCTAACCCCGACTGACTCGGTCAGTGTCTTGCATGTCCGATTCAAGCACTGAGAAACGGATAGGTATCCATAAAATAATGACAACGCATGGGTCCAACTAATTCATCTTCGTTGTATCTAAACGTTCTTTTGGTGGGTTTTGTAAGATATTTCAACCCATTTGGCTAGATATGGCGACAAAAAAATCCTGCGCCAACTTAATCGTGTAGACAGTGTAGTAAGTTGGCAGCTCCCGGCTTTGTCTGGAGATGCTTGTGCAGACGACATACGTTCTACGCATTGCAAATCAATTAATGTTTATTCAACAACCATATTCTAAGTGCCGATTAATAGTCTGGGATATTGTAAATAGAATTCCCGTAAAAAAATTACGCAACAAGCATATCATATGGCACTTTTAGTAGTATTACTGGTTTAGATTTTAAGAGGCTACTTACAAAATTCCACGAGAACGAACTCATTATCGCTGATGAACGCGTCGAAATTTTTGGTTGTTAGAACAGCGACGCCTTCTTCTTCCTTCACGTCGTCTGCAAAGGCAGAAACCAAGAAGGAAAGCAGTATGACAAGATAAAGCTTCATTTTGTGCTAGCAGATGTGGCTCCTGAAAGAGATAAAGTGTAAAAGAACAGTGCACTCAACGTGGCACCGTTACTAGTTCCGGTAAACGTAATATTCACGGATCAACAGGCGTGTTGAAATACGATTGGATAAAATAAAGTCACGTGGGGGAGGGTTTGGCTTGAACCTCCTTCCGCTACTACTGGCCCCTCCCCCTACCACCTAAACGACGGACTGTCCTCATCCTGTCGATTCAGTTTATTTTGAATGTATACGTGGCGTGAAATTTCTGATTAAACAGGGTTTCGCTCTCATCACCGCAACCCTTTATTCCAACCATACATGGGTGGAGAATAGGAAAACAGATTTCGAACGCAGTTTTTGTAAGGATATGTGATCGAACAATAGTACTGTGTCCACGTGAAAAGCTGACTAGCTGTGGATGAAGTCTATATCCTCTCGATCTGCTGCAGACTATATATATATCTGTTGCTGTCTCAGGGTTAATCTACTCAGACAATTCTTCAAAGCACCCTTTCTAAACTCAGTATACGTGCATAAGAGAAAGACTATGTTATATAGTTGTTTAATTAACCAACGCAAATCAGCTGTCCAACAGAACACACATAAAAAAATGGGAGATAGCAAAAAAGATAAACTGAAGATAACGCTTGAGCTCCAGTGTGGATTGCATTTTAGATTTAGTCTGGGCATTGTGTGCTGTCTACACCCGGGAAAAGATGTCGCTAGCTGAGATCATAGACCGTACATTTTTAATTCTGCTCTATATGGTGAGATTATATTCAGTGACACATCAGAGTTTGAAATAATCGACCAAATAGACATAGCCATAAGGGAACGTATTTTTTGCCGCGAGGCTATATAAATTTGTATATATGCGAGCGTACGTGCGTTTGGGTGTGTGTGCATGCGCGTACGTGTGTGCGTTCAAGGATATGCTGCTCTTGTGTGTATGTTTTGTCTGTGCTATTGTATGTGCTAGCGTGTAAGTATATGAATATCTTTGAATATGTGTATCAGTCGTTAATTCTTAAGCACTTAGAGCTCTTACGAGAGGTTAAGCGCCATAAATCCCTGTTGTTGTTGTTATTATTATTATTTGCATATACATATAGCTAAATGTATGTCTGTGTATATGCTAGTGTATGTCCATTTGTATTTCTGTCTGCGTGCATCCTTTTGAAGAATCCAAGACAGCGAGAAAGGGGACAGCGACCGAGAGGGAGGTGGGGTGAGGTGGGGATTAGGGGTGAAGGCAGGAGAGTTACGGTTAAGAAAATCTGTTGAAAAGCAACAAGCACATTTCCTAAAAGCACACATATATTTAGCCATATTTAGGTAGTCCCCTTGGACAATTAATGGTTGTTCTGCTCATTACTAGCCGTGTCGAGCGGTGTGTAAAGTACGTCATAAAGGTCAGTGAAAGACTGGATCACACGACATTCTATCGTGCCAGTTACCGCGATTGCCATTATCCTATAATCATAACTGACGTCAGTAGCAAGCGGGGTGAGGGGCAACCCTGGTACACCACGACAGGGTCAGTCCCTGCAGCTACTTTGTCGACCCCCCC
>SMGT01004408.1:428946-465238 GCA_004794575.1 Lanistes nyassanus | reverse complement strand
CCCCCCACGTTTTTGGTGGCCACATAGTTCCTCGTTTATACACACTGTGACGCGAATCGTTGGCAATCGAATTTGCGTGTCAGGCTAAAATCGCAGGACGTGCACTCCTTGACAAAGGGAATCTCATATTCCACCATTAACGTAATAAATAAATAAATAAATAAATAAATAACCTTCCTCAAAAATAGTTTTGTCCATGTGTAATTTGTATCTGCCCATTGCGGGTTTAAAAAAAATAGTTCAGGCTTGGCTCTCCCCTCCACCCCAAAAAAAGGAGAAAACCCCACCCCAACCTAATAAAAAAAATTAAAATCACAGACACCAGTACATACACATAGAGCCTACAGGAACACACGCTGACACGCCCAGTCGCGCGCGGATAGGCGACGTGGACCAACGGCTGGCCAGGAAAGGGACATAATCGAGTGTCTTACATGAGACGGAAAACGTCAGGTGGGACATGTCTTCATCTACTCGACCTGCACTCGACTCTTAAAGCCGGCCCCCCACTAACTCGAACTAAACCACCGTCCGTATCGAAAATGCGATGTCATTTGACGAAAAAGATATAAAAAAAGAAAAGGGGTGGGGGGATAATAGCTTCCATGCAGATAAGACATTACAGTAGAACTCCGATTATAACTATCCGGACTCCAGTCATCCGGACGTCGAATTATCCGGACAGCCCGGCCGCCCGGTGTGTGTGTGTGTACCCTGTACACTACACATACCCGAATTTTTGGAATTGCAACAAACAACTGATAAATATTTTCATTGAACATTAAATTGGTAAGTTGCAATGTGTGTGCACATTTTTGTACCCATTCATAATTTTATGCATGCACAATACAGGAAACATAATTACGCCTGCACCCATACAGTAATCGCGTACGACACATCGTTTTTACATATGTTCGATTATCCGGATATTTCCGTATCCGGACGACCCGCGGTCCCAATTTGAATTCTACTGTACATGCTACTTGACCTCTTGACCGAAACTGGATGAAAAAATTTGTTGCATACGGCCGGATGCGTTTTCTTTTATACACTGCTTTTCGTTGGACCTTGCAGAGCTGTGTGAGGCCGACATTAGGCCAAGCCCAACAGTGGCGAGTGACAAATGACAACACTTCGTGACCTGCTGCATGCCAGCGCGTTTACTGTCTCACGTCACATATGCTAACGAGATCTAACGGCCCCACCAGGATCTCTAAGCTCTACGTGGTCTTGACGTGCACAGTGTATACATGCACGTATTAACTCTCCATTCCCGTGTCTCTCTTCACGCGCACAGGCACGCTCAGTGCACGCAAACGCGGACCGAAACGCGCACGCATTCTGTTTGGCCCAGAACACACATCCATACACGTACAGAAACCAGCTTTTAAGGCATCGAAGCGTAGATGACCTATACCCAGTACTTTTTTCCGCCTCAAACGATCGATCGGATCTCACATCGATGATCTATTGTGAGTGATACGAACAAGCTCAGGTCTAGTTACTGATCTAAAGGGTCGAAGGGACGGAGAAGTGAAAGACTGAAGTGAGAAATAAGAGCATCTCTCTTTCTCTCTCGTGTCGATAGACAACAAGCCCACCTGCCAGAAGCAAACGTCACAGATCCCTTAATCACCCCCTGCCATCCTAGAGTAGAACTTTAGAGGAATGGTTGGCATAGTACCTGATCGAGGTAATAATCTGCAGTTATTCACTCTCGCAATAACAGTCTTGGATGCTGAGCAGATCGCTGTAAAACTAACGCCTGCTGTTGCTCATCATTACCCCAAGACAACCGTAAGCCGCAACGATGTCGTAGGTTTGCTAACACTACCGTCTATGCTCTGACAGCAAGTCCGATGACGTTAAATCACTACAGCAAGTACAGACGTACAAACAATTGCAATACACGAGACAGACAGGCAGGCAGGCAGGCAGGCAGAACAGAATTCAGAGTAGGATAACAGAACACCGATTTTCACATCTCAGAATATCCCCATATATGGTTATTGCTTTCCTCTGTCAGATCAGGCTACAAAAATAATAAAATAAGAAACCTCTTAATAGGTATAGAGATCGATGCAATTCGATTGAACATGTTTGATCTTTGTGTAACTAAGGGTAATCCCCATACTGCACTGTAAGAATAACTAGCTGCATTATCTCACTGGAAATATGTGTATTCACTATCAATTATGAATTTGCTTGGAAAAACGATGGTGACGATATGAATGGGACGAAGACTGTAGTGTTGTTGTTGTTGTTGGTGGTGGTGGTGGTGGTGGTGGTGGTGGTGGCGGTGGTGGTGTGGTGGTGGTGGTTGGAATGTCTCTGACACTGAACACTCTGTACACAGATGAAGAGGTTTTGAAAGCTAATGGAAAGCTGGCTAGGAAGCAGATTGAAATGTTTCCTCTAGGCCCGCACCTGCTTTACTTGGAAATGGCAGTGTGACATTTAGGGCAGGAGAGGTCAGGAGTATTTGTTGAGCGCAGGTCTACTGCGGATCCACCTTGAAAAGTAACATACAGGCTTTCCTTTTTGCCCCGTTTGTCATCACCATTTTAGAATTTCATCTCATTATCACTGTTATGTTCATTTTCTTTTAAAAAGGAAGAACGAAAAAGAAAAAAAAATCAGCAGATGGGGAACTGGTCTCATGTGTCTTATATTTTGTAGCAACTATTACAAGGTAACTGTATTCTGGTTGCTAAGGAAATTGGGAGCTCGGGTTTACTTTATTCGAGCACATTCCTGTCACAGACAGGGCTTTCAATTTATGAATTTGGAATAAATTAAAACCAGAATTTGGGAAAATATGTCACGTTTGTTCCCTGTGCGCTTATTTACAAGCACTACTGTGAAATAAATAAGCTTACGTTGATTAAAATCCAGATGAAGATAAGTATGTCAGCTTGTCGTCCGCAGTTGTTGACAAATCCTTATTATTAAGAGGGAAATGAAAAACAGGACTGTTTATTTCGACCGTACTGCTTTTTCTCTCCCCCCCCCCCCACCTCAGGACGCCCACATCTGGTCTAGAAAATTTGTTTTTCTGAGTTCTGTGGCATGCCGATTTTTATATAATTGTATTTTCACGTTCTCCATCAACTTTGTCGTCATCAGATATTGTGTCATATCTCGTAGAACACCTGACAGGCTAACTGCACGTTCTCGGTACTTCAAATAACACTTCATATACCAAAACCTACATGGCGATGACGTGTTCTATTTAAACACACCAGTCCCCTCCCCACCCCCCTGCGCGCGGGCGCGCGCACACGCACTCATACACTCACTCACAACACGCGCGCGTGCACTCATTTTCTGCTGCGAACGGTTTTGCTAATATGGCCGAGGGCGTCGAACTTTTCCCTGCACTTGGACACCAGGGCCTGCGGCTGCCAAGGTACATCACGTATTCCGCTCATCTCCAGCTGAGGCCACGCCATCGAGTCATCGACGAGATCTATTGTCTGCTGGGTTATGGACGTGGCAAGCTCAGGTAAACACTGTAGGGTATCAACGCTTCATTGAGGTCGTTTTTTTTAAAAATTCCTGCTAGGGATTTTGTTTCTCCCGTTCAGTTAGCCATTATTAAAGCACGTTTGGCACATTTTGGGCTCGACTGATGCCAGTTTCTCGTGGCTCGAAGGAGGATGCTGGTTTCACACAGTACGACCATGGACTCTTAAAGAATCCATGATTCGAGGGATGAGGTTGGTTTCACGCGGTTGGATTTAAAAACATTGTGTTTAAGTGACCATCATAACAGAAACGTTTGCAACAAACGTTTCATCCGAGTTTAATCAAGAGATTGATTCTTGGCCAGCACAATATTTCCTGAAGGAGACTTTAACTCAGTTTGATATCTATCTTTCACGGCATAAACCTACATTTTTATATATTTTTGTTGTTGTTGTTGAAGGTTGGAGTGTTTCCTTTCTGCTGTTTTCATTCGTCGTAGTCCTCCAACCGTGTGAGAGGGGCATATAGTAGCCTTTAGTAGCATATAGTAGCATTTAGCCTGAGGTGCAGGTGAGATTTGAGTGTCTCACTGTTTGAAACTGCATGTCTTTACAGTTTTTGTAACAGACGCATGACACTGGGTTTTCTCTGTCGACAAACACACATCCTTGGACAGGGCACACCAGAGTCATGACAGGAAGTAAGGGGGAGTAATAAAATATATTTCAATGGCAGAAAACAGAATAGATTTCCCTGGAAAAAAAGATCAACGTGTAGAAAGAACTTAAACATTTTGTGGTTCATCTTGAGGAATTTATTTATACTGTTGGCTGTAGTAGCCCTACTCCTCGCCACTGATTAGTTAAACGAGCTCTACTTCCTATGCTCTGTCTCTCTTTCCCACCTTCCTGCACATCGATCGTGCATGATCAGCGTCCTTGTCAGCTAAGTGATTTTTATTTGTTAATTGTTATCTGCCTGTACCTGTTTGTGCCGTCCTGAAGAAGAGGCCATGTCCCGAAACGTCGACTTGTCGTCTGTTAAATTCTCGTTTGGCAAAGTTCTTTTGTTGTATCTTTATCAGCCCAAGCCGCAGTCACCCGTTTCATAAAACCCCAAAGAGGCACACGTCTTGTAGTATCTAGTTCAGTTACATATCAGAGACCGTATATATATATATATTCAGACATCTTTAATTACGAGATTAAATTCGACTTTAGGACAGAAATAATGTCGCTTCGGACGACAAATAAAAATCGTAGAACCAGCAGCGTGCGAAATTTTATCTGCAACTTGCGCGATGAATCAAACGCATAAATTATGGGGCATTATGTTGTTTTTGTAAAGCCGTCCACAGATGTCTCACGCAACAGTCGATGGAGCAGCGCTGGCAAAGCATTGGTCGCGATTCGCGATCGAGCTTCTAATTTAGGAAACAGATATCGACCGTAATCCACCAGTCATCTGAAGCAAAATCTCTGGACGGTCAACACGCGCGCACCCAGACGCGTTTGCAGACACTCAGTATACACTGCGCAGTGACGAGTGACAGGGAGAGAGAGAGAGAGAGAGCGAAAGCAAGGAAAACAGAGGGAATGGAAAGGGTGAGGGCAGAGAGAGAGAGTTAACGATAGGGAGGGGGAAAGTCAAAAAAAAAAGGAGTAGGGGCAATTAGGAATGTTACTGGCAGTGATGGGATGTGTCACAAACTGTCCTCGTCGCTGTATCCTTTGTATCCTTTGTTGTCTAAGTCGTCCTTTTCATCTTCAACGTCTCATTCATAGTAAAGGGTGATTGTCACCGACACAAAGGGTGGAAAGTTCGGATGCCGTGTCTATACCTGTTTAAAACAAAATTCTCTTGGTTACCTCTTCCTTTTCTCCGAACACGTTTTCTACTCGCTTTTCTCCTACCCCAGTCACGACACAGCCTAGAACAACATTATTGGTTAATGATTAACCAGTCAAGCAAGCTACCAAGCAAAGAAACCAATAGACTAGAATGCCCTAAAATACAATGCGTCTTCACTGTGTTGTTCTGATCTTCGTTCTTACAACACGGAAAACTTGCCCTCAACTAGCCGTGTGAAGACTAGGGTCGTTTAAAAGAAAGGGATGGCAGATCTTTTTTGAAGATCTGCCACGCTCCTTACTTTCGACTCTCTCTTTGCTACGTGTTTGGGTACGGTAGGCTCCCTTGATTGCATACGTCAGCATACGGTTGTGTCTAGCGCTGCCAGTACTTTGTTGGCGTTGTCGTTTGACGATTTATAGCGCTATGTCCTCATTTGTTCTTGATTGAAAAAGTTGGGACCTAAGGCAGAAAATGAGTACAGCACAGTACGTTTTATCCTGCTGTGAAAATGCATGAACAGTACAGACTTATATATATATATATCTGTCCCTGTAGGGCGGTGTCATCTGAAGAATGCTTTGAGTTTGAACATGTAGACTAGTACTGGTAGATCTGATCAAGATAACACATAGGTATAAGAACTGATTTTTCATGTATCACGTTTACGTGTTCAATATCTTCCCCCATCAAGCACATCCTTTGCTCGGAAACAAAAGTAGATTTTGGTTTTTAAATTGTTTCACTTGCTTGATATTTCAACTTACTGTCACAACCTGTTTCATCCTCAAAAATGATAGAGATCTGTTCCTGCGCATTATCTCCACTGCATTATTGTTTTGAGTCATTGTTGGCCTAAATACCAACTTTGTTGTATGGACTATATATATATATACTAGCTAGGGGACCAGGCGGTGCCCGTTTTTTGTGTTTGTTTGTTTTTTTTTATTTATTTGTTTGAATAAAGGCTGGTTTTGAACCAATGACATCCCCCCATTCAGCCCCCCTCCGCCACAGAAACACACCACCCACCTCCTCAGCAACACCCCACGCACCCAAGATGATGGCCGTGCACACGTGGTAAGGGTGTCGTTACATTTATTATTTCATTTTTGTTGAGGTCTAGGTACAGGGTCAAAATATGGCCTAGGACCATCTGCGGGTGAAAACGAACCTGCGTGTCGAACTGGGTGTGGATCAGTACAGGCCTGCGGATTTGTATAACGCACGCACTCACGCACGCATTATGTATTAGATTTCGCTGTTAAGTACGAATCTGATAATGACAGCTGCAGAAACCATCAGGTCACAGACTATTGTAGGAACCAGAAGAACACTCAAGCCATTACGACAAATTATATTGAAAGATCGGAAGACTATATAACCTGTACTTAATAATAATGTGGGTCGTAAAACATCAGCTACGGGGTTAGATTTCATACTGGAAGCGCAGGCAATTGCATTGTAACTGTCGCTTCTCACGTTAAAAGTCTAATACCAGTCTTACCAGAGTCAGCATACTTGAACTGTCACGTGTTGGGGTCTGGTGGGTCAAGGAGATTGCACCATAGATTCCAGGTGTGATCCATCCTCGACTCTCAGGCCCTAATTAAGGTCTAGTATCCCCTTGTTCAAGCCGCCATCTGGCAGCTCACGTCATCACCAGCCCAGGATCAGGTCCCTGTTCACACTTATGATCGGGGGTGCTGGCCCTAGAAACCAGGGGCAAGGTGTTAATTACCCTGGGGGTGCTGGGGTGGGATTAGTGAAGGTGTCAGCCTGACCAGGTGTGCGTTAGTTGTTCAGGGGAAGATTACGTCGCTGGAGGAACCAGTGACGCGTAGTATCGAGCATCAAGGGCTTTGATGTAGCCGAGGGGTGTAAACGACCAGGAAGGGGAGGGGGTAGTTGTGTCCACCCTAGGTGTCCACTTAGGGGCGTGTTCTACTAGCTGACACGGGGTGTGGCTTCTGCTGTCTCTGGCCTGATTGGTTGATACATGTAACCGCCTTGTTGACCACGTGCGTGTGAATGAAAGAATCTATGGACGAAAGTCGAGAATAAAAGGACTGGTTTAGACAGTCGACATAATGGAACTGACAATGCAGGTAGTTAACGCCCACCCAGAAAAAATCAAAAATCAAAGTGGGAATTAACCAGGTAAAAACAGCAAATAAGCTATAGGACAGAGGATACCAGTAAAACACTTAAAATTAAAACAGACTACATCAAAGTAAACTAATATAACACATAGCACCTTAGCGGTAGAGATAAAAAGAATGTAGGGATGTAGCAGCGGTAGGTCTGACCAGCGAAAACTCCACCACTCCAGCTACTCAAGCCATCATCAGTACGCCAGGAGAGAGGCCAGCCAGCGGGACCATACATAGCCTCCACCAGTCCAGGACACCAAACCGCAGACCCCTTCCCTTTCCCCTCCCCTTCAGTGCGAAATCACTGCGAGGTGGAAGCACTTTCCCTTCCAAACCAACAACAACAACAACAAGTCGAATTATCTTCTGCCCAAACATCCTGCGAGAGGGCACCTTCCGCCAAAACTATTCTGTGAGAGAACATCTTCCACCCAAGAGAGCATCTTCAGCGAAATCTACAGTGAGGGCATTGCTAGCCTGAACTCCTGTGAAGAAGAGCTGCTGTGGTGAGACGTACGTGTCTGGTGGTACAAGGCTGCTGAAGGCTGAAGGGTTCAGCTGCAGAATTGAGGTGTCTCGTTCTGCTAGACGTGTGGAAGTCTAGCAGCGACAGCACGTGGCTTGAGTAGACCAGTTGCCTAGCGCAAGGGACTCTGCGCAGGTGTGTGATCCTTCCAGACTGGCGTGAGACTCTAGCACGTGTTCCTCTGCTGTGGGAAACCTCTACGCTGACCGCGGACAAGACAACCGTCTGAAGCAGGGGGCGAAGGTCAAGCCTTACAAGGAGGCTGTCTGTAACCGAGCTCTTGGGGTGAGCTCAAGGGGCTGTGTGTCAGCCCTTGGAAACCTCTGTGGCGTGTGTGATCGTCGGCATCGAAGTCTGTTGTTACGTGGAGGTGTTCAAGAGGTCTTCAGGGTATCTACTGGTGAACATATCCAAGGAAGGAGCGCTCCAACGTACAGACTGTCGTGCGGACTGAAAGAAGCATTCGTGAACGAGTGTTGTGTTCTGTGAGTGTTGTGCATCACGTGGTCATTCTTTTTCTCGTATGCAAAGGCGGGATTAAGGTACGTGGTTTGTCATCGTGTTTAATGGCGAGGCGGGTGATGTAGGTTGGTATTAGATGTTATTGTAGACCTAGCTCAAACAGAAGGAAATTGCGGGAGCCCTAGAGTTGAAACGAGTTGTAACATATATTGTCGTGATTGTAAATACTCGCTGTTTCTATCAACAATACATTCTTCTTTTTTGTGTTCACTGTATTACGGTCTTTTGTTATTCTTTATGGGAGACTGTAGGTGGTGGGGGCTCGGCCATATGATTAAGAAATCATATTAATTAACTTTAGTAGTACAGTGATAGTTCCACCTACGCATATGTCACACTCTTGACGGTGGTCGTGAGAGCGAGCAGAGCAGACGACCCGTCAAGAGCAAAAAGAAATCTCCCAAGTTGTGACATGAACCCATATTGTGCCTATGTAGATCAGATATCAGAGTCAGCATATATACGTCAGCTTTCCATACTGTTCGTAAACACTCCGGGAATAATACAACTGCTGTCATCCATATTATTCAGAGATAAACATAATACAGTCGGGCCTGCTAGGATACTGCATTTATACGCACCAAAAAGAAATTAGCTTAAGAAAGAACCCAAAACTAGAAAGAAAGCAAGAGCTACTTAAGTAAATAAGGACAGTTCTGCGACCTTTTAGGTGTTGGGAGGTGATGTATTAACGATGAGAACCTACTTTTACCCATCCAGGTTATACCAATCTGTTCGTTCTCCCTCGCTGCCATTCTTTCCCCACCGTTAAGGGGTCGGGAGGTCTGGGTAGCGACTTAGTCACACTTTCACAAACTGACCTGACTCAACGCTGCTCAGCCTGTGCTCAGCAGTGTTTTTAACCACCTGACTACTAATTCCCGATTATATTTTGTCAATACTACACATATGTAAACACCCTATAAACCAGATGACACAGCGAATTACCTGAAAATTAGGTTAGATCTGAGCATGGCGCCGTGCAGCCATCCATGCACGCAGCAATTACAACTGTGTGTACAGTAAGTAAGATCTAATGGCTGCTGCCATGTGTAGGAGCTGAACCACGTTCACATGAAAGCGGCTCAACCCTTTGTCCCTAGGATCGAACTATTCGCACAACCTGTTCACCTGCAACAGGTGCTTCTCCCATCAACCCCCAGGTCTAGATGAGCACGTACGCGCGCGCGCGCGCGCACCCCCCCCCCCCACACACACATACACGAACTCGCACACATACAAGCTTCGCAAACACACATAAGTCAAACTTGTTTTTTCTGCACGCTACGTGCCCAGCGGGAGTAGACATCAGCTTTTAACTACATGCTTTTAATTTAGACTATCCGAACCTGTCATAGAAATGGCTTGCCTGCTTTTTTGATTTAAGTAAAATACTGTTGACGTCTGGTGTGTTATCCATGTTCACTGCAGTGGGTCCATCGATTTTTTTTTTTTTTGCATTCAGAGCGTCAAGCGAGCGATTGAGCGAGTGAGGAAGTGAGAATTTGGAAAGGATTTCTAAGAACTGAAGGTATATTTTGCGACGTTTATTTAGGGGGTTTGCGAAGGCAAAATACATGGGTGCAAAAATATTTCTGTAGCAGCAGAGTAGTGTAATTCTTTCATAAAATTGTGTGGACAGCAATTGGACAATCAAAGAGTATTCATCACCCATACTTTTGGATAGATAACGGATTGGACATGCAACAACTGATAACATGCAGCAGATACACGAGAATCTGCTTAAATCTTAAGTAAATCGCATGCTCTTTAGACCTGATAAAGGTTCTGTAAAACATATATGCTTCAAAGGTTTGTGATCATAGTTCAAAAAAGAACATTTTCGACGTTTCTTTCTTTTAAAAAATTAAAACAGGTTCTTTCTCCCAGTGCAAATTAATATTCCTCTTGGCCTTTTGCACGAAGGCCTTGTAACATGTCCGGCTGCTAGTCACGTGTTCTGCTGCACGTGGTTCAAACGCAAGTGCGTTCTTTAGCTGTACACACGTGCAGCCTTTTTTCGGTGGGGGTGGGGGTGGTGGTGGATATGTGTCGTAGAACTTGTGTCAGATAAGGAAAATCATTTAAATTACCGGCAGGGTTATTGAATTTTTATTATCAGAGCAACCCAGCAGCTCCGGCTAGGGTCGCAGCTGTGACAGGCACAGCAACAGCGGGTGATTAAACTTGGAGAAAAAAAACTTGCACAAAACTTCATTGAGTGATTAAAATTTGTAACTGGAGTTAATAGAGAGAGAAAAATGTGTGTGTGTGTGTGTGTGCGTGCGTGCGTGCGTGCGTGCGTGCGTGCGTGCGTGCGATGTTTTCCTAATAAGTGGCTGCGACGATAGATCAAATTCGCCAAAACTTTTTTCTGAGTGAGGCTGGAAGGTCTTGTGGCGGAGGCAAGATTGAGGTACTTATACAGTGCGAGGCTGAAGGTCAAATTATAAATCACGACGTTTAAATGTAGCTTTTGCAAAGCATTTATATATGGTTAGAAGGTATATGGAATATGTTAAGAGAAATAAGCAGTGCAAAGTCCTGACTGCAAGTACTCGTCTGGCATGAAAGTTATAATATCAGAAAGTGCAAGAAAACTATTAGCTTTCGAACATTTAAACGAGTGTATCGACCGCTTGTCAATCACTGCCAGTTCTGCAGACTTTACAGGCTTAACTCCTCGTTCAAATTTCCTAAATACAGCTTGTATTCTAAGACGCTGTGCCTGTAAGGTTTCCCTAATATTGTATCTCTGAACAGATGGCGCTTAGCCGTGACTTTCCCACAATAGGAAGGAAGTCGGCTGTTGTCTGAAGTCTTATCAAACAACCGTCGTGAGTTTATATGGCTTGCATAGTCGGCAAGTGCACACTTCAGAGCTGTCGTGTACAACGAATATAGATCCAGCCTTCGACTTCTCTCACTAAAGGTTGGCACCTCATAAGAGCGAATCGAGGACATGGCTGTTGCACGCAGATGAGAGGGGGAAAAGTTTCTGTGTTAATTTTTATTCCCATACATCCAGCTGACGTCTCCCTCCATCAACGGGCGTGTAGTAAGAGTGAGTGAGTGAGTGAGTGAGTGAGTGAGTGAGTGAGTGAGTGAGTGAGTGAGTGAGTGAGTGAGTGAGTGAGTGAGTGAGTGAGTGAGTGAGTGAGTGAGTGAGTGAGTAAGAAAAAGATATCCTTTTATGTAGCTAAAAAGATTTTGGTTAATCTATGACAAACCCCTTTCTACGATATTAGACTTGAACGAATTTGTAGCAGTGCTGCGCACGAAAACGATGCGCTATATATATATATATAGAGAGAGAGCTACCGTCTTCTTCACATCTCAAACATCCCACGTAACCAGTTTTGTCAATATTTTCATGTTCTTAAAGCATCAAATAATGTTTATCTAAATATTTCCAGGAAATAAACCATACTGTATTTCGAAAAAAACCCATATAAACGGAGACGTGTAAGGTATGCATGTCGAATTGCAAGGAATTCATTAAGAAAATGAAAACAGAAAGCTTAAGGCTGATGTTTTTCCAAGTATAATTCTCAAGAAGACATCCATATGTGGAACACGTAATCCGCTCATTCATGTCAAGGCGTAACAAATTATTCAGTTTACAAAAGAAATTACGAACAAGCATTTAACGCACACTTTCTGAGCAAACGTTTCCTGAAGAACGGATTTACAGCAGTTATTAACCAGGTATGGGAGATAACTCGGTTTATATTTCTAGAAAGTCTCTTTTCTAGCTCCTTGGTGCATATGCATTCTGGGGTTTGCTCCCATATAAAAAATGCTCTGGGCGTTTAACTTCCATTTCCCTGATCAAACTGAAAATTAAAAACGTACTTGAGCTGGGCAGTAAAATGTTTTCATAGTTCCTAAAAATGAAATACTTTTTTCCCTAAAAATAAGTGTATCGTTCCTAAAAAGGAAATACTTTTTTCCCTATAAATAAGTGTATCATTTGTTGTATCAACTTAGAGACATGTTGCATTGATATGGCACAACAGTTATGTGAAAATTTCGAAAGCATTCAGAAGTGCAAAGACAGTACGAACAATTGCCATAATGTTAATATGTCGATTTTGCAAACCACAGTTAAGCTCCCAAGTCTCAAAATCGGACGAATGTGTGCATTTTCTCACCAAACCTTGCCCAAACGTACAACAAGCTAGGTTCGGGCAAGGCACATATTCGTAGTGTTAAGAAAGACTGTTAAAAAGCATTTCTCCACACTTAAGTTTTTTTTTTAAAAATCAGAGTTACCACAGAAACCACTGCATTTCTATTCGTTTAGCAATACAGAGAGACGAACTGACATATGGAGTGGAAGCAAACCGGTTGATACATTTCAGTTCTTCTGGCCCCGTGTAGGCAAATACCTGTAGTCCCACAAACGGCAAATGTTGGGGCTACAAAAGCATGCCAGCTGGGATGGAATCTACGAACGAATGTGCGCTTTATAAAATAACTAAAATCCTCTTTCATAAATAACATTCACAACCTTGATAGTAAGTTTTAAGTGATAAAGGTATACAGTCAGGTTAGACTTCGTAGACAATTGTCTTAACAAAGCCAGTCGCTTGCCATATAAACACACACAGATAATGTACTGTAGACTATGGCCTTTCAAAAGGAAAGCAGCAAAGAGCAGGGCATTAACATAAAATGTGGTTGTACACACTGGAAAATTACACACAGCTAACTAGCTACACTATTCTTTTTTCAAGAAACACCTTCACACGTTTCCAACATTTGCAGTCTTTGTCTTTATGAAGTTCGTGAGCCCTCGGTATGAACATTTTAGCTTTCACAAGAAAGAGCATTAAACGATCGGACGCCGGACATAACGCATATGATAATAATAAAGAATATTGCTAATGCTTACTGCTGCACAGGATGGATTGTTGGTCTGGTCATTATTGCCTTCCCTTATCCACCCGGCCCTCGCTAACCATGCAACCATAAATTAAAACCACTTTTCTCACACCACTTTCCTTTGGCTTTTGTAACACAACGGATCGAATCTCCTGGCCTTACCCAACCTGCTGTCGTTTTTAACAAAAAGTCTGCATAGAGTTCAATACGACCTGCTTGTAGTATCTATCAAGAAAAAGAAAGCACAAAATCGACTGTGATAGGTCGGTTGCCACTGCTGAGTTTTAATCTGAAATTTGTTACAGCAGGGTGGTAACTCAGCAGCATAAGAAACACGAAAAATTTCGCAACAGCAGCGCACTTTCGAAAAAATGTTTACGCAAAGAGGCAACTTGTGTTCCTATTGGATAAGAGACGAAACGTGAGTTTGTTCTTGGCATGCATTGACCTTCTTGGGCAATGGCGAGGGGTACAGCGTGAATAGACACGTTTTGATATCGTGGTGGGAGTCTGAAGACATGGTGTATAGGTAAGGGTTAGAGCCTGGACGAAGGACAAAGTCGTTTGATGTTGAAGTCAATGACATCTTCTGTAGAGTTGAAAAAAAAACCCCACAAAAATCTCGAATTTCTTCAGAAGTAAAATTAATATTGGTCTGTTCCTAAAACTAGAACCGATAATAACATTTCAGCAATTTCGGCAGATATGGTGATTCTTACATAATGAAAAACAGTATACTTTACTGAATTAATATTCGAGGAGTGCAGTTTGCAAATGCCCTAAGCTGGTCAGCAGGTAGGCAAAAATGAGTTAAACAGACAGGAGGTACAGTTCTGGGCAGACCAAAGCTTGCGCTGGATAGTTTGAGGTCTACACAGTAGAGGTCTGGACAGAGGGCGTGGAAGTGAGTGGGGAGGGGGTGGGGGAATGTGGCTGTCCTCCGATGGTGACGTCGATGACCCCTGTCATCTGCAGAGACGAGAAGAAGACGTAGAGGACCCAGAGGATGATAAGCACGATGCCGCTGAGGTACTTGGAGGCTGCAGGCCCGCCCAGCTCGGCGCCTATCGTGAAGCGACGAATCAGCATGACGACTATGGCGATGACGGAAGCAATGGTGTATAGGATGACGCTGAAGCCCAGCGAGCCGGCCGGCACCTCAAAGTCCGAGCCCTGCGCAGACCGCGACAAGAGGAATCAGTGGCACTAAAACTCCTGCTTTGATGTGCATCTAGTGGCCTTGACGGGTGCCAAGGGCATCATGTCGGCAATTTTGTGCTACACCGATTAGACACGTATGTATACATCCACACAGGTACTTAGTTAACTGACCACTCACCAACGTATTCAACGTAGAGGAGAGAGATTAGGGATGTCGGGCGATACATTGAAGAATAAAGAAGAGAGGAACGGAGATAAAGAAAACAAATGATCTCCTATACATGCGTGGCAGTCATTAAAGCGACTTGATGCTGCACACAAGTAGACTGATGCGTACATGTCTACATTCTGTTGTTAGTTTTTATACACCGCATACGTATGTGAAGATAGTACTACTATGCCGTCACGCATATTAGCACAGAGTACTGTGGTCCTTTCCCCCTCACACCTAGACCCAAGAAGACAACACACACACACACACACACATACACTAAAAGCTGTAGTGCGCACGTAGAGCACTTGTTTTTGTTGTTTATGTTGCTGGTGTGCGTGGACTGAGTGTGTATTCTTTGACTGCATTTGGTTTCGACGAGGCCGAGCACTCAGGGCCGAGCACTCACGTCGTAGACTTTCCAGTAGATGGCGGCAATGACCCACGGCAGCCCCAGTCCCAGGAAGACGTTGACGGAGTTGGAGCCATTGACGTTACCGACGGAGTTGTCTGCCGTCTTCTCCAGCATGGCGGCCGACTTGGAGGCGAAAGTGTCCGGCATGGAGGTGCCCAGCGCCACCAGGGTGATGGCCGTGATGGCGTCTGGAAGGCCAATGACGCAACCGAAGATGGACGCCAGATCGCCGATGATCGCCGTTAGAAGGCCGATGACGCTCAGGGAGATGATGAAAGTCGGCCAGCCGCCGAAGTACTGGGTAGGCGGGATGAAGGCAAACATAATCTGAAGAAAAGCAGAAAGAGCGTGAAGACGAGACAGAGACAGGGCGGAGGAAAGACAAGCCGGCTCGAGATGTTTCGATTTACACAGAGTTATGATGGTATCCACGATTTGACAAAGCCTTCAGAATAATTAACCGATCGACACGCACTCGTGGCACCTTTGCGTCAGGAGCATTTTCTGCTTAGCTGTAGTTTAAATTCTTTGAGCAATCCCCATTTAGGGAAGCTTTCTTTAATAACCACCATAAAAATATTCCTTCACTACACCATTTTACACTATGGACGCAAAGATTTCTTTTAAAACATAACAATCAATTTTTTAATTCCGAAAAAAAAACAGAAATGTGTTTATCCACAGAAGTGCAATAACGTACTAAAACTGTACAATAAGAACATAAAGAAAAATAGATAATGGTTTGCAGCCTAGGGCGTCTGGTAATTTTTGGAGGTAACGTGCAAAGGCACAGAAGGCAGCAGAGTCTGTAGACACGATAATGTGAATAAGGCGCATGGATTAACTACTTTTCCAGAAAGCGGCCGGAGCGTTGACAAAAAAGTATCCATGGATACCATTAGACCCCAGCTATTGCTGCACTCTCTTGCAAATGAGGAATTACTTGAACGAGTTCACGGGAGATACGAACGCCAGTACAACAAGATCTACATGTATTATGTTGAACAAGAACGATAAATTGTGCTTAAAGGTGCGGAGGAGTGTTAGTTTTGCATCTGTTGTAACCCCATATTTCTGAGGTGGCACTTCTCGAAAATGGGCGTTTTCACCAACAGGAACGTACATCTCACGAGAACTGGCTATAAGGCGAGATACACCTGTTTCCTCTTGGCGTAAATCCACATTTTAGAGCGTAAGATGGTTGTGTAACCAAGACAAATCTTAAGAACGGAAAGAGAACTGCGACTGTTCGATTAGTTATAAGTTCTGGGGTAAACGAGGACAAAAAAAGAAAAGACCTCAGCCAAAGTTACAAATATGATCTGTGGGTTGTTGCCACCGTTCCGATAAAATTATTAATTTAATCTCCCGGTGGGCTGTTATCTCAGAAGATCGAAGGGGATGACTAGGTAGTAACTGCCGCCAGTACCTTCCAGAAAAAGGTGAGGAAGTGCATGACATAATCGAAGAGCGTAGCGGTGGCCAGGTCTCCCCCGTTGACGTTCATGGCCTCGTAGAACTGCTGCAGGTAAGTGGACTTCTCCAGCTGAAGGGCATCCAGGTTCACTTTGGTCAGGTTCACAATGCGACTGACAAGTCCGCTGTACTCTGCACACAGATTGGGCGTGTATTTCCGTTTGTGTAGGGTTGGGGGTAGGGTGGGGAGAGGGAACGATTAACTGCATGCCGCTCGATGTGGAATGAGAGAAGATAGAATAAGAGGGAGGAAAGCAAGACTTTTATCCAAGAAGAGGAAAATGTACTAACCTGAAGAAGACGATCAGAAATAGTGTGAACAAGAAAAAAGGAAGCAAAGAATGAAGAAGATCAGGAGCTGACGAGAGAAGGATAGATTGATCAGGAGCTGATGAGAGAAGGATAGGTTGATCAGGAGCCGACGAGAGAAGGATAGATTGATCAGGAGCTGATGAGAGAAGGATAGATTGATCAGGAGCTGACGAGAGAAGGGTAGGTTGATCAGGACCCGACGAGAGAAGGATAGATTGATCAGGAGCTGGCGAGAGAAAGATAGGTTGATCAGGAGCTGACGAGAGAAGGATAGATTGATCAGGAGCTGACGAGAGAAGGATAGATTGATCAGGAGCCGACGAGAGAAGGATAGATTGATCAGGAGCTGACGAGAGAAGGATAGATTGATCAGGAGCTGACGAGAAGACGCAGTAAGGAAATTATCTAGGCTATCCACTCTCTTGCTCACCTCAAGCGCGCACACCGGAAGCAGGGGCAGGTTACCCTTACCTTCGTCGTTTACTATCGTTACGATGCACTTCGTGAGCTTGCCTAAGGTGGCGCCACCTCCGGCGTCAGTCAGTTCTATCTGGAAGCTCTCGTCTCGCTCAGCCTTCTGCACATCATTGCAATGGTTCGTCAGTTCCGCCTGAAAACTCTCATATATATATATATCTGCCTACTGCACATCGCAAACAATTATTTTGATAGTTCTTCAGCTCTGAGTGAGGAGTTTCGTCTACATATCTTTGCCCTCTGCATCACACAGAATCACTTCAGTGGTCCAGTCTCTCTAGAATCTTTCGTCTGCTATATATTTTGTAAAAGATATTTTATGCGTTATAAAAGGTGGATCGTTTTCAAAACTTTATGTCCAATGTTTCTGTCTTAGAAAGTACTTATGTAAGTATTGTTTACATATAAACTATGTACAGATATGGCGAGACAGATTGTGTGTTAGAGAAAAATGTGGATTAAAAACAATCACAAAATAGGAACGCGACAGGAATGTTAAACTATGGTACTCTGAAAACAACGTTTTTGTACTATGCCGGCAGCATCACGTGGTATGGCGACACATTATTGCTTGGGTTTTAACAAAAATTATCAGCAAAGTAGATGAACAAATATTAAAGTTAGGAAAACGAGAGAAAGCGGAAGAGGCTGGGGGAGGGGTGTATTTACTAGACCACCCCTGGGAAAGCGGCCTGGAGGCCCACTCACGTTGCTTTTAAACAGCTGGATGTCGATCGTCTTGCTGGTCTCCTGGTTGTCGAAGTTCAGTTCGCCCTCGCCTCCAGTATAGTCCTTGCCGCTGATGGCCGTGATGTCCTGCGTGCGCCACTTGACGCTCACGTGACCATCCGCGCCACCTGTCCTTACCACGGGGATCAGGGCCCGCAAGCCGCTCTCCTTGATCACAAAGCTGGGTTTGGGGAAGGCCAGCACACCGGGTTCTGATGGAGTGGACAGTGGTATAGGCAAGAACTGTGGTAACTAGCGATATGTTAAGACCGGATTAGACGCTTCAGAGTTTTCGTGGTTTCAAAGCAGAAAAAGCTTTGATTGAAGGCGCCAGCGTTTGCACGCGGCATGACACAGTCGCCTTGACCCCGTGGCTGAGATCATTTGACCTTTTGCCCTAATGTTCGTGGCAAGGTTTCAAGGCTTGGAAAAATAAAAAGCCATTTGATATCCGCCCAAAACCTTGTGAAAAGGATCGGTTCCGGGCTGGTTCAAGACTTGAAAAGTGTTTCAAGACGCTTCAAAGTGCCAACTTGGAAGGGTGTAAACCGGTCCTACTGGTGTGCTGTTCAAGATGTTTGTACCCTTTATACAGACGCTATAGTTCTCAAAGTCGTTTTCTCTTACCCAACGTTAAGAACGCATTTGAACTGTCAGGGTGTAGAACCTGTTTATTTTCCAAGATGTCTATGGAATTATGAACTTGTGACGAATAAACGAACATGTGTGTGGTGGTGTGGGGGGGGGGTGCGTGCGTGCGTGAGAGAGAGAGAGAGAGAAATAATGAGAGGGTGTGCAGAGAGATAAAGAATAAATGCATTTTGAGTAGGGGTGCTATATATGATGTATTTATAAATTATGTATAAATTATGTATGTATGTATAAATTATATATGTATGTATAAGTTATGTATGTATGTATGCAGAAAGTGAGAAACCGAGACCTATGTGTGTGTTTCTGGCAGCAAGCCAAACCATATCGTGCAAACAATGCACATGTATGCACTGCGCGAAAATGTTTGTTTCGCACGATTGTCAACATTATGCGAGATATGTGCGGGCCTCTTTACGTGAACATGTATGTTCGTACAGTGTTATTAGCCTTGAAGTTTCATTTTGCTCGAAATCGTGCTTCAGAAACTTAACATGGTGCTGAAGGCACGCGCCTTGAAAACATCGGGCAGAGAAAGGGTGGGGGTGGAGTGTGCAGAACCTACCGTCATCGTTGATAATAGTGATCTGACAAATGCTGAGGTTGCCCAAGCGCACCTCCTCGTCCGCATCGACATGAAGCTTCACGAAGAAGAACTCGTCCGGCTCCCACTCGAAGTCGTCGACGATTTCGATGAACACCTGTCGCAGGGTCTCGTTCGTGTCAAAGGTCACGACTTCATTGATGGGTTTGTAATCCTCTCCGGCCATCGCTGTTCCGTTGATTGTTTCCACCCTGTGGAAAGTCGACAATAAATGCAAGCGACAAACACGCAAAGAAACATGCAAATGGCAGCTTCAACACATCCAATCACGAAAGCTCAACCCGTTTTAATCCTTGGAAAGAATGCAGTCTGCAATTCCTTTAAAGTCTCGGAAATAGTCCCTTTTCTTTCACCTATCCGAGATATAAAAATTGTAGACAAGGCTGAATTTTGGCAGCAAAAAATTATTTTCTTACCTTCTCTCTCTTCTCACTCTCTCTCTCTCTCACACACACACACACTTTTCTTTCTTTCTTTTCAAAGACTTGCCTGTGCATATCAAGCTCCACCTTTTCATACACACCCTATGGAGTTCCCTCCCTCCACATGTACACACCTACTTTTGCAATGACAGTGTATATCTCCAAGTGCAGATAATGAATAAATGAACAAACGTACGTATAATGAATAAAGCTAAATCCAAAGAAAACGAACCTCACGACCAGTGACAAGATTCTAACCTGACTTTGACAGGACAGTTGAGTTTGCCATGTCGCCTGATTCCCACCCGGACTTTTCCTTCGTTTTCCATCACGGCCAAGGCCGCGGCCGTGAACTCCACTACGGGTCGCCTCCCGCCGTCCGAGTGGTCCACCGGAACTGGGGTCGAAGGTCGTTCTTCGCCCTCTTGGCTAGGGAGCTGGATTTTGTGGTACAGCTTCAAACGCACAACACAAAACAAACAAGACCTTTGGCTGCAAGGCGTGACTATAATGGGAAAATATACAAAGGTTGACTATGGAGGGTGGGGTAACTCTATCCCCTGTGACTAGATTTTACTGAAAATTTTACTGGAATTTAGTAGTGTGTTGGCCTTCTAAAAGAATACATTTGAAAAATTTCCGTAGCATATCCGTTGATTGTGAGATAAAATTGTATTAATGTAATATTGGAAGAATATGATCCATTTTGTTTAAAGACAAAAAAATCTGTGTAAGTTTTAACTAATGCTCCTATTAAGATTTTAACACCTGTGCTGTTTTTCTACGCTAATAAGCCAGATCAATACTGCACAAAGAAAATGTGATATAACCAGTGTGAAGCAGGGGAGACAACTACCAACTTCCCACCTGCAGCCATTCTAAAGGTCAAAGGAACGACTACTCACATCTTCAAAGGTCGTGAGCACTCTCGGGACAAGTTTGCGACCGCCGGTCATGCCTCGTGTTGCGTTGATGCGGTACCAGGCTCTGTCATGGCTTCTCTCCCCTTGAATCTTGTTGACCAGAATTCTGGCGGCCTCCTCTTCCGACAAGTCTTCCTCGCGACCCAGTTCCTGAACGACAGTCACATAAAGCAGACAAGCTATTTTTTTCTTAACACATCACTTCTTTTGCTGCCATCAACGCTGCCAAGAATTTAAATGTTATTTTAAACAAGGAAACACTGCTTTTTATGGGCATTTGTGGTTTCTTTCTCTCTGTCTCTGTGCGCACGGGCAGTGGTGTGTGCTAACACAGATTTTCAGACAGCGTATTCTGCATGCTTCTTTCTTTTTTTCTTTTTTCTTTCTTTCTTTCCTCTCTGAAGCAATAGTTACAATAGGGATCGTTTTTGCCTACAACATTGTATTCCTTTAACGTAACTGGGAGGAGTTACTTACCTTGGCCAACATGACGATTTCCTCCTCCTCGTCTAACTTTGGCTTCAGGGGCCGTGTCTCTTCCTCCACCCGACCGTCTGCAGCAAGCACAATCCCTCAAACAACTGCACGCACACTTTCTGAGCACTCCATATGCATAATCGTATCTCCTCACTATATGTCACACATGCCTCTACTCCAAGAGATTGTCACTGATCTCCAGAAGATATAAATTATAGAAATATACTTTTCGAACTTACATTTAATGATTTTATTGACAAAACAATATTAGTAAATAACTGTGTAAATAATAACCAATTACTGTACTATAGGGCAAAGGAAATTACTGTATGAAGATATAAATTATAAAGATGTATTTTCTAGCTTATATTTTAGGATTGTATTGACACAAACATATAGCCAAAAAAAAATCTTGTGTGAATAAGCGGTAACTGTGCTAGAGGGCAAAGGAATTACTCGCGGACGAAGAAAGTCTGTGCATTTTGCGTAATGTAGTTTATCTCTATTATTATCTACTTGTGAAGCAAAACAAATCTGGAAAAATCTGAGGCAAACCATATATATATATAGAATTAACGGAATTTTGTAAGGAGGTCCCATCGCAATGTCGTACGACAGCTGTACATAACTGTTTCGACACAAACTATCGCAATCTTTTAATCGATAATCTTTTTTTGTCCATCTCCGTGACGAGACACAATTAAAAGCAACCAGCTCTATAATGCTGGCGCGCGTTTCCAGACAGACCGCGTACTTTCTTCCGAGAGAGTACGTTTTGGATGCCAGCCTGTCAAAAGACCGCAAGTGCTTTTGCTCAAAGCGAATGACAAAAGATCCCTTTCCACCACCTACCCCGTTAATCAGGCTGGCATAAGAATGGACAGAAACACGAAACGCGTCCAAATGGCCAAACTGCGGGAGGCAACTCTAGTGCCCATGCTATACTATGTTGCCAAGAAAAGATCGATGAGCAGACTACACTGCCATCAGGGCATGATAGGGAAGAAGCCTGACCATTTTGCAAACAATTAACTGATGGCATGTTTGTCTTGCAAAATGTACCTTAGACTTTGCTTAAGCTACGAGCCTCGATCGATCCCGCCCTTTCCTCTATCTTTCTCATCCTGTCCTCCACCTAACTCTCCCTACCTCCCTCTGTCATAAACAGAAAACGCATATAAACACACACGTGAACCGCGCAACCACGTGAACAAAACCTCGTCAGGAAGGCGCCAACTTCTAAGTAAGTAACATTAGCAGCACCCTTGAACAATAAGCAGTGGTAACCCTAGTGTGACTGTTGGTACGGATGGACTCACGAGGGACGTAACTCTAACGCGAACGACACTAACCCATGGCAATGCCTGCGAAAGCGTAGTCCTTTGGCTCCTTGCGTCCCATGAAGAAGTTCTTGTCCGCCGCAAAGGCGACTGAGATGAGGAAAGGGAAGAAAAGGAACGTGACGATTGCCTCCCACAGTTCCACCTTTTGCCACAGAAAGAGAAGAAATGTTAGAAACACGAGTAGAACATCTCCAGCAAATGAATAAGCGATCCAAGTCGCATATGTTTTTGAAATGACGGCGTAAATGATACACTGATGTCAGGTTTCCTTATAAATTATGTCTTCCTGAAAATGCCCGTGTTTGCAAGGCTTGTGTTTTGTGAGCAGTAGGGAGTATTCGTTCCAAATTTGAAAATCATTTCCTTCTAATCAGCCATATCTTGTAATATGTAATTATAGGAAGGCCTGTGTCTTGTGAGCGGCAGAGAGCATGCATTGGTTCCAAATTAATAATAAAAAACCATTTCCTTCTTATGAGCCTAACCTTCTAATATAGAAAAGCAATAGCAGACTACACGAATGTATGCTTCTGTGCGTACTGATGCGCTAAGGCAACTATTTATTCCCCTCTTAACTATCCAGTCATATCATGCCATTATTTTTCCTAGTCTTCATCAGCCGCTCATTCGTGTATACGGATGTGTGCGTGCGTGCGTGCGTGCGTGCGTGCGTGCGTGCGTGCGTGCGTGCGTGCGTGCGTGCGATGATGTGCATGTATGCGCTTATTTGAAACTTGATTTTTGCACGGGTCTGGTGCTGTGCATCCACACACACATACACGCAGATGTCTGTGCGTGCGTGCGTGCGTGCTTGTGTGTGTGTGTACATTTATACAGACTGAGATATTCTTTTACTTATTCTGGGAGACAGACAAACACTATTAAAAAAGGGAAGAAAAGAGACGGACGGACGGACAACCCAGTCCAGGAGCACAGCAGTGGCGCTACCTTGTGGGGACTGATGACCAGCAGGACGATGACGAGCCAGACGTAAGCGAAGACAGAGGTGAAGGCCGTGACTCCGAACACCCTCATGTTGGCCACCCGTCGGGTCTGCCCGGCCGGTATACACATGATGCAGATGGCGGTGATGAAGAGAAGGTTGTAGGACGCTGAGCCCACGATGGTGCCGGGCCCGAGCTCCCCGGCGACGAACTTGTTGCCGACGATCTCAATGACCGACAACAAAATCTCAGGCGCCGAGGTGCCCAGCGCCATTAGAGACAGATTGGCGACTGTATCATTCCACACCTGGCAGCACAGCGGAGAAGAGAGCATGCAACAAACCTGGACTAGGCTTTTATCTAAATGCACGCATATGAAAAAAAGTTCCAACTCGTACGATGAACATTTATTCTTAAACACTTAAAAAGCGCTTCGGCGTTCAGTTTTGACATTTAAAAATGTTTCTCTTCTCTTCATAAGAAAAACTGTTACGGTACTGTTTGGCTGGTTTAGAGTGTAGGGAAAGTCAAAAAAGTACGTCCAGAGAATTTTCAAAAATTGAAGAAGAGCGATACGCTATCTCGCAAAGCATTAGTACGGTTGCAGAGACGAGAGAATGGGTCTAAAACAGACTCGATCCGAGTGAAGCTTAAGTCGTCATGTCCCAGATTTCACACTCGCCCGTATGGGGGAGGAGGTCACTAACTAGCTAATTCACTAGAGTTTCGCCTAAAACGTCGGTCGCGTTTCTTAACCGGAAAAATGCGCGCCCTTGTTCGCCGATCTATTCGTGTATAACGGACCAGTTTCGGAAAACCAGCACACGCATTCGTCCGGTTAAGAAAGACTTTTAAACCAGATCCTGACCTTGAGCTCCAGCTCCCGGTATCCTTCAGGCGCCTCGGGGTCAGGCATGCGCACTATGCGTGTCTTGCTGGTGATGCGCTCGATGGCGCACATGAAGATGTCTGCCACGATGGCCACGGCCAGGAAGCACCACAGCAGGCCGGCCAGGTACAGGATGGCGCGGGCCGCCGTGGACCAGGTGTACTCGCTGATGATGGGCAGCAGCAGGCCGTCGTTGCACGGGTAGTCGTAGGGGTTAAAGGTCACGGGGGCTTGGGTGGTGACGTTAGAGGTCATTTTCTCGGATTATATTGCTTTTCTCTGTGTGGCAGCTTTTCGAACCTTGGCAACGAACTATTGTGGCTAGATGGAGTTTCTGTGACTGACTGACTAAGAGATAGTCGAACCCTGGCTGCGAATTATGGTGATTCTAATCGACTTTCTGTGACTCGCTGACTAAAGCCGAACCTTGACCGTGGGGTGACTATAATTGTGACTGAGCCTCGGTAGCGTCTATGTGACAAACTTTGGCCGTTTCTTTTCGTGACTTATTGTCGAGTATTGATCCTGACTTACTGGGGAGTATTGATCCTGACTTATTGGGGAGTCTTGATCCTGACTTATTGAGGAGTCTTGATCCTGACTTATTGCCGAGTCTTGGTCATGACTTATTGCCGAGTCTTGATCGTGACTTATTGCCGAGTCTTGGTTGTAACTTATTGCCGAGTCTTGACTGTGACTTACTGCCGAGTCTTGGTCTTGACTTATTGCCGAGTCTTGATCGTGACTTATTGCCGAGTCTTGGTTGTAACTTATTGCCGAGTCTTGACCGTGACTTATTGCCGAGTCTTGACCGTGACTTATTGCTGAGTCTTGGTATTGACTTATTGCCGAGTCTTGGTATTGACTTATTGCCGAGTCTTGGTGTTGACTTATTGCCAAGTCTTGATCGTGACTTATTGTTGAACCTCAGGCACGTCTTTGCAGTGTCGGATCCTGGGTTAGTTTACAGCTGTTGAATGTATGTACTCACTTTGGGGTACGAACTGTCAGTGGTGGATCCTGGGTACGGCTGATGTTTGATCCCGGTCGACTTGACTAGACTTTTCCTGAGTGAGACTGCAACCTCAGTGTTGTGGTGAACAGGTGCCGATCGAAGGACTAGATTGATGTCACGACAGTGTACTATAGTGTCGAACGTCTGGACAAAGCTCAGCTTTTCTGTCGACAGAAAGAAACTGAAATGATGCTCAGACGAATATCAGACAAGTTAACAAAAATATAACTGCATCGGTCGATGCCTGTTACACACACAACCTAGCTCCCAAATCTCATTACATGCTGACTGTAAAAGAAGGATGAGAAATCTTCGCTAAGAATATATTGCGGTTAGTCGCGTGACCTCCAAGACTCAGTCGAAACGGACTCGCAGAATCGAATAAAATTGGCTGGAAGACGTTCCTGTTCTTTTCCTTGCTACCCGTACTTTTAATTCTTCCTCGGATTGCTTCCTCTCTGTCTCATTTAAATGTAATTTTAAAAAAACATTTTACTGATTATGCACTCGCGCCTATGCCTACTAGCTAGGCCAATCATCCCAACCCCGCGCTGTCAACAAAACCAAACTTCAAGCTGTTCTTTACATTGACCTTCTACAAAAAGGTAGGTTCGGCACACGCTGAGCTCTACCAGCGCATTTATCACCTAGGATATTATTCGCGCATGCGCTAATATGCAAACTCCACTTCCTTTAAGCAAACGCCGTGATAAAACCTTACTGGTTATGGTACTACCACTGCACAAAGCAACAAAAAAACATTATGCTACCTTACAGGGTTACCATATGGATACAAGCACAGGGTACACCCACTCACACATATCCAAACAGCATAGATAAAACCTTATATATCAAGTAGCTGGGAACATCTATTCTTTATAACTTCACCTTCATGTTTATCTTAGCTGCCAAAATGCGAACGTTTCCACTCATCGTTTTAAACTACTGGCTCATATATCAGCAGATACTATTCAACACTAAATTACTACTACATTAGACTGGTACTACCGCTGCATGTGACGACCCCGGTTAGTAGTACATTTTAGGGATAGTCGATATAATGTTTGAAAGTCAGACTTGTGAGCAGAATTACAAAGGACGATTTCTGTCTGTTAGAGGAAACAGCTAAGTAGCTGATCATCTGACAATTTAATGTGTACTGGAGATTTTCCGGTGGTGCGTGTACAGTAGTGTATCGAAGTACCAGTCTGTGTATTGGGCCGGGGTTTGCAGCCCGTTTCCTCCAGAAGGCAATTTAAACTACAAAAATACAACACTTAACACTGCATGCTATATCGTTAGGTGTGGCAGTTAATCTAGAACTAAACTGCCCTTACCAGGTTTCCAAAGTGCAAAGATGGCTGTACAAATACCAGGGAAGCTTGCTTCGCGCATGTGCAAACCTTTTGTCGTCGGTGCCCTTTCATTCACGCCCAGCTTGGTTTTTTGACACGCATCTGCATTCCATCATCCAGTCACGCCACACCACTCTATACTTCCCCTGACGCCGTCAACCTCAACAGCTTTTTTCCCATCATGCACACGAAAATTCCAGCACTATCATCACTGGATGAACAACACCTCTCTGCAGCTGACGATTATCAGACCGCGAAGAAAAACTGAGTAACGAAGCACATTTTCTGTCTTGAAAAGACGAGAGCGTGTACGATAGGCATGCAATGATATTGTAAGCGCTGTTTGAAGGGTGTGCGCAGCCTGGCTGTGAGACACTATAGACTAAAAGGGAAAGCACTCTACAGCGAAATCATTTCGGTAACTGAATCAGCTTCTCGGCTGGGTAGTTTCGAAAAGCGTTCTGAGCGTAGCACGGCAAACAACATGCATAATAGCGAGTTCAGCCTTGGAAAACTCGGTTTTGCAACCGAAGTGCATCTGGTTGAAGAGGAGCCACCCTGTAATCATGTGATATGTCTCTAACACACTGCAACACGTGCTAAAATAACCGCACAGTCGTCGCCAAGAACGAGATGAGATTTAGTCGAGATCGCACAAAATGTGAAACCCGAGGAATTAAAACTCGGAAGTTGCCTTGAAATTGTATTGGTTGTTTTCTTGGCATTGTACATCGTGTGAATGTACATTGTGCATCGTGTGAATGTACATTGTACATTGTGTGAATGTAGATTGTACAATGTGTTCTTGATACAAACATCATCAGGAAACAAACAGCGGATTCCTTTTCATAGCCTGCTGGGACATCTTGACACCATAGTTTAATGTTACTCGAAACTTACGAACGTGTTACCCATAGTGGGGGAAGTCTTAAAAACCGTTTTCTGACAAGTTTGTGATTAGGCCGAAAGCATGAAAAACACAGATGCTATTTAGGAAGAAAATGAGAGACAGTGCATAAGAACGACTTACAGACTGTGACTACACCCTTAGGATCGAACACGATGCGTCAGTCTTCATCCTATCATTGTGCTTCATGCACGGCAGATGCGATTCCGACCCTACGGCGCAGGAATAACCGGGTGGCCAGCTATGATAGGGGGCGGCAGGAGTCCAGAAGGATGGCGAATGGTCTGCAAACTTTCGGGCGGCAACACAATTTCCAGCTGCCGTTGTGCAGACTGAATGAGCCAATAGCCTACTCACGCGACCCACTTCCAACGAATGCCGATGACAACAAGCACACTGCAGCAAATGAATTGGTTTTTCTAATTAGCGATGATATTTTTATGAGCACTTGGCGCGAACGTTTTACGTTCCTGGCCTGCTCCAAGCCGATGTTTGATCATTAATTATGATTCAGCATCGAAGGTCGGACAGTAGTCAGCGCCAAAGTCGGTTCCAATGTTCTTTGTAAATGTCACGTGGACTTAACTGCTATAAACTGTTCCTAATTGAAATTCGACATTTGCGCAAAGTCAGCGTTTATTTTCCGGTAATGTTAATCCCATAAATAAACAGGGATTCTTCCTCTTTTTTGTTTAGATATTGCTACTTTGGTAACAGTATGCATAGTAACAGCGTTTTGTAACACAATGTTTTGTGCGTGCATGTGTACGTCCTGCGTACGAGCACGTGTGCTTGGATGAACTCACGTGTACACACAAATTCATCTGAACTCGTGTAAGTACAAATTAACCTAATAGCGCCCGAGATCCTGAGGAGGCTGGAGGTAACAGAGAAATCTCACGAGCATTGACGTCATTGTATGCCTACAGCATGGCCACTGGCTGCTGTACTTAAACAGCTTCAGAGTAATCTGTCGGTGGAGAGAGTATTCACTGCCTACACGATCTCTCCAGCCCTACAGTCTGAGCTAACTTCACAAACAGTTTGACTTCCCACGTCATAACTGTACATCTGTTGCCCAAGCTGTTTGGAAGACTGTGCATCTGCAAAAATACATTAGATGTGCCTCGGGTTTATATACCTCTGGTTCTTTTCACGGGCAACAGCTCTGCTGATATTCATCAATAAACTGCCGAGTTTTCATTTCCCCCTCCCCCTGTTTCTGCCCACCCCCCCTCGTTCTTCTACAGAAAGCGAATGTTTTCTTCCCACGCGAGTTCCAGGCCCGCATGCGCAGACCACCTTTCATCCCGTTTAGCGCAAAGACAGACACAGGCTTGAACTTCTACGGAAAAACAGAAGTCTTACCTAATACCAAACCCTAACCCTACCCCAATCCTCCCACCCCCACCCCCCCAAAAAATTGTAAGTTACTATAGGTTTCGAACATGAACATAGCCGCTACAGCCAAAGTCTTTACCACTCAGCTATTGGTCAGTACGAATTGGTCTCTTCACTGTAACTGTAAGAAGTGACGCTGTGTAGAGGTCAGGGCTTGACTCATAATCATCTGTTGTTGCGGCTAGCAACCGAGATGCGCATGCGCAGCGTCTTGGTAGGTCTGCCCATGACTGCCTGGAACACTTGGAACTCATGTAGGAAAAAAATTCCGCCCCCCAAACATCAGCACTGCTACATAACGCGACACTGACTGCAGTTCTCCTTCCTTATTTTACTTTTAAGTCCCACAAAATCTGCTGACAGATATCTCTGATGACACTAGGGTAGAGCTTTTTTGGGGTGGAGGTGGGTGACAGGAGCAGCTATAAAAATGTTGAAATCACAAATATTTTTGTTTTAAGCGCAATTATTCTGCTGAAAGAAGTCGTTGAAGTTTCCAATTTGCTTACTGAATCCAAACTTTTGGGTGTTTTAGGGAAAATGTTACATAAGACTCCATGTTTCAATGCTTTACTTCGACAAAATGAATTTCATTTATAGAATAAACAATGAATGTTTTAAAAGCTGTCGTAGGTGGAGCAAGACCAAGAAAGTTCTGAATCTGATGTTGGTCAAGAACGCATCAACTGGGAACGTATCTTAGCCATTTGATCAGGGCGGTGGTGTTCTAGAAGGAACGTGCAGCTGAGCAAACACCTAGTGAGTCAGTGTTAACCTGTGCGTTTCCTCTGTGCGTAAGGGCGGATTAATGGGTGAGTGCTGCAAAGTTGCGCGCCAGCACTGGTGCGTGCAGCTAAACCTATGGCGACAGCTGCGCTGTGCGTCTTACTGTGCGCGAAGCAACAAGATCCTTTTAAATGCTGCTGTGATCTAAAACTGCACGCGCGGCCCGCTATATACTCCAGCTCCTCGGAAGCTGTCTGACAAATCATATGCACTGCGCTTCTTGGAGTGACGTCACGATGGTTACAGCTGGACCCAAAAGTGTTCGTTTACCTCCGCCCGAAAAAGTAATGCAACGTAATGTGGTCAAAGTCAGACACTCCACTGGGAGTGTGACTCACCAAGTACTCCGGCCAGACCACGCCAGACAGAAAATGATCCTGCATAACAGTGATATAGAAAATACTCTGGCTATGCGTGCTCAAGGAAGTACCTTCGCCTCAATCATTCTCGATTTATGACGGGCATACCGCTATAGGTATCTGACCTTAGTGACTCACTTCCCTTTTCGAGGTCCAGATGTCGGGCGTCACGCTTGAACAACGATTGAGATCGCGCACAGCCTGCGTGACTGCTTCCTGGACCAGTGCAGACCAGACGGTGGGAGCGTGTCACCTAGCTTGCAGCACAACGATTACACAATGATTTTTTTCTGGCCGAACTGAGTGACGCATGCACGACTATTTTCTTGTCGATCATAACGATGAGCTCAGATTCTCGCAGTCACCACCCTTAGTGGCTATCAAAGACCGCGATTTTTTTTCGCCATGAAGATATCGGGCTGACCGGCCGAGTCAATTTAGTGGCTATTATCGTCACCATCATTGTCTCCAAAGAAACTCCTCTGGAAGATCGATGTTGTCCTGATTTGGTTACGTCGATACGATAGCTTGTATTTAATGGAGACTGGTTTGTGGACTGGCTGAAAAAAGTTCGACGGACGGAAGGACGGACGGAAGGACTTATATTTGAGGAACCAGTATGCAACTGTTTGATGAGGAAAAAGAAGAGGTTAAAGTCGCGTGCTGTGAGCTCCCTGGTTGACATGAGGATTGCGTGTCACGGCCACTCAGTTGCAGCTGACAAAGGCTGGCTGCCTGTGTCTAGCTCAGGTATCCCAACCACCACACGCATCATCTAAGGGCAGGACACCTGTCATCGACGCCGAAGTCTCTTTAGCCAAGCAAAACGGGGCAGGTTGGGTGAAACCCTAGCATGTCCCACCAGAGCTAACACAGGCCATACTGATGAGACCTGCCCATGGCCCGCTTGAGCAGACGAGGAAAGTGCTAGCGTGTGAACACGTTTAAGTGTACACGTTTGTAGCTGAGCGAGTGCCGTGTTTCGAAGTGAACAGGGTTGACGCTGTATGTTACTACATGAAAAAGATTAAAGCCCAAGATCCTAAATTTTTAATTTTCCAGTAGCTCCACCAGTCTAAAGCTTCTAAGTATAGTGGTATCAAAGTTACTGGGTAATCATTAGTACAGCCGTCAGCCGTATACTGAAATGTAATGACATTTAAATACAAATATCTCGTACTCCGGAAGATTAAAGTCCACAACGATTAAATTATGCTCAACATTATGGTGTACATTAAGTGTAGGTGTGTGTGTGGGGATGTTCATGAGTGTACGTTGGTGTATGTGTGGTTGTCATGTGTGTATGTGTATGTGCATGCTTGAGGACGCCTGTATGTGAGTGTGTCTGTAGGTGTGCGTTGCTCTGTATATTTGTGAATGAGAGCATGCGTGCATACGCAGACCTGTGCCTCTGTGTGTCTGTATGTGCGCGGGGATGTGTGTCCTTGCTTGTGTGTCTGCGTGTGTAGGCAGCTAGTCAGGCGACAGGCTGGCCCTCCCGGCGGTATTACTCAGCCTTGCTTCAGCTTCAGGTACAACATACGGACATGGTATCGTTAAGCAACAGTGGTTTCGCTTATTATTCCAATCCAGGGCTGACGTGTTTCGGCGTAGTGCAAACATGATCCAAGTCTGGGTGTGATTACATTTCTGCGAAAACCATCAACGAAATACCGTACCTGCACTTACCTCTGATCCAGATGAGTACTTGTGCATCTCTCGCACGCTGAGCCGAGCGGTCACTGCATACCTGCACGGTGTCGCCGGGACATTACCTGGCAGAGTTGTCTCTTTCTTCACATGTTTACCTGAGACGCGATGATTAAAGTCGTATTAGCTAACTGAGCGTGTCAGCACTTTGAACACGCGCTCCCGAACCCTTCCGTTACAGGAAACACGACACACTTCTAACTTCAAACAAGCTAACAAGCAGAGCACGGTACTCAGCCAAACATCACTGTACACAAGTCTGTCTGTGCGTGATTTTTCAAGCTACACAGCTTTCGAGAGCTAGGGAGGCTTTTGAGGGGTTTTCACTTTTAAATCCAGGCGCAGCCCTCAGGTTTGAAGCAAAGCTGTGCTTTCCCGCGAGATGTTCAGCTATACTTGAAGCTAAACGCTGGCAAAGCACACTCTAGCACAGACGTGCACGCCTATTCAAGATTGATTATCAGGCTACCAAAAAAAAAAAAATCTGTAACGCTAGTCTTATCCCGCCCACTGGCAAGGGAGATCAAATAAACTTCTACACCGTCTTGCCACCCACGCACTCCTATTTCTTCGGCAGACATTATTTGCGTTAAGAACATGTGAGTACCGGTGCAGAAAGTTGCACCAGTACGCAGTACGTTATTTGATTGTCACACCACTATACCGGTAATTTACCGATATACACCGGTTAGACCAAATACCGGTCGTATAGACAAGCTCCGTTTCTTCGAAGCAGAAACAATGCATATTCAAAGCCGCGCGCATGTACCTGTTTCCGGGCGTGCTTGCGCGTGTTTTGTGTGTATGTGTGTGTCATGCGTGTGAGTAGGTACACGAGAGAGAGAGAGAGAGAGAGAGGGGGGGAGGGAGACAGAGAAAGGAGGGGAACGGAAACCAAAGCTGACCCCGAATAAACAGATCAATGTTTTGTGCTAGCATTTACGAGTGGAGCCAACAATCGTTGGATGGCATTGTCTAATGTGCATGGGTGCCTTGTTGGCTATTCCACCTTCTAATTTGGTGACAGTGCTGAAGCCGTGGCAAACAGCATCATTTTTTCTATCTCCAAGTCGCCCTAGAATATATATGTTTTAATGCTTCCATAAACGAGACTGTCGTCGCTTGTTTTCCACTACTAAATGCTGATTATCCGCTGTTATCTCCCTACATTGTCCTCGGCAACAATCACGGAAGCGAGAAAGGAAAGATTTCCCTTTCCCTTATTTTAAAACTAACTGCTGTAGACAGGTCTTTCAGTGTCACTTCGCTGAGCTCGATGGCGTGCTTTCAAGAACAAACAAACAAACAAACAAACAAACAAACAAACAAACAAACAAACGAACGAACCAGAACCTTTTGATATAAACGTTACTGATACTAACCTTTTGCCAGCAGTTATATCAGACTTACCACGTCTTATATTTGATGTTACATTTTAAATAAATATTTAGTCATGTATGTTAGTGAATGGGTTTTAATATGATTTCGTTTAGAGCTATTTTCCTAACTCCCTAGACATTATCTAGTAATGTTGGTGTAATTATTAGTATTTCATATGGATCTGTAGTCTACATCTGCTTTATGAAAAATAATCAGTTTATCCCGCCTGAAGAAGAGATTATACCATAGCTGCTCACCCTTCAAACAAGGCTAGGGTCACCTTCACTTGCGATCAACTTTATTATGCTGTCACAATGTTTTCGGACTCAGAGCTTCAACTGGACTTGAATCCGACACTGGAGAAGGAACTTCGGTATGTACTGAGTAAAGGGAGTTTGACGAACCTTTCAGAGACGGTATGTACTGAGTAAAGGGAGTTCGACGAACCTTTCAGAGACGGTATGTACTGAGTAAAGGGAGTTCGACGAACCTTTCAGAGACGGTATGTACTGAGTAAAGGGTGTTCGACGAACCTTTCAGAGACGGTATGTACTGAGTAAAGGGAGTTCGACGAACTTTTCAGAGACGGTATGTACTGAGTAAAGGGAGTTCGACGAACTTTTCAGAGACGGTATGTACTGAGTAAAGGGAGTTCGACGAACCTTTCAGAGACGATATGTACTGAGTAAAGGGAGTTTGACGAACCTTTCAGAGACGAAACCTGGTTCGTGGAGGTTGTCAACATCCTCAGTCAAAAAGTGGGAAAAGCTCCCTCGGTGGTCTGAAGTTAGGTTTATAAGATGGCTGCCCCTGAGCTCAATCGGAAAGCTAAAACGATGCTACAAAATAAAGTAGGCAGGCAGGCAGACAGACAGACGGACAGAGAAGGCAAGGATAGAAGGAGAGGAAGAAGGAGAGATCAAGTGTAGCAAAGTGTTAAGAGAAAAAAAGCCAATAACTGTCTTTGTTCTCTGTGTAAAGAACACAAACTAGTAAAAATTAACAGTGATGGATGTATAGCTATAATCTAATATATATAAATATATATTTCTGTACGTATATGTGTGTGCGCGTGTGTGTGAACAAATAAATATTATATAATAACAGTTTTTTGATGTATTGCATTTCTACAAATAGCCTGTTTTATGTTGCATCTATATTTTCACCGACTTTGTTTTGGAAAATCAGTATTCCAGCGCTGTTAGTGGATGTTACTATTTGTAAGAAAAATAAATAAATATTTGCATAGCCACTGTTGCAATTTTGCCATAGTGTTGATTACATATGGGATGTAATTTTAATAAGTAACATCTGATAATTATTGAAAGTGGATATATAACATCTGGTAATTGTTGAAAGTGGGTTTACTACTGAATAAAACTGTAAACGTTTATTCCTCTGTAACAATTATTCCCAACGAAGGTTCGGTAGATTAGGTGTACATGATGACCTCCTGTCACGGCAAGAACTATTCAATAGATCCATGGTCATAAAACACGATGCTCCACAAGCGAGTTTCGCCATTCTAGAGACCATTGCACTGGATTTATCATGGATGGCATTGCCATGACCAATGGATCGTTTTCAATTAACCGTTGGTGGCTCGGCACTGAAATAATGCTGTGGTTACGTCATCACGTTTCATTCACAAAGCGGGTCAAGGACACTCGAGTGTACTGGCCGACAGATTACACGCACGCTCGCAGAGACGCATGCACACACACACACACACGTGCGTGTACACGCAAGTAGGCACGCACGCAGGCACGCAGGCACGTTCTACTTGTAGCTGCAGCGCTCTGTAAGCAAGTAAAAGTAAGCTGCAGAATAATTATCATCTATATTATCAATATCATCTGTTTCGTACGTATCTCAGCGATAAGAATTTTTTTACAAGCTTCAGTAAATTAACACATGTGTCATTTTATAGCTTGTTAATTAAATGACTCATGTTGTCGAAGGCTAGTTAGTTGCCATAGAAATGCTGTACGTGTCTGGTGTTCATCATTTGATCTGCAAACATTCATGTTTGATTTCCATAAGGACGGGCTGACGGAAATTAGTAGTGGAGGTGGAGAAAGAAATAGGTGGAGAACTAAAAAGTTTTGTTTTGCGCTTTATCGAAACAAAATTTTATTTTTAAATAACAGGATGAACACGCAGATCAGATATGCAAACACGCTAGCGCATAAGTAATTAAGAAGGTATACACAATCACTCACGGACACGTACACAGCACGGTGGCACATTCAGTATGTTACCACAGAACGATTTCGGGAGCGTGCAAGACAAACAAAAAACCCAGACAAGCAACCAAGCAAACAAAAACGAAAACAATTAAAAGAGTGCCAGCGGTACAAGGTCAAACCTCCAGCACGTGCGGTACACTCACCGTATGGCGATCCCAAAGTACCATCCAGACCGCGGTAGGCCAAGGCGTCGTACAGCAGACTGCAGGGGCAGCAGCAGCAGCAGCAGCAGCGGTTAGTAGTAACAGCTAACGGTAGCAAGCCAGCAACGTGCGAACCACCGTTCGCACCGCTAGAGTTCCACCTGCACGCATGCGCCGCCCGTCCTGCTGCATGGACTCTCGAACACAAGACAGCTGTGACTCTTAACAGCAGATGACAATGGAGCGATAACAGCAACTCCTCTTGACGCCATCAACTGGCTGACGGTTGAGCACCACGTGCACGAGGGCGCTGGGTCTTTGCGCTTCGATGCTCACCCTGCGCGGGTGGTCATCAATATTCAGCTGCTGTGCGTGTCGACGTTACAGCATCGCCACCCGTTGAGCCGCAGCTGGCTGCAGCAGCAAAGACGGCAAACGACCGTGTCCCAGGCTAGCCCCAGCGGCGAATCAAGGCGCACGAGATGTGGAGTCAGTTACACAGCTAGTCATAGCCCCCCCCCCCCCCCCCCCCCCCCCCCCCCCCCC
>SMGT01004408.1:410442-428913 GCA_004794575.1 Lanistes nyassanus | reverse complement strand
CCGCACTTCTGTCTCCCGCTAGCCTCGTCATGAGATGGCGTCGGGCTCGATGCTGATTTGACTCAGTGAACAACTTAGGCCCTTTCTCCCGTTCTGCTACTAAAACGTAAAGAGTTAAAGCGTGAAGTTTTTGGTTCCAGTACCCGAAACCTTCAGTTATGGAGGAAATACACAGGCTTCAGTTCAGGACGAAAATTTCGGGTCACAGGTTAGAAGTGTCCAGTCACAGAGGCACGCACTTGGTGATACATTACCAGTGTCCTTGTGAGAAGAATTACCCATGCTCATTTTATGTAACCAGTTAATACTTTCATCACAAAAACTTTTAATACGCAGGTCGACCTTTCAATTTAATATTTTTAGCTTTTTCTTATACTTTGTTAAGTGTGGACGACTGTAACAAAAGAACAGGAAAATCGGTATTATTATGTTTATGATGTACACATAACGTCTGTGCTTAGACCACTAGAGATGTACGAGGGGAACGGCGGCCTCGTGCATATATACGCGCAATGTAAAAACTCCCAGACGGAATAGGCAACCAAGTGGTAACTGTTCACAAAATATAGTGCCAACTAATTCCTGGCTTCCACGTTGGCACGTGGTCATAACAAGAAAGCAGCCAAGCTAAAATGCCTGCTAACACAAAGTCAACATATCGATTGAGGCATCATACCCTTTCATTGGAAAAATAGAACACAAAAATATAAATACGGAATATGAGAAGGAAAGGCAGATTGTACTGTCACTGATGGCGTAACGAATCCAGGGTTGTCAGTTTAAAGGCATTACATTCCACCTGTTCCCAGATTCTTATAATTATAGTTTGTCTGACGCTTTGCTGAGATAAAAAAAAACCTGAGGTATACAAGAAAAACAGGTGACTGCCGCTTGGAGGAAAAACCTTTCTTAAATTTAAAACAAGGGAACTGTACCAACTGTCCCAACCTCTGTCCCACTTTATTCTACATCGGGGAGACAGAACGCACGCTCAACACCCGCTTCACAGAACATCTAGCCGACACTAAATACTGCAGAAACACACCAGTTGCACGTCACTTCACCACACCCCCCCCCCCACACACACACAGCCAACAACATGAGGGTCTGTGGTATCTGGAAAATGAAGGGCGATTCCATTGACTGTAAGAATATGGAATCCTACTTCATTACCCATTTCGGTACCATGGCACCCACTGGACTCAACCTCAAACACTGACCCTCCCCCTCCCTCTCTTTACCCCTCCTCCTCTCTCTCTTACTTCTTTTCTCTCACCTCCTTCTCTCCGACACTGACACCCCCTTACCCGCCCTTCTCTCTCCACCCCCACCCTTTCTTATCCACCTGGCGATTGGCTGCCCCTCTTTTTAACCCTTCTTACTCACTGTCCCTTAGTCATTTTCCTGCTGTCCAGCCCATGCGCCACATCTACTGAAGCTAAGTCTTTTTCTTCTGTTTTCGTTGTTGTCGTTTTTGTGTCGTCCTGATGAATGGGTAGTGCCCCGAAACATGTAGATTGTCTTCGTCTTTGTCATGTCTTAGCTTGGTCCAGTTCCCTTGTTTTAAAAAACTCAGGATTCTAGTCTTTGCGCTTCTCCTCGCCCAACGAGGACATACTGCAAATATTATCTTTGCAGGAAACTGTAAACCAAGAAAACAAATAAAATGCTCCCCACCCACACACACAAAAAAAAAAAGTGAGGTCAAGAGTCGACAGTGAACAGGTACATTGAAATTCATGAGACTATATCAGTAACTGATTGATCTAATCCACTGCCTTCGGACCTCGCTTATAAGACACAATCGCTGATTAATAAGCTATGTAATAAAATGGAATTTTCTTTTACGGTTTTCATATATAACTGCCAAAACATTTTAATTATTTTAAACAATTTACAACTAAACAAGTATTTTTTTAGTATTTTGACTAATATCTGTATAGCATAAAATTTTATTATTTTAAAAGCTTATTATTTTGACCGCATCTTTATATTTTATGATAATTGTTGTCCAAGCTACCAAGATTACTCCCCTTTAGAAACTACACTATTTCGAAGTTATCATAATTATTCCCCTTGTAAATAGCTATAATGAAAGAGCTATGCACAGTTTAGGCTTGGCTCTTGTTCTAGCGTTTAATAAGACCTAAAATTGACGGATGATTCGTTTTGCATCGAATTACAAAAGGCACTGATTACTTTTTGACATTTTGGACTTGTGACTGATAGTAAGTAGAATAGTGCTTTTATGCCCATCGCTGCTTCTATTTTTTGTTACACGTTACCTGTATTCATCACAAACTGATACACTAGAAAAGTAACACCTGCGGCCTAATTAAACACGAGAAATCCATGAAAACTATTGCAAAGGAGAGAAAGGAGGTAAACTCAGCCGGATCTTTCAGATCTTCTAGAAAGTAGAAGCTGGCTAGAAGTTGGCATCAGAAAGTAGGAAGGGAAATAACTGCAATTCTAGTGCTATCGAAGTACACTCCCTTCTAGCGAGTAAGGACTGGACTGTGACGGCATATTCTATGGACACTACTCTTGGGATTTTCAACTTGAGTGCTTGCCCATGCGCATGCGTGCGTGCTTAATTTTCTTTTCGCTCACAAACAGCATAACTGATCCTTAGCAGCAACAGACTAGATCCATTTTTTTAAAAATGTAGCCTAATGTCAGTGGTCTAAGAACACTTTTTCCATTTCAAACGCCTAGAAAATAATGGTCCACATGTGTTTTCCGCTTGTGTGTCAACTGTGACCTTTGAATGTTTTTTTTTCTTTTGAGCTCACTCAGAGACAAGAAGACGAAAAAAAAAAGTATGAAACTGTTATTTATGACTCCTTTTCTACATGCAGTAATTTGAAATGCGTGGGGGAACTGTAGCTTGTCCGTCAGAATCCACAGACCAGACCCAGGTGCATTACTTAAGCTTGCCTCGCAGGGATTTATTTATTCCTTGTCAGCCTGACCGCCTTGGTGGTCTAACGATTAAGATGTCAGAGGTCGGTGGCACTATAGAGATCAGTACTCCGATAGGTGCGTTCAGTGTCAGCATAATGTGACTTGGTTGGGCTGACGACTGTGTTGCGACAGCAGTCCAAGTGTGGCAGCACGTTAACTTGTCTCAAGCAACACCGTCCCGATAAGCACGTAGTCTGCGGCTGGACGTTTGGCAACCCCCCCCCCCCAAGCCTTTACACATTACATCTCCACTAGCACTGCAAGTTGTCCGCTAGCACTCTCATTGCCATCACTTTGTTGTGCACAGCTGTACGTTCTGTTTGGTATTGGTTTTTCGATTGTCCTTATGAAGAATGTGTTCTGCTAACTCCAAATAAGGCTATGTGGCATGCTCTGTCTTGCGTCTATGGGTATGTTGGTCTTGGTATTGCGCTCGCTGTACACAGAACACTGACAACATAAGACCGTCCCAAGAAGGCGAGGAGAGGGGGTAGGCAGTGGGAACAACTACTGCACGTGTTCGCTGCCCCATTCTCACAATCTCCAACTTCGGCTCAATCCCCCACCCCATTGGTTGCCAGAACCACTTCAAAAACGAAAGAAGGCAGCGATAAAAATACTACACTATTTAATCTAAAGTTACGATGATGAAGGTTCACTGCACAAGTACAAGAACAACAACAACAACAACAACAACAACAATAATAATAATAATAAAAGGAGTCTTCTAGAGCGCTATTCCCCCGAAGGGCACAATTCGCTTTACAAAAACAACAAAGACAGCCATAGTGTCAAATAGTATATCCAGACACCACACGCAGTCACATAAAGACGCACCAAGAAAGCAACCACCAACCATGTTCGCACACTCACAATCTCTGTCTCTCTCTCTCTCTCTCTCACTACGACACTCTCTCTTTGTCTCTCTCTCGCACACACACACACACACACTCTCTCTCTCTCTCTCTCGCATAGCGCAGCGCTATCAAGCTCGGTGCCATCAGCGAAAAGCGAAGTGAAAGAGATGGGTTTTAATCTGTTTTGAATGAAGCAAGAGAAAGAGTATCCCAGAGTTTAGCCGGCAGCGAGTTCCAGGCATTAGGGGCAGCAAAACTAAGAGAACGCTCACCGAACGCTTTCGGATTGGTTTTCTTTACTATAAGGAGTTTTTCGGAAGAGGACCTGAGTCGCCCGGTGGTACTGTAAAGGGCAGTCTTTCGTAAAACTTCCAAAAGAAGGTGTGAACAAAGAGCAGGACAATGAATTGGAGAGATGCGTTGATTCACGTTGTCAACTGATACGACAGCAGGAAACAAAGATCTGCTCTCGGCACTTTGATGTAGTCTTGAAAAATTCTCGTGGACTTGATGCACAACTTTGAGACAAAACTGTGCATACTTTTTAATTTGCAACTATACGTCCTTAACTCAAAGGCAGGACAATAGTTTATATTATTTACTTTACCTTTTATACTATTTACTTTACCTTTTAACAGTAACAAAAATATTCCTTTGTTAGTGAGGTTATGCAGAAAATTTTTACTTAAAAAAACACACCGTTATGCTTAATGTTCATTATGAAAGTAGACTGAATTATCTTACTATACAGTGTGAAATATTAAAGACTAAGGTGTGATAAAAATAAGGTGTACGACATCTACCTATGCTGTCTGTGATAAAATAAGACTTACTTCCATTTAATTATTTTTCCAAAAAGCAGATTTAATTACACCAAGAAATTCACTCATCCTTTTAGGCTGTCACTTTTTTAAAACTACCTACTAACATTTGCAATAATCTGCCCAATGATACTGTCAATGAGAAATGATAGATGTTTTCAGCCTTTATAAGCAATCACTGGAACACAATGATGAATAAAACGCTTATTGAAGTTTAAAAAAAATCCTATCAAATGCAAACACAAAATACAAAGCATAGAGTGGGCTAAGGAAAGCCTTAACGATGATGTTGAAAAATATTAACACTAACCATACCCATACAGACCTTTTTATTTATCATCGTCATTGGTTATTTCTTCTTTTTTTTAAAACTAACAGCAGCAACAGATGTCAATTTCACTCTGAAATAAGTGAAAAGATCAGCTGCAACGTTTTTGACCATCTTCACAACTGAAACTTATCATCAACCAGAGCTAAACTTATCAAACTGAAAGGCTCAGAATATTCCCTATTTGCAGGCTCACTTTTGTCTTCTGTTATGTTTGTGTTATTGGCTGTTCACACCGGTGTGTCGAAACTGGTGTGTCTGTCTCGCAACTCACACCACACTGTCAGCCACTGTATGTCGTACAGTACGCACGTTGCCTAGGGTGCATGTTTCTCCTCGACTTAAGAAAATGTACGTATTCATTGCCCACAAAGGTCTTCAGTCACAAACATTATTTCATTGGAAGAAATCTAATTTTTAAAATTCAGCAAGTAAAACTAAAGTAGTCACTTCCAAAATCCTCTCGATATGGATGTCATGCTCCATCATTAGATCATGTCTACCTCCAAACGGATCCACACGGAAGAGTTTTTAACATATTTCCTCTTCCATATCAACTAAAACTTCTAATTCTGGCGAAGATGGCCTTTAGATTGTCTGAGAGGAATCGACCCGTTGCCAGACAATCTACTGATCACTGACAAAAACATCAACAATCTTCGCTAGCTTCATCGTCTGTCTTTCCGCATCCTGTGTCTACGGCCGGCAATGGCTGCTGAGGTTTCTTATCGTCATCTTTATTCCCGGCTTCTGGAGGCGGCTGTCTAGCAGAAGCCGGAGGCTTCACACCTTCCTCGAGGTCGACAGGGTTCTCATACTCCGAAAGGTCAAAGTCTCCTCTCTCGCTGGTACTGTCCTTGATGTGACTCGGGACCCTGGCTGTGCCCCCAGCAACCTTTGCTCCCTCGCTGATCACATTCACTTCGTTGCTGACGAGGTCTCCGTCCTTCTCTCTCTTCTGTCCAGCGTACTTCCGGCTGAGGAGGCCGATCTTGTAGATGAGGAGGAAAATGACCAGGATGTTTTTGCAGATGAAAAAAACAAGACTGTGGCTGATGATCTGGTACTTTACTACCGTATACAGGCGCAGGGCGAGAAAGGGGCCGTCCTGGTGTGTACAAAACATATTTTAAGACTGCAGTCATCATGGCATCTAAACAGATACTGTATACTGTTCTCTGGTCCTCTAGACCAGAGGCAAACACCAGCAAGAAGTGCAAATAATACTGTGGTATTAAGCTCTTTCGAAGACAACTCGCTATTTTATCACGATTGCTTTAAGTGTCTTAAGATTATTTTGAACGCGGATTTAAACAAACATAAACAGTCTCTTTGCTACGTGTTTGGGTACGATAAGCTCCCTTGGTCACATGCATCTGCATACGGCTATGTATAGCGCTGCCAGTACCTTTGTTGGAGTTATCTTACGATAATTTAAATGCTGGTCCTCATTTGTTCTTTATTAATTATAAACAGTTTATTTCAGATTGCAGGCCATTTGGCCCTTTGAACACGAGACGTTGCTAAAAAAATAGTAGAAGTCTGGTGTGTATGTGTGTGTGTGTGTGTGGGGGGGTAAATAGAGATCTTCACAGGGATTAAACAGATACATTACAGGCACCGTTCCTCTGTTTGTTAACATGTGGTTCAAAGTAGCCTTGTATAAATGCGAGTGTCTTAATTAAGATTAGCAATTAACTTAAACCTCCATTGGGAGTTCTGGGTGAAGCACGTTATAATCACGATAAGATTTAAGTGAGTTAGACCATTCTTGCCGAAAACAATCCTGAGGTCTACAAGATAAAAGAAAAACAAGTGACTGCCGCTTGCAAACTAAATTTAAAACAAGGGAACTGGACCAAGCTAAAAAAGGACAAAGACGAAGACAATCTACATGTTTCGGGGCACTACCCCTTCATCAGGACGACACAAAAATGACGAAAAACGAAAAAGAAAAAGACTTAGCTTCAGTAGATGTGGCGCGTCATTCTCATGCTATGCAGCCCACGCGCTACATCCACTGCAGCTAAGTCTTTTTCTTTTTCGTTTTTTCGTCGTTTTTGTGTCGTCCTGATGAAGGGGTAGTGCCCCGAAACGTGTAGATTGTCTTCGTCTTTGTTCCTTTCTAGCTTGGTACAGTTCCCTTGTTTAAATTTTTTTTTCTGAGGTCTACACTTAAAACTGGACAGAAATTGTCTTTGAAAACAAAAGTTTGCATTTCCTATATAAAACCCAAACTGTATGAACGCAACAGTCTTCTGACATGAGACACCCAGTTAACTCTAACGGATTTTTCATGCATGTACACCCTCTTATAACACTGGGTATCTATTCTCTGACATGCAGATTAATTTAATCCAAAATTTAACAACACGAAGAAACGTATCAACAAAAACTGGAGATCTATCGCATTCCCCGAGGCCAACGTTATTCCTGACATCTCCCCACCGCAAGGACTGACTTGCACAGTTTAATTAACATGCAATTTCTCTATTTCGTCAAATCTCTGATATCCCTAAACTTCTGAACCGTATATAAGGCTTGGTTTATCTTTTACATCAAACATTTTAAAGACCAGGCTGGTCTCCCCAACGGTCGTACTGCATGGTGCTGTTGTTGGCGTACCTGTCGTACTGTCATTTTGACTGGTGGAGCGAAAAGGTCTCTACTCTGCTAAAGATTTCTGATTGGTTGTACACTTCACAACAACAATATATCTGCGATCAATCGCCGGCAACCGTCGCCCAAACGAAGCGATATGCTAGAAAACTTTTGCATGATGTCTGTGCATGCCGTTATCAACTTCGGCACCTGTGAGGAGACTTTTAAGTAAAGAAAACGATACGCTAATGAATCATCCCAGACCAAGGGTTTAGGATCATAGTTGAATAATAGTGTTCCATTTACAGTGATTTCAGGACGGTCTGCAGTATAATGTTCGGTTATGAAAGCTTTCATTTAAATCTCTTCTACAGAGCCGCATCATCGTTCTTATGTCATTAACGCCTATGCGGAATTGCATGAGCATTCTTATCTGCACTTCCCGCTATGAGATCGGTCGTAAGGCCCGTTTGCCCTGTATATTTTACGTCCATAATTACGAACGCCCAATGCAGCCAGACTAGGTTTTCTGCAAAAGTTTGAAAACTGGGTTTTTACCTGCATAAACAGAGATATTAGGGAGGCAGCCAGTTCTGTGCGGATTACCTCCCTTCGATACTGCTTGAACTCCCGCTGTTTGGCCGGTGTCAGCCCAAGGCCGCGGGCTCGCCGGGGTCTGCTGGCCATGTGGAAGGTCAGCGAGAACTGCAGGACGCTTAGTGACCACAAGGCCAGCAGTGCGTACGTGGCGGTCATGTCATGGCGGATTCCGTCCGCTTCAAACAGCGACAGCAGATCCTGTGAGGTGAGAACAGCACTCTGTCTTGTCCTTCAACATCGCAGTAGGCAGGGAGAGGGGAAGGAGCTAGGCGGGAGAGGGGAGGATAAAAGGAAAGAAAGAAGGAAAGAAACAAGGATGGAAGGAGGTAACAAGAAAGAAATAGTGAGGTAAAGCAAGCCAGGGAGGAGAAAATGTGGAAAAGAAAATGAATCAATAAGACGAAACGAAGAAAATAATCAATCACTCACTCAACCAACCAACCAACCAACCAACCAACCAACCAACCAACCAACCAACCAACCAACCAACCAACCAACCAACCAACCAACCAACCAACCAACCAACCAACCAACCAACCAACCAGTAAAATGGGAAAAAGCAGAAAAGAAAAAATAGAAGAAATATCCATGGATACAGCCATTGAACTTGAAAGAAAGAAAGAAAGAAAGAAAGAAAGAAAGAAAGAAAGAAAGAAAGAAAGAAAGAAAGAAAGAAAGAAAGAAAGAAAGAAAGAAAGAAAGAAAGAAAGAAAGAAAGAAGCCCACATACCATAATGTCTGAGGCCATACCGAGGAAAGCAAACAGCAGCTGAGAGAGCTCCTCCCTGCCCACGTGACCACGAGGTAAGATCCAGCGTCCCAGGATCATGAGGTACAGCATCAGCTCCTCCACCACCAGCACCCAGGTGTCCGAGCTCAGACGCAGCGGGATGTCCAGCTGTGCACGACAGCAGCGACGTCAGAGACAAGTTCATCAGGGGTCACTCTGGTGTAGTCGTTTTCGCATTTCCAACCAGTCACTAGACTTTTTAATCGAATTCCAGTTTTGCAGGACTTTTTCTGTCGTTCGTTGCTTCGTTGCTTCGTCCGTTCGTTTGTTTGTTCGTTCGTTCGTTTGTTATTTATTCATTGGTTTGTTCGTTCGTTTGTTCGTTCGTTTATTTCGTTTGTTCGCTCGTTCATCCATCCATCCATCCATCCATCCATCCATCCATCCATCCATCCATCCATCCATCCATCCATTCCTTCGTACGTTTGTTTGTTTCTTTCATTTTACGTTTTGTCTATTGTCATTCTTCGTATGGAAAGACGGCGAGAGAAATGGGGGTGTATTTGTGTGCGTGCGCGTGTGTGTGTGTGTGCGTGCGTGTTACCCCGGGTATGGTGATGTCATCTACAGTGGTGATGTTTGTGTCCATGAATGTAACCGTCCTCTTGATCTCCAGCAGCCAGATGCCGGGTAACGTGGCAGCCGAGTAGAAGAAGAAACAAAACGAGAACCTGCGAAAACGCCAAAAAACAAATTAACACCAAATAATAAAAATAAAACACCCCTCAGTCGGGAAGATCCTCGCATGCATCATGTCTAGGCTCGAGCCGCTTCACCATCTCCAAAGTCCAACCTTCCACTCACCAGGGGCATTCTAATCCTTGGCGTTTGGTGATTGTGATGAGAGTCTCAACAACGAAGGGGATGATGGCGCAGGTCAGAAGCCACAGTATGTCCCCCCAGGCCACCGACACCCGCCAGACGACCAGCAGGAAATGCAAACACAGGCACAGACGCACCACCACTGCCTGCATCTGCGCCAGCCTCACTTTCACTTTTTCGGGCTTCATTGGAGAGCTCTGTGGGTGCAAAAGGTCGAATGGCTTAGTGTTGTTTTGTCAGAATAAACTGAAAATATGCAATGAGAGTAACAGGTAAGTCAGACTCCGAAGGACTGACTGACTGACTGACTGACTGACTGACTGACTGACTGACTGACTGACTGACTGACTGACTGACTGACTGACTGACTGACTGACTGACTGACTGACTGACTGACTGACTGGTTGGTTAGTTGGCTGATTAGTGGTGTGGCTGTTAGTTGTGTGGTTGTGGTCGGCTTGGTGTTTGGTTGAGCATAGGCAAACGAAGACACCTGCGAACTGTACAATCCATTTTTAGCGGACTTTATACTTATTTGAGAAGATCGAGGAAAGAGCATAAAACGGGGCGGAGGGAAACTGCCTGCCCTATCTATGTAAGCAAGCGGTAAGCCCAGCCTTAACAGCCATAGCCTAAGGCGACATCAAAACCTTCAGGTAGACATGAGCAATCTTTTACATCTCGATAATATCCCCGTGCAGATTTAAAAGAAAGCAAACAAGATCACGCCAGGTATACGCCTGAGACACAACATGCATCTCTTGTCTTATATCTCCCTCTCATCTCCCTCCCTCTCTCCGTGTCTGCGAGTGTGTGTGCGCGCGCGTGCGTGTATTCTGTGGGTGGGTGGGTGGGAAGCAGGTGTGTACCCATGTTAGGAAGGAGAGAGAGAGAGAAGGAAAGAGAAAAGAGTAGAGCGACACTACCCCCACCCCCAAAACTGATTTATACGAAGGAGTGAGAGAGACAGAAGCCAGACCATTCATCACTACCATGCACCGTGCGCATGCGCTAGTGAAACATGAATTATTTTACCGGGCTGCACTAGGAGGCTGATGGCCTGTGACACCTTTTCACGACCAACATGCAGCACATCTATAACAAACATGACAAGACTGACAGACGACATGGGAGAATGCAAGCACTAACTTCGTGGCTGTTCTAGGTAACCGCTGGTGATCTTGCACAGATACACGACACGTTGGTTCTGCTACTGTTGTGTAAATGTCATCAGCTTTGACATGTGAATTCTGAGCAAATCAATCGAAACACGCCTTATTTGCGAAACGACCATTCGACCCCTGGAAGGCTTACCGCTTGTTACAGTCAAACAAATCGACACGAGGTTTAGAAAGAGGATTGCGACTATCACATTAATTCGACCATGGCATTAATTCTGACTATTGCATTAATTCCGATTATGGCATTAATTCTGACTATCGCTTTAATTCCGATTATGGCATTAATTCTGACTATCGCATTAATTCACCTCGAAATTTTCAGTCGTCTTGACGTCCGAGACATCCGTCGGTCAGTTTTACTGCATGCGGCTGGAACTTAAAAGTGAAACGTGACCTGTGTGTTTTCGACTCAGTCTGCTTGCAGCAGGTGCGGACTAAACATCAGTCAGCCAAGGACATGAAAGGGGGTGTTGTAAATACGTCTTGCTATTTTTGTTTTCGTTTTGGCAGGTTTCACAAAAGTGAGTGAAAGGAGCTCTCACAAACAGGAAGTCCTATATTTTTTAATGAATAGTTTATTGTAGACATGCACTCTAATACATGAACACACACACACACAACCATTTCCCCCTAACGCACACACACAAACCAAGCACGCACACACACGCACACACAGGCACGCACGCAAGCACACACACACACAGACACAACCACTGCCCTCTAAAGCACTCACAAAACAAGCACACACACAAACCAAACAAGCACACACACACACACACACAAACCAAACAAGCACACGCACCCGCACACGCACACACAACCACTGCCCTCTAACGCACTCACAAAACAAGCACACACAAACCGCACACACAAACCGCACACACACACACACAATTAAACACTAACGCACGGATTCAAGCGCGCGACACACACACACCCACACACACAACTCAGTAGAACTCAAGAGGAACATACTGACCGATTAGTCACTGAAAGAGATGAACCGAAAGACTATTCTAACGTATTTGTAAAATTCAAAGCATCGAAGTGGATCTACGAAACATTAAGAGCTGTCTCCAGAAGAGGACGAGTACGCTGTGAGTCTTGTCCGCTCAAAAGCAACATAAGTTACAGCAAATGTTTGTAACGGCAGTGTGTGCATGAAGACCGATATAAATTTGCACCCGTTTACCTTCTCAAGTGTCGACTGATCTTCACAATGATGGTTCTTGGCGTGTCCCCTTCCGCCTTCCGCCATACCCGACACATGAAGCGAACCTATAATCCAGTGCTACCCAGTCATAGGATCACTTCCACAAAGTCTGGAGGCCACAGTGTGAGAGCCGTGCATACGCCTAACAGTGAGCGCCAGTGAAATGCTTTCATATCCTGGTTACAGGCGAGCGAACACGCGGAGGTTTCAAGGAGGAATGAGAACGCAAGAGAGCGCCAAAGACAGATTTGAATAGGAACAAAGAATGACACTTTTACAGCAAGTCACTGTGAGCACAGTGACAGCGAGACGGCTTTGAGTGACCTGTTTTTTTTTCTGTGAAAGCCGCATCCTCCCTTCTCGTTCTGTAGACATCTCCGCGTGTCTGGTGAGTCAGTCAGTCAAAAAAGGCAGTGATTCTATCACCGCTGCACCCCTAGCTATTGTTTCTATCATTGCTACACTTCAGGAAACCAGATAATTCGATCCTTCCTTTGCACACCGGATGGGACCAACAGTTCACGCTTCTTACTGCTGGAAAACAAGTGAGCCTTGGCTTTCGGAGAAAAAGACGTTCAAGATTTGTAAGGTTATAATTGCTGGAACCCCCGCGAGCCCTCCATGCTGAGTCTCCGAAATGCCAGCAGTGGGCGGCATTAGCGCGCGGCCAGTTCATAAACCTTCTGTCCGAGCTGTCTCGCTGTGTGTCCTATGTGAGCGACACCTTCACGTCGCACAGGTAGCTTGTGATTCGAGGGCACAGGCTGTTAGACGGAGGACACGCCACTTCATAACATTTTTATAAAAATCGCATTAATTATAATGGCGTGCATGGGTGCGTTTCCCATAAAAAAACAGACTACGTGGGCAGTTGAGCATAAACATCAAGCGCTGAAAACCTGCTCAGAAAACATTTAAAATGTGCTTACCTCTGTCACAGATAGCTGCTTTTACCGGCACTCACAGCTGTTGGTAATCCGCTGAAGGTAAACGAATGACTTTGTGAGGAAATCAGAAAATGCCAATAATGATCCTAGTATAATTATGTAACATTCAGGTCCAGAGAATTGTTGCTAGCCAGTGCCGATGGATGAAGAAAATTATGTGCTAGACAGCAACAGGTCTCCACATACGCACAGCACAGACACCTGTTGCGGTTCGTTCTTGAGCACTTAAAGTTGTAGCATTGGATTCCGTTACACCCGGACTCCTTAGTGCAGTGGGTAATGCCACCCACTGCTGGATGACATCCAAAATTGTACTGTGGTTAAAAACACAGAAGTTTCGTTTCTTCAGATACGGAGTTCCGAGAACGTCATTCGGCACAGGCAGCGACTTGATGTTTGTAACTAATAATGCCATCATTTCGTGTTGTCCGGTTGTCAGTCAGATAATATCTGGCCTGGCCATTGTGGAGAAATCTATTGCCCAAATTCAGGGGATTCACGACTGAATGCATTCTTAGGAACGAAGCGTGGGTTTTAAGGGCGATTTCATTCAGTTGAATAGGCGTACCTTGTGTGACTCGTGGTTATGAGAGGCGACAAATACCTGCTCGTCAACAAAGAAATTGTAGGGATTTGGAGCAAGGCGTGAGGGTTTCTTTTTAAAGATTTCAAGTGACGTGTATTAGAATGGCCACTACTTGGCACCAGTTTTTATTTATTTATTTATATTTTTTGCTAATTCATTGGTCTCACTCCTCAGAATTGCTCGATTTGATGTGAAAATAGAAAACAATTTGAGTTTTAGAGAAAGCCCAACGAGGTCAAAGTTTTGGTGCCTCATGGTAAGCATTTGCACAAATGTTGGGGGATTTCTTCATATGCAACGAGGTCTTTAAGAAAATGTAAATCACTTGCAGGGGCAGCGGTCACATGCGGCGCCATGGAGCATGGGTTTGTGTAGAGACTACAAAGACACAAATGTCACCAAGGCCTCGTTCTTGCTTTGGAGTGAGTTTAAACTGGGCGTGGAACAGCCAGATCTTGACTGCATATATAACTTTTGCCATCAACCTGCTCCGGTGGATAGAATCTGGACTGGGAGGAAGCAGCATAACGAATTAGTTACAGCTGAGTTGTGAGACAAGCGAGAGTCAGGTGAAAATACGATGGATTTTGTGATAAGCGTGACCAGTGTCACCAGGATAAGTCTGCATTTACCAACCTGGTAACACTCAGCAAATACAACATAGACATGATTGTAAATTAGGTCAAAGCATAGATTTAAAGAAAGTAAAAATGTTTTCCATGTATATGGTCTTATGATTATAAGAATATTATAATTAATTTGTAAATATTTTAGAAATGTGCACAGTATTAATACTGGCAATGTACAGTGAACTTTGAGGCGTTTAAGCTACATCTAAATGTTTTCGATTTACCTGAAATTTGGCCGGGAACATTTTTTTAATTCAATGAGTGGTATGAGAGGCAGTGATATAAAATCTCAAAAATAATTGACTCCTTAATGTGTACGATGGAGTATTAGTTCACTGGCCTGCTAATGTGCGAATGGCGTCGACAAACACATGGAGTTTAAGATGAACTTCTTCTAGCCTTTTAATGGAGAAGTTAAGTAAGGTCTGTCGCCCGTGATAAGAAGAGAAATTGTGACACGGCACTTCCTCAGCTACAGAGCTCGACCCAAAAATTATTCACCGAAATTTCTGTTGAAACTTAGACCTTCTCTAGGTTTTAAAATCATGGCTAATGACTACAACGCTGTTTAAAAAAAATACAGGGAATACAAGTTTCAAGTTTCAAGTTTCTTTATTCTTTCACCCTCAGGGGGTATTCAGAAAAAAAAATTGTCAAAGAACACGTCAGTCGTAGTTCACCTGACATTAGAATACATACTCGAAGTCCTTCGCCACGCGCACAGTATTTCAACCTCTCTGTCTGTAGTTAGCCGTGTACAGCAGCAGCTCGAAGGACGAAGGCTTCATACGCAGCTCTTCCGGGACAGTGCATGGCTGTGGGCGGGATGGGGGACGGAAGGGGTTAATGGTGGGACCCAGCACTCATAGCCTCACAACGACTTGCATTCAGAGTGTAATAACAAATTATTCGTCTGTCTGTCTGTCTGTCTGTCTGTCTGTCTGTCTGTCTGTCTGTCTGTCTGTCTGGCTGGCTGGCTGGCTGGCTGGCTGGCTGTCTGTCTGGCTGTCTGTCTGGCTGGCTGTCTGTCTGGCTGGCTGGCTGGCCCCATGGTACCTTTGTCCTTTCCTCTTGTCAACCTGGTCCTTGAGAGATCGTCTGCGTTCGTCTGTTTCTGTGTACACGGGCACATGAAGATCGAGATACTTCCTGATTTTCCAAAAGACGGCATAGTGGAAGGTTCGGACCAATCACGAACATTACAGATTTCCCTGACACCAAGATTATCATAACATATCCCGTTCTGCGATTACTGTGAGGAAGATAAATAATGACATCAAAGTAACTGACCTCAAGAGATGTCAAATTCTTGATAAAGGGATATGTATGAACAACGAATTAACAATAACGGCATTAGTTTTCAACCTTTTGACCATTAGCATTTCTCGAATACAGATTTTCACTAATACATTTAAAGTAATGAAATCTGTATCTAATCAAAACTGGGAGTGTAGCACTATATAAATATAGTACATATATTATGTAATTTTATATGTCTGTATATCTGTATTTACGTATATAAAACCTGCAGCGCTTTCTACACACTTGCTTGAAATAACAGGCATGGAAGGCACTTTGGAGATTTGGAATCGAATAAAACTCCTCACTGTGGAGCAAAGAAAAGGCCCAGAACCAGTTTCGAGTGGTCCAAAGGCACATGAAGCGAACCTGCCCACGAGTTGTCTTCCGTGAACCTCTACTGCAATGCAGTTTTGATTTGAAAGGAATCTATATACGTTCTTCCTGGCTAACTGAAATGAACTGGAGAGTGACAAAGGAATATGTGAGCTTGCAACAAGTTTGTGGAAAACCCAGGCTGTGCAGTTATTTTTATTCCAGTTTGGCTTACATAAGTTTCAGTGTGTCACCGGCTGTCTCACCACAGTGTGCATAAAACCGGCTTTATGGTGAAGACTCTTTTATACCAGACTTGAAACTCGATGGAAGTAAACATATTGACCTACCTACTCGAATGTCTCAACTGGGGTCATAAACTCATTGAGCTATGTACAAACTTAAACTTGGCCATTGCAAATGGGCGAGTGGGCTCAGATAAAAATATAGGAAAATTCACATGTAAAAATGCAAGCGTCGTTGATTACTTTGTTCTGTCTAAAGAACTTTTTAACCAGATAGAACACTTTGATGTCTTAGATTTTAATGAGATCTACTCTGACATTCACTGCCCAGTAATACTCCACTTGAAAAGATCACCCCACCCTGACCTGTTCAAACACCCCTCAGAGGATCCCCCTGCTATAGAAAATGCTAAGCTGAAAGAAAAAAACACCCCAATGCGACCTAAATGGCAAACAAAATTTAAGGAAGAATACATTAGGCTCTTAGACGATAATAAAATAAGCGAACTAACAGATAGAATTAAACACATGATACAGAATGACCAGGAAGTGACAACAGAAACAGTGGATGAAATGGTGCTTGAAATAAACAACATAATGATAAACAGTGCTAAACACTGTGGACTCTTAACTAAAGCTAAAGCCACTAATCCAGGTAGAAATCACAGCAAGACAATCCAAAATAAACCATGGTTGACCTCATCATGTAGAAGTAAAAGAAGGGATTTCTATAAAGCCAGGCGCTATGCAAAATCCTGCAACAACCTGGAGTCCATAGCTCAAAGACTAAAGGCTAGACAGGAGTACAAGAAAGAAATAAGAAAGCAATTCAGGTTTTATCAATCTGGATGGACGAGAAAACTGAGACAGCTAAAAACCAGGGATCCAAAGGCATTCTGGAATATTCTAAATAACAAACATAATACCAACAACAGGGATAATAAGGAGACGCCATCTTGCTCAGACTTTTTTGATTATTTTAAAAACTTAAGCCAGCACCATGAAAGTTGTGAAGCACAAAATATGGACCTAAGAGTTAACTGTAACTTAGGTGACCCTAATGACGAATACCTGGAATCTCAAATATCGGAAGATGAGGTTGCACTTTGTCTAGATAAATTAAAGGGAAATAAAGCATGTGGAATTGACAATATAATTAACGAATTTCTAAAATTTGCACGTACAAAGATGCTGAACCTATTCACGGCACTATTTAACCTTATCCTAAAATATGGACATGTACCCACTAACTGGGCATTGACATCAATAACTCCTGTATTCAAAAACAAGGGCAAACAGAATAATCCCAACAACTACCCAGTCATATCAATCCTTAGTTGCTTTGGGAAACTATTTACAAGTGTACTCAATGAACGCTTAAAAAAATACTTGGAAGAAAATAATCTCCTTGGAAATGAGCAAGCAGGATTCCGCCCTGGGTTCTCAACGTAGATCACCTATTTACCCTACATAGCATTGTAGATATTTTCCTAGGTAGAAAAAAAGAGAGTATATTGTGCTTTTATTGACTATGAAAAGGCGTTCGATAAAATAGACAGGACTCATTTATGGGAAAAGCTTCTAGCCCATGGTGTTAAAGGAAAAATGTTATCTGTGATCCAGGATATATACAATAAGGCCAAATCATGTGTTAGGTTTAATGGAGTGCAGTCTGAATACTTTATAAGCAGCCATGGTGTAAGGCAAGGGGAAAATCTTTCTCCTTTGTTGTTTGCAATATACCTTAACGATCTTAGAATTTACTTACTAGAAGATTCCGTTAATGGTCTTCCCGAACTATCCAAGCTGGCAAAGAATGCCAAATTTACAGCAGAGGATGTTGACGTGTTTTTTAATCTGTTCATACTGCTATATGCGGACGATACTGTCATTTTTTCAGAGACACCGGAGAACCTTCAGAATGCTTTACATAGCATGAAAACATACTGCGACAAATGGAATTTGACAGTGAATCCAGAAAAAACCAAAATAATTGTATTCTCTAGAGGCAAAATTCGGAAAAAACCTGTATTCTACTATAATGGTGAAATGCTAGAGTTAGTCTATGACTTCCAATATTTAGGTTTGAAGGTAAATTATAATAACAAATTCAATGTTGCACAAAAGGATCTGTATGGTCGGGCCTCTAGAGCCACGTTTGCATTACTAAATAGGTGTAATAAGTTACATCTACCTCTAGACATACAAATAGAGCTTTTCGATAGAATGGTACTCCCCATCCTCACCTATGGTTGTGAGGTTTGGGCACC
>SMGT01004408.1:391399-404655 GCA_004794575.1 Lanistes nyassanus | reverse complement strand
ATAGTAGTCCTTGCCCAGGGGTTGAAGCACTGTCCCTCTAAAATTACCTACCTACCTACCACCCGGTACACATCCACTGAATAGGCGATAACGCATTCAATTCGGCCGGCTCAGTAGGGGATAGGGCATGCGGTCGTGCGGGCTGCTGGCTGAATACCAGGAAAGCAGACAAAAAAGAAAAATTGAACGGCAGATATGAAAATCGAACACTGCTTTTTCAGCTAATGCCCCATTGCTTTAACCATTCGGCTACGGACCACCACGGCAGGTTATGTTCATTCTAGCGATAAGAAGTTGCACTGTGACGTGTCGGCTCCTGCATGTTCTTATGTTTCCTCATTGCAGGCGAAACCCTCGACCGCGCTTGGGTGCCAGCCAGGTTCGTTCACAGGCTCTGCCTTCCTGTCGCACTGCAGCCAAACAAACTGGCAGACACACAACCAGATGAACGAACACACAGAAAACCGAACACAAAAATGGAGTGGTAGCTATAGGTGGCTACCTTTACAGCAAGATGGATAGACGGACGGACGGAAGAAGGGAGAGACAAATGGATGGATGAATGGACGGATGGATGGATGGAGGAGCGATGGAGAAGAGGATGGATGAATCCAAGGATGGAAGGATGGATGAAGAAACTGAAAATTATTTCCTTACTGTGAATGTTACAACATTAATGTAACTAATAATAAAAATATTGCGCGTGTGGTAAGTTTTTGATTCATATTCACGGGCATTTAGGGTGGACAAACTTTGGCGTGAGTTGTCTTCGCTTGTTTACTACTGAGGTTGCCTGGGACTCCGCTAGTCGAGCGTGTGAATGGTAAGTCATTGGGACACTGACAGGCGGTTGTATGAAAGGTAAGTGTTTTCAAAAATAAATGTGATAAATGTGTTTCATATGTACATGGCTTAAAGGCCCCTGGGGCAAAGTTATCGGCCCTCTCTTCCTTTTCGTACTCCATCTTCGTCAGGAAGTCTCATAACGGGGGATACTGTTACTGCATCCTACACTACTGCCAGCCCCTGGGGCTAAAAGTCAAATAAAGTCAAGTCAAAATACTGCTAGCAGGCAAATTTGAGTGGTATTTGGGGCACGAGTACTGCCAGTAACCTTTGTGAATGTTAAGAGGGTTGTAGTGCTAAGTGCACTTTTTCTAGGTTGTGTTAAAGGTAAGACCCAGCAAGGCGGTCAGATTACAGGTAAGTAATTGCAACCTATATCCACCTTTAGNNNNGTGCCTAAACCGGGATTGAGCCCACGTAAAATAAATTCTTTTGTAATTCCAACGGCGCACACTGGTAAATTTGGTCTTTGCCACTTGGGCCACGTGTGTGCCGGTTACAGAGCAGCGATAGCTGGATGTCGGGTGTGTTGATTACAGAGTGGTTAGAATTACAGCGGAAGCGCCTGTGTCTATCACAGTTAGTACCAGTTGGAAGTGCAGCTTGGTTGTGTGAGTTTTTATAACTAATAAACAACAAATGAGGACCGAGCGCTTAAATTATAAATACAACAAGAAGTACTTGAAACGCTCAAAGTAACCGTATGCAGACGCATGCGACCAAGGGGAGCTAACCGTACCCAAACACGTATTTGAGTTTTTATATTTAATTCAGTCAAATTGAATTAATTTAATTTACTTTCATGTTTAATTACTTCAGCACGCACCACATAGTAACTACTTTGATGGCATCACGTTTGTTCTTCAACATTCAGTCGGTCGTGTAGTTGAGCGAATACTTCACACAGAAGTGAATGGTCAGGTTGGATTCTAAGGTATAATTAAGACGCTTAATCAGGTCAACCTACGAAGCAATCAATGAAAACGGACCGCAAGAGCAAAATGAAAACTAGGCTAAGACAGACAAGGTCATACAGATCAAATGTCGTATTCTCTATGACGAGCGGTAATTTTCAACGTGTATCTTTCCCTTCTTTATTTATTCGGTTCTTCTTTCTTTCCTCTTCCTAATTACTTGTTCCTTTCTTTATGCCTTTTCCGGTTAAAACGTAACAAGGACTGCTTGTCTTTAGCATTAGTTGATGATGTCTGTAAGTCTATGGCCTACAAGAATGTAACAATTTAATTTGGTCCGACAGTCGCTGACTCACCTGTATGTTTTGCAGGTATGGATCACACCTGTTAAGAGTAAAAGAACTCGACGATAGTTATGACTGGACAAGTCAACTGCTGGCGGACGGCCAGACCAAGGAATTCTGGATAGGTATCCAATCCTTGCCCTCCCTTCTCATCTTACTTTCTCTCTCTTTCTCACTATCCTCTCTTTAGAATATCTTACGCACCTGTACACAGTAATTCTTGTGTTTTTTTGTCTGTCTTTATGGACAGCTTTTGCAAAATCACATGCACGTAGTTATTTCAGTTAAATCTGTGTGTTTTGTGCGCGCGCTTGTGTGGTTGCATGTGTGTTTAACCCATAATACCCTGGTATTCAGTTCTTCCGATAACATATTTTTCCCTTAAAGAAATTCTACTGCTCAGTTCATAACCCATTTCTAGCGTCTAAGTTATCGTCCCTGTCTTCCTTTTCGTTCTCTCCAGCTTCGTCAGGAGGTCTCCTAACGGGGGATACCGTTACTGCATCCTACACTACTGACAGCCACGTGTCACGTGCGCGTGAAGTCAGCCAGGCATGCATGCTCGCTCGAGCGGTAGACAACCGGTTAATATGGGCACTGGCCCCCTGTGAGAGAAAATCTAGTTTTGTTTGCACACGGCCTGCAGCACCACAAGGTCAGTAAGAGTACGTGTGTACCCACAGTTATGCTGGGCATTGTTTGCTGGGTGCAGTGCTTGCCTTCTTGTTTTGTGTACATCGGATTTTTTAAAGTGCCTTTCTCTTCTTGGATATATATATATATAAGCGTCATTTCGTTTCGGCAAGTATAGCTTAAGCTATATAAAAAAAAACTCAAATACTTACCACACGCTTCGCTCTGATTGGTCGACAGGATGCTTCCACTGCACCAATGAAAAGTTCGTCCTGTCCAACTTCGTTTGTGATGGAGAGGATGATTGTGGAGACGGGTCCGATGAAATTGACTGTGGTGAATCTTTATAGTTAACATGTCGCCTCACTGTTATATGTCATAGACACATCTTGCTGTTAAAAATCGCTTGATGAATGTACTCTGCAGCTGGGTCTGTTGCACCTCGACCTTAACTCTGGGCACAGCAAATTTTAATCCCAGCATTATAAAAGTAACATGCAGAAAATAACCCTAACAGGAAAACCAATGCCTTATTGTGACAAAACCAGATTACGTATTAGGTATGGTGAAATTCCACAATTTTCCCCAGCGGTACGGACTAGTACTTCCAGAAACTCACTAGCCAGCTGAATTTTCTGCAAACCTGTTTTTGTTTTGTTTTGTTTTGTTTTGGGGGGGGGGGCTTGCATATTTTGGGGAAGGGGCGTTGCGTACAGTCACTGTAGTTAACACATTTTACACTATAGACGAAAATAAGTACACCTGAACCTCTCAATTGCGACCTTGAAAAATCTAGAATACTTTGGTTTAAATTGGGAAAGGTTATGATTAGGAAGTGACGCTTCCTTCAACGATCCATGTGCTGTTGAGCATGAAAAAGCGCAGAATAACTGGAGCCAATCAAAATACAGTATCACGTAAAATATGCTAATCTTGTAGGGTCACCACTGAAAACCTTGCAGTTTCCTGGAAGATCTTTACTGCCTATACCCCACCCCAACCCTCCCCCAACCCCCACCTATCCCCTACTCCTAGCCCCCACCCTAACCCCACCCCTTCCCCTTCCCCTAAATCCCCCCTCCTCCCGGAATATCCCCCTCTCCCTCCCTTCCCCCCGCCCCTGGAAAGACCTTCGAAATATAGCTCGCCATTTGATTGGCTCCGCTTGTTACACATCCTAAATAGAGCTCGTCATTTGATTGGTTCCAGTTGTTCTGCGCGTTTACATGGTGGTTATGTACGGGGTATTCTGGCCATCCGGTAGATATACATTAAGACATAGGTGGGCTATGTATGGGGTATTCTGGCTATCCGGTTGATATGCATTAAGACACAAGTCGGCTATGTACGGGGTATTCTGGCTATCCGGTTGATATACAGACATAAGTCGGCTATGTATGGGGTATTCTGGCTATCCGGTTGATATACATTAAGACATAAGTCGGCTATGTATGGGGTATTCTGGCTATCCGGTAGATATACATTAAGACATAAGTCGGCTATGTATGGGGTATTCTGGCTATCCGGTAGATATACATTAAGACATAAGTCGGCTATGTACGGGGTATTCTGGCTATCCGGTTGATATACATTAAGACATAAGTCGGCTATGTACGGGGTATTGTGGCTATCCCGTAGACATACACTAAGACACAAGTCGGCTTCAAAGAAATCAGTCGTCTGACGCGCCATTGAGTTGTAATTGTGATGGCCAACGAAGATTCCTAGTGAACATGGACGATGGGGCACTATATTTGACTATTCCTGGTCATTAAAAGATCAGGAAAAGTATGAAAAGTAGTTATGCTTTTCAGCAGACTGTATAGTTTTAAAATAGATTATATTCAATGTGACATCGGCCGGCCGTACAATTTTAAGGCAGAATGTCATGCACGTCTTACGTGGCACCTTAACATCATGATCTAACATTACACACAGCCAAACTTCAGTTCAATGCATAATCATTCTAAGACCTTCAGATGTAGGGAATGACTGGAATAATACAGGAAGCCATTACATTTATCACAAGATACCCTTTTTTTAAAATCGCAGAGTCTCGCTGCAGCTACCTTATCCAAAAACCGGAAGGAATGATTCTGTCCCCTGGGTGGCCAGGCATCTACCCAGAAAGTTCGCGATGCTTCTGGATGATTCAGTTACCACTAGGCTTCAACGTACGTCTTCAGGTAAGCTATGTAGTACAACTGAAGCTGAGTGTACATAATGTACTGTACAATGTACGGCATTGGAAGAATCAAGGAAAATACAAGAGCGTGAGTTTTAGACTATTCCCTAAGAGAACGCAAAGATCTTGTGTTGAAAGGGATATGCTGTGCCGTTGGGCACCAGAAACAAGCAGTCCTTCTGTCATGGACGTAAGATAGGTGCATGCAAAAAGTAGAAATAAATGAATAAATGAACAAAAAAACCATAAATATGTGAGAGAAAGGAAAGGGAGAGTGGACAAGGGGAAAAGGAGAGAGGTAGGTTAAGGGAGAAAAAAGACAACTGCAGTGCTTCATTCTAAGTCATTAGAATAATAATAAAAAGCTGTGGTTTTTCATCCAGCAATAACTCTAAAGAGCCAAAGCCTATTCACGTAAGGTGGGAGGGAGAGAGAGAAATCGAGAGAGAGAGAGAGATGTTACACATAAGTTAGAAAAAGTTATAGTCAGGTACATGAAAATGAAGTTACCTCTGTTCACTGCTACTTCACACTGTTCACACAGTTCACAGTGTTCTCGACTGAGCCAGACGCGGATGTAGTGACGGTCTACGTCGGGGGACCTTCAGTGCAAACCTCTCGCCAGGTGGCGCGCTTGTCGGGAGAGCTGAACGAAACGTCGTTGCCCACGTTCACCAGCGACAACAACTTCCTTCTGCTCCGCTTCGAGTCCGACGTCAGCATGAATGGCCGAGGGTTCAGCGCTGTCTTCACAGCAGGTAGCAGGGGCACATTTCTGCCAAGCCTCTCGACAAGTATGCATGGGATAAATGGTTGGGCAGATTTAAGGTTCCGCCGCAAAGTGGGTGGAGGACAGCGGACTATAAAGGGGATGGGGTCTTGTTACTAAGCTATACACTGAAAGAACCACCAGACCGATAGCTCGAGTCAGATGGCCAGTGCAGACAGTTTAATGTGTGGGGATTGACCGATGGAGTTTGCACACTGTATAACTCCAGGAAGTAATCCCTGGCTACACCAGGATTCAAACCACCAACCTTCTACCTGCTGGTCCGCAGCTCTCCTGACAGAGCTATACAGGCCCTCTGGGTGGGAAGAGGAGGAATCAATCAAAGTAAACGGATCTTCTTATTGATATTGGAAGATTTGTTAACAGCTAAAGTTTCTGTGTCTTGTTTTCCTCAGCTCAGGCAGCTGGATTCCCCGCCCGGCAAAAGCGACTGACAGCCACACGAGAGGTCACGGACATGTTTTCACCTTTCTACCCTCTGTACCTGACCTGGCAGGACTACACGTGGGTCATCACGGCGAATCAAAAGGACGACACCGTCTCTCTGGAGGTTTTGGCGTTTTTCTTCCTCGCTGGCTGCTTAGAAGTTGGTGCGAAGCTCTAAAGGACAGGAAAGCTATTAACATACACCTAGGATTCACCTGTGCGTGCGCGCATTTGCGTGCATGTGCGTGGCAGGGGAGGCGGGGGTTATAAAGAGTATAAATTGTTGGATAAGAAGCAAGTAGCAGACGACAGGAACACTCTATTTCCCCATCCATAGTCTGTTAATAAATTCATGTCCACGCACACAAGACCATTTTGGCCATTTTTAGATCCTTGAAGCTGACTTGAAAGGATGCGACCGGATCATATTTCGAGATGGAGAAACAGCGTACAACACTTTGCTACAGGAAGTGACGTCATCATCACATGACTACCTCCCGTACGTTTTGTCTACTAGTCGGCATCTGTATATCACCATGCAGACTCGTGGGCCGGAAGCAGGCAAGGGATTCCATTTCCGGTACTGGCAGGGTAAGTTTTTACGGTGTGAGCGGAACTTAGTTCTCCTCCTTTTGTCTCTGGTTTCTTCTGTCTCTGCATCGCCCCCCCCCCACTTCGTTCTTCTTCCATCCATCCTTCCTCTTGTTACTGCTTTCTCTCCTTCTTCTGCTTTACTCTCCCCTCGTATCTTCTTCACGAAAAATTACTGATGACATTTCACAACAACTGTGTCTACATCTTGACGACACGATTCATCAAAGCGGGCTGTTTCGGTTATTGTTGTTTCCCCAAGGATGTTCTGTGAAAGAGAGTGCCATCAATGGTACCATCCACTCCCCCGGCTTCCGGAAGGGGAGGGGCCAATACGGAGTATCACAGTCCTGTACCTATGACGTCACAGTGCCCGAGTTACGAACAGTTACAATTCAGTTGAACCATCTGGATCTTCACGAAAGCGATTATCTCATGGTAATTTTTGTTCTGGCTGTACACTGCTGTGTGGTAAACGGAGTTTTTTTTTTAAAGGAGAGGATGGTGCATGTGTACCATGCCTGTTTCTCCCTTTATTTATTTATTTATTATTTGAGTCAGATAGTAGGCCTGCGCAAGAACGTTTTCGATACCCCCAACAGAACATCAGCTCCAAGAATTCCCTGGAATCTCATTTCAGTTGTATGAGAATGACTTCCTCCTGATCAACGTCACGGGGACGTCGTCCCTTTCTCCCTTTGACGTCAGCAGCGGCCACTTCCGCGTGGTCTTCGAATCAGACGAGAGTTACACGAGTACTGGTTTTTCTCTCACCTATTCTGTCGGTATGTTATTGTCAGCAGCATGGAGCTGAGCATATGATCCTGTTTAAATAATGGGATTACACAGAATTCTATGATTAAGCATGTGTAGAGGAAAGTGCCTCCGTCTCAGGAGATTTCAGCGACTGACAAACTTGTAGCATTATGTCACTCTGATATGCAGGTTGTACCTGTAATTGCTATCACTCTGGTAGGTACCTGTCTACCTTAGAATGACTGTATCGACGGAGATCCATAGACAGACGGACGGATGGTCAGAAAGAAAGACAAACAGACAAAAAGAGATACAATACCTGATGATATTGACATATGCCATCTAGTGTTAATCAGTCTGCCATAGATACGACTCTCATAACGAATATTTTAAATATTTTTGCATCAATAAATCAACTACTTAGCACCTTACCTTTCCTCGTTGATTAGGCCCTACCTTTGACACTACATTCTTGTACAAATTTTGTTCCTACGCAGGTTGTCCGAAGCTGATGTTCGACTCTGAGACATCGATCATCCCGTATCTGTATGTGTACCGTTATGGTGCCATAGTGACAGTCTCGTGCGTCGAGGGTTTTGCCTTCTACGACAGAGACAGCAGCCCTGGGATACAGGAGGTTCTTTCTTTTGACACTCTGGTCATGGAGTGCCTAGAGGGGGGCGTTTGGAACGTGTCTGAAGTGCCTTCTTGCAAATGTAAGTGTCCTGGAATCAGAAAGATAATGATGATGATGTGCGATTGGTAATATAACTTCACAAGGACACTGAGCTACACGGACAGTTACATGACAAAATGACAATTGTATTTTTTGTTGTTGTTGTTGTTGTTGTTGTTCTTCTTCTTCTTCTCGAAAGCAGAATGCTGATTTGCTAGAAAACCTATCCCCAGTTGTATGCTAATTTATTATCGTCTCTTAGTAAGGTGTTGCCTGGGTTTCATAGAGCAAGGAGATGTCAACCTACCTTTGTCTCCTAGTAAGGTGTCCTCCGGGCTCGTATCGCGAAAATACATCGCAGCAATGCGAGGAGTGTGACAAGGGGCGGTATCAGCCTCGTGCTGGCACAAGTTCCTGCTTGGACTGTCCTGCCGGAACTACCACAGAGACACCAGGGAACCACAACATCACTGCATGCAAGAGTACGTGGTGCAGACGCACTTACGAAACACGTGCTTGTCACGTGCATGCAATGCTTTATCTCTTTGACCGAACAACTTCTCCACCTGAGGTTTTAAGATTTATGTCGAAAAAACGTGTAAATTGACTTTTATGTAATCATCGCCGATCGATATTTAAAAATAAAACCATATAACAACCCCTATTCCGCCCACAGCATTAGGTAATTATCTGAGCCTCAGAAGATGGGATCATAAGGATACACGCTGCTGTCATTGTTCAGGTTTTTACAGGAAATGTAACAATCAGCTTTGATTCTGAGAACAAGTTATCTTATTTTCAGAGAAGTGCCAGGCAGGCCATTTCTACAACGAGTCGGCGGAAGCGTGCTTTCCGTGCCCCCAGGGCTACTTCCAGGACATGCCCGGGCACTTTTTTTGTGTGCCCTGCCCTCCGCATACTTCCACGGCTTTGCCAGGATCCAATTCATCCCGGCTCTGTTTTGGTGACGTCTCCTGATTTCTAGTTGCTTTTGGGAAAATGTGATTTCCATTTGAAAAAGAACGATATGATGACTGATTTTCTTTGAATTAATGTTTAATGTTGCTTTACTTTTTATTTTTCATTACCACATAGCCTTCACCCTTCCCTTTCATGTTCCGAACCCCCACCTTTTCTCCTTTTGTGTACGTTGCTCAGGCGAGGGCGGTGAAAGTATCCGTGCTTCCTAATATCTATTAATACTTAAAGCATAAGTCTTTCGTGTGTATAAAATCTCCCTAGAAAAGAAATGTGATTCTTACAACTTACAGATTCTGTGTTTACTCAGAACATCTAAGAAAAAGCTTAGAAAACGCTTCCATTCCGGACGCCACTTAATGCGCAGTGATGATAGTATGATCAATTGATTTCTGTTTTTAAAATTAACTTTTGTCTATCACTGTGTGTTGCAGAAGAACGGCTTGTGTGCGTGCATGCGTGCGTGTGTGCGCGCGCGTGTGTGTTGCGTGGCGTGGTGTGGCGTGGCGTGTTGTGTTGGTTAATGCCTTTTTATCACCTACAAACGTGATCAATTCACTGCCCCCGATGTGTCCAGCACTCTGCACGTCTATCTGCTTGTCACAAATAATCAGACTGTATTTTCTTGTTTGTCATCTATGAACGTGAGGGCATCGCCGTCACAGATAAACATGCCCGTCACTGTTTGGCACAGATAACTGTGTTGGCTGCTTGTCGTTAATCTAACTGACGCGTTCTTCCTCGCTGCTCGTCACAGATGACCGTGTGTACGACGGCGATTTGGAGAGCGAAGGACTTATCACCGTGCGCTATCACCATGGCACCGTGGTGAAGAAACTGACGCGCAAGAACGACGTGCCTCATCGCATCCTGTTTCTCAGCGACATAACGACCGCGAAAATAACCACGAGACGGAACACAGCTCACGGCCCGGGGCACGGTCGGTATGAACGGTCAGCATCACTGGACATCGAGCCAGATTCCGACTCTGGCTGTGGCTCTGGCTCAGGTCAGTTAGTACTTCTATACATAGGTATGGGAGGGGGATGCACTTAATGGTCACAAAAGTCACGGTCCCAGAGATATCTAGTAAACTGTATCTCGTAGGTCTCAGATATACCCGGTACTCGAGTCTGAAATTGCACCAACTTGGGGCACCGTTCAACCTGCTTAAATTATGTTAACGGAGTTATGATTTTTATGCTTGAACTTGTACATGAAAACAGAGGCCATAATAGTACCAAGCCCTACCCCCAATGTCACGAACCCCACCCCCGTCCATGTCAGACGACCTAGTGGGAGCACGTGCTTCGTGTTCTTTCCCTCTCCTGTCACTCAACAAAACTCAACTCCGGTAACATAAATAGGACCCACCACTATTTGTTGTCACCCAGGAGCACTGGACGTAACTGGTACCCTTTATGTTTCTCCTCAAACTCACACACCCAAGAACAAAAAAATATTCCCCTTTAACTACTTCACACCACTTCCTCGAAGTTTCACCCACATCTACTTAAAGAGCAATAAAAAAAATCAGACATCAATCTCAGTCCAACACTCAATCTTCACCAACTACTTCTCTCTTCCCTCAACTACTACAATTTAAACAGCCAGGTGTTCGCTCCAGCAGAACAGCGAAAATATGCCGGTCACGTAAGTAGGCCTATGGTGGACTACTTTATCACAAAGCAACAACAGCAAAAAGAAACCACAAAAAATACAATACCCTACAAAAATCCACTTAATAACCAGCCATTGTAGACTGGACAAAATTGCGTGATATCTTTCAACCATCAACCCCTATTTACATGCGAACCCAAGCACTTGTTTCAAACGGACCAGCAAAACAATAACCTCAACCATTCCAATATTTCCTTTCTAACCACTAAGCACCGGCTGTACACCTCTGCACTAACATAATCCTGAATATTTATCTATTTAGTTTAGTCTTCAGGTCTCCTTCTCATGAAGACTAAGTCCGAAATCCCAAGTTAACAGTTCTAGCCGTATCAGTTACACAAGTTCCTAGTAGTCAACCTTTTCTCTGAGAAAAGGTCATCTCCCTGGAATATATTTCTCAGAAGCTCCCAGTTCGGAAGACACAGTTCCACAAGTTCGCATCAGTCATCTCTACATCTCGACGTAACGTCTCCGAGGCCTACACGCCCCAGCCGCCGTCGTATCACGATCTACGTAACAACTTCGAAGCTAAAAGTTCCGATTTCTCTCTAGTAAAAGTTCGTGTCCTCATTCTGTCCTCTACTGATCAGTGACGTGTTCCCGATATGCGTCGCCGCTCCCGAAAAAGACGCAAATTTCTCGCCTACCTGGCTTGCCCTTAGGTTATGAACGTAGACCGCACGCCTCACTCTGCGTCATTCCGGCGATGCGGGACTCCACACGACTGTCCTACTGCCCTGGTCGCGGCCACGTGCGACACGGTCGGACTTCTCTCGCCTTGATACTCGGGTGCGCTCCACGCTACCCCTGGTCTGGTCACGAGGTCGCCTCTTCCCACTCTCCACGTCAAAAATCGTCAGGTCTCGGCTCTAGGGCGAACGAATCCTGGCGTTGTACAGGGGTCTCTTTACCCCTACCTGGAACTCCTTCAGCAAAGAGTTTGAAGGAGCAGGTCACATCAAACACAGTGCGTACGCTCCATCACGTTCCCACACATCAGTTTCCTACGTCTTGTCTCTAAAGTTCTCGGTTCACAACTAAAGTTTTTCGTTAACTCCTTCTCAATTCCCCAAGGAGTGAGCGAGCTCACCCCTCCCCCGCTGTGCAGTTCGGCTATATCGTTCAACGACTCGTATGGTAGGCCAATCTTATCATAAATTCACCTCACTTGTCACGGGGTTCGTGACACCCAACCCCCATCCTTCCCAAACAAATAGTCAGCTAATAAGGGCGTTGAAGCAGTGACGTTTTAATTGTGAAACCCGATGTCTTTACCGCTCGGCTATCGACCACCACGTTTTGGTCTCGAGTTTTGCTCTAACGATAACTAGTGACTTTTTTAAAAAAAAAAAGAGGTCATGGGTTCTGTTGTTGTGGAAGATAATGGAAGGTGGTCGAAAGACAACTCAGAGTTGACCACGTTCTCTGATCTTCTGTTGTTGTGGTTAGCAACCGGCATGTGCATGCACATCGTACCTGGTACACCATGTACCCAAGTCGGTGGGAATTGCAAATTTGCACCCGGTAAACTTAACATATCATTGCAATAGTCAAAGGGCGGTCACTCGGAGCGACACTGACTCGAAGAGAAATCAGCTTAGAATTTTTCGAATCTAAAATCTAGAAGAGAACTAGGTTGCTCAGTTTCCTAATTTTCATTGTGCTCATTTTTTAAAAACTTTATTTGGGATAGGGTTAGGGAAGAAGGTAGAATTGGTGGGTTAGGGTAATAGTTTAGGAACAGACCCAAAACATAAGAGTAGTGAATTCAGAGACAAAATGCACTGGTTTTACAGTACTGCTTTCGCCGATCCCATAATATCCCGAAAGTGTACCGGTACATCTAAGACTTACGTGATGCGGCTTACTAGATACCTCTGGAGACCGCGACTTTTGAGACCATCGGGTGGTATATATGTATGTATGCACGCATGCATGCATGTACGTACGTACGTATGTGCGTGCGTGCGTAGTTAGGTATATGTATGTACTTATGCAAGTGCATATGGATGTATGCTAGTGTATTTGTCAGTCACTATCCATGTATCATCTGTATGTATGTCTGTGAGCTCCATATACAAAATACTCAGTTTAGTTTTCAGGCGTAAAATCAACAGGTATCACATAAAGCAACTCTAGTTCTTCTAGCCACGATGGAAGAGGGTCTTCTTTATATAAACCAGTGTTAATCAAAGTACGGCCATCAGCTGTCCTGGACAGAACATGTACAGAGCTTGGACAGCGTTCCTCGTTGCGCTAATATTTTGTCCTGGGACAGATCTGTTATTTTAGAGGTTTAGCTCACTCTTCTAGGCTTTAGTTCTGTTTCTTTTAGATTTTGGTTTCACATAGTTGATTTATCCACACAGGTGAATGTGATGACGCGCAGTCATCAACGTGTGACGCCACGCAGGACTGTGTGATATTAGACAGCGGG
>SMGT01004408.1:359734-379192 GCA_004794575.1 Lanistes nyassanus | reverse complement strand
CCCCACACACACACACACACTGGCACAGACAGTAGCCCACACTGGACGAAACTTGTTACTTCGGAGTTTCCAGTTCCGGCTGTACTGTCTCCGTGCACTTCTGAACATGTGTTAGTCTGATAAAACCGAGCAAGTACGGTCTGTCTGTGAGGTTGGGGTCAGTAGGTCAGATACATGTATACTGGTTGTGATAAGTGTTTGAACAAATCAGTCTGGTGAACAAATCATCAATAATCATCAACACGTTTTTTAATGGTATAATCCTTCGGATTTCTTATGTGAGAACCAGTTGCAATACAGGTGTAGTGGATTAGGGTGGAAGACACCCCAAGAGATAAACATTAGTATGTCTCGGAATGATTTTTGATTATTTTCGAAACAAATACAACAATAGGGTATATAAAGTACAATCTAGCATGAAGCGTATTAAGAGAAACGTAGGGGAAACGTAAGGGAAATCTTCTCTATCTTATAACAAGTTCGTGGGCGTGTACGCATACACAACCACTAACACAGCTCCCGGCCCACACCACCACTCATGCACGAACAGTTTACGTTTCACACATACGCCTGTTATTTAGATATTTCTGATGTCTGATTGTAAAATTATTGTTTCAAACGAACATGCAGCTGCGCGCTGATACAAACCAGGCATCGACTAGACCTGTTGCGTATGACCTCGTGTTGTTTAGTCTACACACGGTGTTGTCATTAGGCAGCTGCAGTGACTACGAAAAAGTATGAAACCATGTAGCAGACAGCCCTCGCACAACACGACACAGTCACACGTATGAGCGTACACAGGGTGTCAAAAACAACTCCACTGACCTGCCGTGACATAGAGATCACACACACACACGCTGCCTCGCTGATGATCTACTACCAGCTTTCTGAGTGTTGTACCTTGACACAATCAGACTCCTGTCTGAGCAACTTTTTTTTAAAAATTTGCTAAGATCAAAGACTGGCTTCCCAGGAAATCTTCCATACTTCAGTACGCAACGCCCCTGTACTTTGTTGCCCACCTCTGAACTCAGTGTCCCCTTTCACTTGGTTTTCAGTGGATGGGAGGCACATAACTGACTTAAAGCGGGAATGGGATTGGGGAGGGGGGTAAAAATAAAAGCGCCTGACTGGACTGCAAAAGCGATTGCAAGCTCCAATACTCACCTGTGTTAGCTGTAGAAGAGACGGAAGAAAGGATGAGGAGATATGGCCGCCAAACACATTCAGACCGCGAACACCCCGCCAGCACAGAGGTCGCCCGCGCTTTACACACAAACTACACAGCTGGTGAACATTCCAACACTGCGGCGCGCGCAACTCTACCGTGTGCTTCCGCTCCTTGCATAGCAGAAGACTGGTGAACAAATTTAATTTCACTGCAGCTCCTTTCTATATTTGGATCTACATTTATTCATGCAAATTATGTTTCGCTCACTTCATACGTGGTCCTTGTATTACATTTGCTCTTGCAGATGAAAACGGTGACACATTTACAACCGTTTTAATTAATTGTTGTCCTAGCACTGAACATGTGTCACCCGTTTTTCTGCCCTGTAGCGGAGGAATTTAGAAAGAAATGATAAAACTGAAATCCGTTTTGCTTCAGTTTTAAATTACTAGGCTCGAAAGCCTATGTGTTGCTTTGAACTCATACTTAACCTCGTGAGAAAGACTTTTTAACTAGGGTTGAGTCGTCTGGTAAAACCTTTTGGCGATGTACAGTCTAAGGGAGGTAACCTTCAATAAAATGGGGTCAAACTAGTGATTTGTTATTTCCCCTGAATCAATGCTTGCTTTGCCCAAAGATATGTAGCGTTCTTTCCTATTGCCCGCAACTCTTTGCTACATTGATAGAAACTGCACGAGGCCACTGAGGAGATTATAGACTGCCGGCACAAATCGTAACGTCACCGTAGCTGCACGAGAAATCCTGGTGATAAACGCTGGTTATTTTTGCGTCATATATATATATATTCTGAGATAATTTAGTTCGCAATAAAATAGATGCTGAAAACTAAAGGAAACGCAAAGTGAGTTGATAATTTTATTTGAATTGTTTTTACTTTCATTCAAACGGGTTTGAATCGCTGAATTTTCGACAAAATCGGTAGAGTATTTGCACAGGTGTAAGGAGACTTGGAGTTCTTGGCGATTCACAAGGTTGGCTGGTTATTTGATTTGTTAGTTGGCTGGTTATTTGGCTGGTTATTCGGTTGGTTATTTGGTTGGTTATAAGAGACAGTGCTTCCTCACGATGGTTTCGCAGTGTTGTGGGATGGGGTCCTATTACTGCTATGCACTGAAAGAACCACCAGATTGATAACTGCAGTAAGATTGCCAGTGTGAACAGTGCGGGGAAATGGCCGAAGGGAGTTTGCACAATGTATAACTCCAGGAAATAATCCTTGGCCACACCAGGATTCGAACCAGATTCTGCTCAATTTTTTTTCGTTCGGCTGACGATATCTAAAAGGCTCTCCGTTAGTTTGAAACACGATTGATGCGAACCATTGACGTATGATTCGAATCAGTGATCGCCAGGTGACCAGGTGACAACTCAGCATTCAACAAGATTTCATCCGCCGTAGTCGACGGCTTCGAATCGCAGTCGAGTGGTGGAGTAAGCGACATGACTGCCTCTGTGTCCAATTAAGACGGCCCTTTAGCTGGGTGGGTGGGCGGGACAGAGAAACAGACAGACAGACCAAAAACATCCATATCGCTGACATCCGATACCTTTAACTATTTCTGTTTAAGACAAACGTTAATGAACTTGACCCAAAGGTGGGTTTACCTCTGGAGTCTCAATCGATCTTCGCGCGCGTGCGCTCAGGGACTCGCTAGCTGTGCCTACCTCCGAGGTATCTAGACAATTTCGGAAAATACGCGCCGATTATGCAAAGAGGAAATCGGCTGTTACGAATCATATTCGTATGTATCCTCTTTTCGCCTAATTGCACGTTCAAGAAATAGCGGCAAATACGCAAGATAATTATGAAGAGGTTTTAAAACTCTTGTATATGTGACCTGGCGTGCTTTTTGATACAATCTGTAGCATGGAGACCTCTTTACCATTCCAGCCTCCCCGACCCATCACCAGTAAGAAAGAGCATCCACAAGGGGTACAAATACTCTACCTTGCCGTCAAATATTTCTCATCACAGCGTGCCGCGATAACCGGATTTCTGAAAATGGGATCGAGTCGTTTAAAAGTTTCTTTTGCAAAACAAAATTTTTTCTGACACGAATGTCATCTAAATAACGCTTTAATTGTATCTGCGATCAGATATCTCGATTAATGCATCATTCCAGATGAACAAATAGCAAATGCAAACACTTAGACCCTCGCTCGCACGCACGCCCGAATGAACGCAATCACACACACACACACACACAAGACAGTAAATTACCCTAGACAAGTATCGAAAAGAGGTACTGTTGAGGGTTTCTATAGAATCGCTTACCTGTCTGCCAGTAGAACAGCAATGGAGTTCAGATTGTCCCCTGATAAGACTGACGTGTAACAAATGCGGAAGGTGGATTACTATAACGGTCCTTTGCGCCAGTGCTCTATTGTACCACCAGGTGCATATTGTGCGAAATGAGTTTTAATGTCCGGACTCTCAGGTCGAGCGAGTGCATGAGATTTACACTTAAATAAAATTAAAATATAGTATTATACATATCATAATGATGGTACAACATCCTTTTTCCCCGTCGAGATTAAGGGAGAAAGAAAAAACAGAGAGAGAGAGAGAGAGAGCTAGAGACGGGATAGAACAAGACACAAGACAGTGATCGAGAGAGATGTAGGATAGACAGAAAAGAGGAAGGAAGACGGATTTTATTGAATATGCTGGTGTACTACATACACTCTACACAATAAGCGTTCAAGTTAGAACGCTTATTTTGTTACCGAAACAGAACACATTTTACATTGATTTAGAACGCTTTAGATGTGTTGTTGCTAAACTAGTGTAAAAAGTGTCTTGGTCTGTGTTCTCGAAAAAGTTCGAATGGCCGGAAAATGTATAAATAGTGTTCTGATAATGTTCCAAATGTGTGCCAGCAGCAAGTGTTTAGTCAAGTAAGGGGCACATGTAGTACACATCTTACATACCATTTACACACGCAGCAAATATTTTGCACCTGCTTTAACACATTTTACATGTGATTAGTGTTTAAAATATTTAGAGTGCAGCCACGCAGCAGTTAATACAACTGAATGGACCACAGGAAACAAACAAACAACTACAAAATATAATGAAAACAAAATTGCATTTAATGGAGATCAATATAGAATGTGATGCTGTAAATATGAAACCATCCCAAAGTGCTCTGAAAACACCTATTAATTCGAATTCTTCATCTCCTACTTTGCTCTTTTTTCCCTTATTTAGAGTTTCGGGAAGATGTACGAAAATGTTGTGTATTTTCTTTTTTGAATTCTAAAAATATTTGCAGTAGCAAGTATCTGTACACAAATATTCTTCATTTGGATTGTTGTACAAAACACGAGTATCCTTTGTTCGTCGCTCTTTTTCAGAAATATCCTTGTCATGTCTACACATGAGTAGTCAGAGTGTCTTTTTTTGTTTGTTTGTTTGTTTACTCAATCATTCATTTATTCATTCAGTTTATCATTACGTGTTGTGGTCAGGTGCCGTTACCGTTGTGTCATTCATGATAAGTTTGTGTTGTTGTTGTTGTTGTTGTTGTTGCGTTTGTTTGTTTTGCTTTGTGCGTTCATTTGTTAATTTCTTCGTTTGTTCTTTTGTTCATTCATCATCCCTTTATACTCTCCACTGGCTTTGCGGAAAAGAGGGGCTGATGATTTCCGTTTTTCTTAGGTATTATCTACATTTTCCTGTCGGTATTTGAAAGCCCCCATATAAAGCCCCGTTGTGTCTCGTGGAGTACAGCCTGTGTTGATTTCTCCGGATGTCGTATTTCGTGGCATGATTAATATATATCTCTTCCTGTGCCTCTCTTTGTCTCCTTAATCTGTCCTTTGTTCGTCTGTCCTGACCAGCAAATCTTGTCAGTCTGCAAGGGGGCGCGGAAAGATTTAATATAACAGTGGGGTAAGGAATGGCGTCGACAGACTGTCTTTGCGCGTTAATATTCTGCTCGACCTTTTAAACTTTCAGGCCAGATAAAGAGAACTGCGAAAGTGCTGTAAAGAAATACCTAGCATCTTTGTAGTGCTGCTACAAGCCTTTGACTGCATTGTTTGCACATGACTGAAGACAGTTTGAGGATGGCAAGGCAAGGAGAAAGGGTAATGTCTCTCTCAAACACTGAATGGCGCCACCTCACGCCAGCGAAACTTCCCTGGCTCTAACAGTCTTGCCCTGGGTTCAGATCAAAAGGGGCTTGTACAAGAGTAACTTGTCTCGTCTCGTTCTCGTCCAGCAGTGACCTGACTAGGGCGCACTCTGTCGGTATCGACTATCTTCTTCCTGTTTACATTTCTGATTGAGTTCAACAAAGTCCTACCACTCCCCGGCAGCAGTGACTCGACGGGGACTCATGGGGCTCTCTCTCTCTTTCTTTCTCTCTTTCTCACTGTGAGCCGTAACTAAAGTGTCACTCCAACTCCAGCTAATGACGACCGACAGAAGAGCTAATTTTTTTGTGATCAAGAGGACTGACCAGACTAAAACTGGCGGTGGATGTGTCGAGAGCCATAAACAGACGGAAAGGATTGTCAGTTTCAAGTAAACGTGAAGTTTTCTGGCGTTGTTATCTCTGAGACGCACAGGCGGGCAGTCGTGCATGTAAAAGAGGTCTGTCACATTTCCTCTGCAGACAGTAAACGCTCCTGAGATTAAAGTGTGCAAGGCGGAAAGCGAAACTAAAGCCCTGTTCAGAGAAATGTATATCCTGTATTCTCCCTTTCGGGGGTTTCCGTGAGGTGTGTACGAAGAATTAACGATCCGTTCAATGATCTGCAATTTTTCAGGTCTTGGCGCTATTCCTAGAAGAAGCGGTATCTCCGGTCAGCATTCAGTGATACACGAGTAGGAAAAACAAGGGAAGTAACTGCCAGAGCCTGACCCCGCTATTCTGGCGAACAAATCTCAAGTATCGCGCACATCTTTATTTTATTTTTCCACCGCAGATGCATTCATCACTTTTGCTATCAGCAGCTGTTTGTTTACAGAGGCGCAGTTGAAGTGGAGCGAAAATCTGGAACTGAGCTCAGATTTCCGACAGACCGTGTGCGACAAATTTAACACCTAACCTCGGAAATCGTGCAAACCTGTCACGCCACAGGTTAGGTTGTGGGTCGAGGAAGATTAAGCAGATCGAAGATAATGCGAAAATCGAGGCACTCGTGCCAGGACGGTTCCACGCCCAAAATCTTGCACCTGCAGCCGTCTGCGGAAGGGCGGAACACAACAGCTGACAGGTCCCTGAGGCTTATGTTCATAGGAAAGGAGGCGTGGCCTGATTCCGACATGAGGTGGAGGCTGTGTAAGAACTTACGACTTATTCTTTTCCGTCAGTTTATGATTAAACTGATTAAACTGACGGAGTGACCTGACGGACAGCCATCGCTTGCATCCTTTATCTCTTTCTTCCTGCCTCCTTTATCTTCCTGTCCTCTATTCTTTCTCGTCTTTCTCTTTGTCACTGGCATCGTCATCCTCGTCTTCTCCTCTTTGCCTTCCTCCTCCTGAACATCATCGTCCATCACCACGGTCACCACAGCCACCACAACATCACCGTCAACGCCGGCATCGTCAGTTTTATTTCTTCTTCTCTTCTCACACTCTCCTCCCCCGAACCCCCCACCCTCGAAAATTGGAGCATGGGATTCATGGTTCGGTGTCTTCGCCCTGTGGACAGAGTTACAGAAATTAACGTAAATTTTGTAGGGAGGCAAGGCCTGAGCAATGTTTTATGGGAATACCCTAAATGGTCCTCAACATTATTTTCAAGGAAAAGATATTTATTTTTTATCAGCGTTTGCGCATGCGCTGGTCTTGTCCTTGCCAGAAATTCCGAAGTTTCTGGGAATCGGCCGCATGGCATGCGACGTTACATGACGTCTGCCCTGTGGGGCTGCGGTTAATGTCATCGGTGTGTGCGCGATCGACATTTAATGTCTGTGACTACCGATGCGTTGTGGGTGTTTCCACAGAACCACCAGACGACAGCAGCTGTTGACCCTGACGGGTAAAACTCCCCACTTTATAACCTATCGGGTGCAAATAGTTTACAGCGGAGAATACCACTTAAGTCTGGTGGCAGGTGCCATTAAAGTGCAGAATTTTTTTCCTTTTGGGTTCCTTATCCCTCTTATTAAAATAAAGACGCATTTAGTAGCAGGATGTGTACTACGTAGTATCATTTTTATTACTGATATGTGTTATTTGCTATCAACTTTAGCGTATTACAGAGGAGCACCATTTTGTCCGGGTAGCTGTTGCCTGCATGATAAGCCACAAAATTAGCCTCCGCTGTACATATCTCAAGGCAGCTCGTTTTCAACCACTACTGACTGTATTAGTTCTTTCCCGGTCTTTTCCAGGTTAAAACATCTCTAATGAAGACCTACTTATGTCGTTCAGTAGTCCACCTTAATAATTTTGCAGCTTTCGTATCATTGTTGTTTATTTATTTTCCTTTCCTTTGTCTTGCTCTTTTTTCCATTTTCCCTCCTTTTCCACTGTTTATTCTATTTCTTCTTCACCGAAAATGGCCAGCCATCCCATCAAGTTTTCTCCTTTTTCACTGGACATGGCTTTAAACAGAAACTTTAAGATCTACACTGCAGGCAGCATGAGCTTGAAAAAGGGCAGAAAAACTGGAGCCAATCAAAATACACTCTTTCGTAAAATATGCTAATCTCTTAATTTAGGGTCACCCTTGAAAACGTTGCAGTTTCCTGGAAGATCTCCACTGCTTACACCCCACCCCACTCCTTCCCTAGCCCCCACCTAACTCCTACCCCCCACCCCTTACCCTTCCCCTAACCCCCCTCCCGAAACATCNCCCCCCCCCCCGGCCCCCGGAAAGACCTTCGAAATATAGCTCGCCGTTTGATTGGCTCCGCTTTTTACACATCCTAACTAGAGCTCGTCATTTGATTGGCTCCAGTGAATTAGAGCTTTTACGTGCCGGCATTGCTGGTAGACTTCAGCTGTAGACAGCCTTAATGCGAATGTTTGTATCTTAGGCTTAAGGTCCGTGGTGGGTAACACACCACACTGAGTTCTAGTCGTCAGCAATGCTGCATTCTTTGTGCTGGAGACAAAACATGTTTTCCTACTAAGCCGTTGTCTCTAAGTTCAGTCGAATGCATTTTCAGATTTTTGAGATTCCTTTAACATGGTCCCAGGTCCAGCGGGTACTTACGTAACATCAATATGTTCTTCGGTAGGAAAATTATTTTCAGCCTGCGTATAACAACTGCTGCATCGGTATGCAGCTAGTCTGCTTGCTGTTTGTTAACTTCAACTCAGTACAGAAGGCTGTGTCGGGAAGCTGGGAGGGGAGACGATGATGAACTATGCTGCGAAAAAGAGGAAAAAAGGGGGAACTCGAGTGCTGGAGACCCCTCCCCGACCCCCAGTCCCCTAACTAGGTTTTGCATGCAGCTTGAACATGTTTGCCAGACACCGAATTCAAACCCCCGATACTCTGTTCAGGTGGCAAGCTCGCGTTAACACTATCCGACGCTACTACCAAGCAGATGATCTGTTCCTGTCGGAGTTACCTGCAGGATGTCCACGCTGCCCATAGAGGTCTGTTTCCTTCCTATCATGGTGTCACATGTCACTCCTAGGTTATCACCTGTCACTCGTAGTTTAGCCTGTTAGCTCCTCCCCCTCCCAACACCTTGGAAGGTGTGCGATACGTCATTAGCCATGACAGGCTGATAGCTCCGCCCCAACCTAGGCTGCCAGAACTGGTTTGAACTAGAACAAGTGGTTCCTGGAAACGCAGTACGAGAAAAGAAAGGTTACATTTGAACATTGGATAGGTGGGGGACACACACATGAGACACTCGGACACATGACATGGAGAGAGAGTTAATGTAGTAAGACCAAGAGAAGCGGACACGTGTAGACCCACGGACCTCTACCCCTCGCCATCTTAGCCAGGACGAAAGAGCTTCAGCTAGCAATCACGCGAATACACTGGGCTGTACTTCGCCGACTACGAGACCAAGTAGTAAGTGACTGTTGACTGTGCCTTATAAGTAAGATTGCTCTTGCCATAAACTTATCTTAGAGTCTGGGACTCGGGGTGATTTAAGATAGGAGGGTTTATCCTGCCGGAGACAGGAGACGTCATAAGCTAGTGGCCGGGAAATAACGCCAAGGGGAGGTAAGAGTGTAGTGCTGGTCGTAGTGCAGTGTCGTTGCTTCATTGTTGGTCGTTGAATAGTTGTTTCAGTAGTGACGAGAGTAGGAGCTCTGTTGTCGGTCATTTACTGTATTGGTGTATAGAGTTGAATAGCTTTAGAATTGCAGAAGTAGTTGCATCAGTAGTGACGAAGAGTAGGAGCTCTATTGTCGGTCACTTACAGTATTTGTGTATAGAGCGGGATCATAGGCCGTTTGCAGTTTGATTTCCCCTCTGGAGTTTGATTATCTTCTTTGACTGATACCGCGTGGTATGACGTAATCAGGCAGCGTCTTACCCTAGACACGAGCAAGGTGATTCTTTGTAAATAATCTGTAGATATATTTGATGTTGTCGAGTCAGATAGTGTTTGAAATATATGTTGAATAACAGTTCGCTACAGTTGTGTCTTTTACGAGGGTGGGGGCTCTTGAGCTAGTAGTGTTTTGCCTGTGTGAGACTGAGCGAAAGTGTCAGAGTATGAGAATCTTTTCCCTCGGTAGATTTCTCTGGTTATTCACATTATTTCATAGCGTCGTCACCCTTTGGTGTACAAACCATTGACCTGAAGCAGTAAAGGTTTTGGTGACGATTGCTCAATTAAATCTACATTTACGAGATCATTCTAAAAGTTTGTCCAGTAATTCTGGAGAAGTCGAGTCCAGTAAGTAAGGTACGGTCGGTCATGTCACACATGGCTTCCTCACTCCCTTGCGCTGCCCTTAGGGCTGACGATATCTTACTCGTGTTGATAGCATTGCTTTCCTGACATATTCATACGGAAATGTCCGTGGAATGTAACTTGGATTACCGGCAGCAGCACTAAAACTCCAATGCGAAAAGGAAACTGTAACCGGTTTTCTTTGTCCAGGGAGATTTCAGTGAGTCACGAGTAGTACAACAACTGGCAAGGAATGTTAACTATTTTGGTGCCACGAGATTTGCGCAAAATATTTAGAAAGCTAGCGAAGATTTAAGCCCACAAAATAAATCATTCACCACGAGGACAGACACGTAGAGATAAAACAAAATACCAGCAAGGGATTGTTTCTCTCTCTCTCTTAAAGATGTATAAAAACGATAGTTTAATTTTTCGTTGACATCCTTTCTCATTTCATTCTGTCATCTTTTTTCTTTCTTTCCTCTCCCCCTCTCCCCTCCCCCACATCCTTCTCGTCCCCCGTTCTCGATCTTATCTTCTGTTCTCTTGCTCTCACTCCCTCCCCCCAACTCCTTGCACTCCAGGAACCCATTCTGCGTTTCCCCCAAAAGAGGAAAGGGCCAAGAAAGGAGAGAAAATTGACAGCGTCATCTTGGAGCACCTTGAAATACATTATGACGCGACAAGACCATATGTCTTAAGAAGATATATGTTCTTAAGGCATCAAGACAGAAGACAGCCAGTTTATCGCTCAAACAAGGTGACGCAGTAGTCACGTGACAAGGGAAGAGCCGACCTCGACGTGCGGGGATTTTAAAAGCTCGGACCTTTCCTCTTCCCCTTCATGTAGCACTCGACAGAAAATTTATGCTGCACGTGATTCTTGCATGCTGGATTCTTGCATTTGTCCTCTAGATCAATCGGCTGTCAAATATTTATGTTATTATCATCTCCTTGGACTCGCCATCAGTATCCTTTTTTCCTTTTTTTTTTAACAGATGTGGATTCCTAACAAAGTTTTTAAAAAATGCCCTCGGCTGTCACGCTCACTTAAGACCCGTGAGTGTAGATTTATAACAGCTCAATACCAGCCGTAACTAGAGCACCAGCAACAAGAACAACACGGCGGCTGTCAACCACTAGGGCTGCACCTGTCTCTTCAAACCTGACCCACAGACACGCTCAGATGTTTACCTTCTTGAGACGCAAGGATGTCAAAGCAAACCCCGCCTTGAAAGATTCTGACATGATCCCGTAGGCCTTCCATTCACGTTTTTGGCAGTTCTGAGCAGGCCGCTAACACAAGCGTGTCCGCTGGTCACAGCGATCGTGAAACCGTCACCACATATCGCGTACCTGATCGCCTGATACACCAAATATTGACCAAACTACCATGAAACCAAACTTCAAGAATCTCTCCCCACACAGTCCCTGCTTGTCTTCCTGACCCTCCAAACTCCCCCTCCCTTGGTCTCTTAAAGCTGAACGTTCCCCCTATCTCCCCCTCCCCGTCTTCCCCTTGTTCCCTCCCCGCTTGCCGTTCTTCTCCGTTAGTCGCTCAGTTTTGTACTTTCGCAAGGGCGCCCGTGGTTTCCCCGGGGTTGACATATACTCGCACGTGGCTTTAAAGCCCGTCAAATATTGGTCCAGCCTCGTCACGGGATCAACGTCTGGCTTACACTTTAATACTCGTCATCATGAGGCGTGTGCGGACCCCTTCCCTACCCCTCCCTGTCACGATGACAGCGTGCACGGTGACGCCCCTGTCAACGACTGTCTCACCGCGTCGTCTGCAGAGCTGGGGCTTGAAGTGGAGCCCTCGTCGAGTTCATTACAGCTCTGTACTCTTTCTATATATATTTTTTAAAATAGACGTCGCTCACACATCAGCTGTTCTATCTCAACCTTTTGCCTGTCTTAAGATGCTCTGCAATCTTCATCTTAGTAACAGGATTTTCGGATTTACGGAATTGTTCACGCGATATTTTCGCACATAAAAATCGCAGACACAAAGTTTTCGCAGTCGATAATCTGTAAAGACGACTACATTTGTGTCTTTCTTCTGAACGACCAAATTGCATGGATATGTTATACAGCCGAATCCGGTTAATGGGACCACCGGATAATCGGACCAGCCGCTTATTCGGACCGAATCTTAAAGAACCGAAACAAATCCTATGTACATAAGCCTCATATTATTCGCTCATTTGGACCAAAATTCCGCTTAAACGGACCAAAGAACGTGACACGAATAAGAAAAAAGTCGCCCCCCCAAAAAAGCTTTGGTGCAGCCAATGGACATGGGCATCATCAAAAATTTGAAGACCTTTTATTGTGCAAGGTTGGTTAATTACGTCCTTGAAGCAACTGAAGAACGTTTGCTGACCTCACTGTCAAAAGCAAGTGAAGTCAGTGCAAAAGTCAACATCTTACAAGCAGTTACATTTGTGGCCGATAGCTGGCGAAAAGTGAGCAGTGAGACAATTCAGAACTGCTTTTCTCACTGTGGCTTTAAGCATTTGGTCTTGGATATGGATGTGGACATGCTGATTGAAAGTGAAAATGATGGCGGAAATGTGGAACTTCAACAGGTCGAAAATTACGAAGAATTTTTATCCATCGACAACGAGCTTCAATGCTACGATGACAATGAAGATTACGACGCTGCAGTTGTTGCTCGAATTGCAGCGAAACACACGACAGCATCGGAAGACCAGGAAAGTGAAGACGATGCCCCAGTGAGTTGGTGCACGTGACAACACATGATGCCAGAAAATGCATTGAAACTTTGCACCGCTATTTCATGCAGGAGGGAAGTGATGCTGCGTTAGATGTTTGTGGTGATTTTGTTCAAGTGCAATCCGTCTAGAGAACGCGTCAGGTTACACTGGATAAGTTCTTCAAACGTTGACTGGAATTTGGTAAGAACTTTTTTTTATTGCGATTCGCGTGTTGAGTACTGTACATGTATCGTGTAGATCGTTTAGAAGAATTTGTAAATTTATTTTTCAATAAACAGAATTCGACTTTAGTTCTTGTTTTATGTTCGCCATACGTGTGCGCCGCACAATAAAGGTCATAATGACATTTTAATACACTGTATTTTACGTATAGCACGTCCCGTCTTAATTGTAACATAGGGCATGTTCGTGTAATCGGACCAGCCGGTTATTAGGACCAAAATCATCGCGTCCCGATGTGGTCCGATTAACCGGATTCGACTGTAGATGTTTGCAGCAATGAAGTAAAGGACGAACGCGAATTGATGTTAATATCTAGAACACCTACTGCCTGATGTGTTCGGCTTCTGATACTATCGTATGAGAACCCGAGTGTACGAAGGGCTGCTTTCCGCGAAAGGTCTTCCCATCTAAGGTCTGCGCGTGTTCCCCTCCCACACAAATACGGAACCAGCCCGCGGCTGAACGCTCGCGTGTTTCCTTGTTTTAATTGCCTTCCAGGGAGACTGCTCTCAGATGAACCGTGTTACGTCCACGATCTGCTGTCAGTGTTGTCGTAAACAGCCTGCGAGATTTCTCTCAAATTGCTTCTTTCTTTAGGAGGCCAGCTGTCGAACTGCGCGCGGTCTTGTCGGCACCAGAAATCCCATCAAAAGCGCTAGAGCTCGTGTTCTCGGTGAGATCCGTAATGTAACGGGAATAATACGGCTGGTTAGGGGTTGTCAGGGACAATAAATTCAAAAGAGTTTAGCTTTTTAATTAACGTTGTGGGTTGGGTAGAGGTGATGAGTGGGTGGTATGTGTGCTTTTGCACGTGCTTGTTCTCTGACGTGATTCACAAACCAAGAGTTCATCTCATCTTGCGAGTTTGAGATGCTACGTCATTGGGAACGTGTGCAATTCAGGTATGTCGTCATCGTGTGATATCGCCCCAAACTCGACGTAAACATTCATCCCGTTGAGTAAGAAGGGATGACTGTGAGTTTTAAAACGTGCCATCCTGAACACATTAACTATTAACCCTAGGCTTCTTGCGAGAAGCAGCCACTGTAGTTCACAACCCTGTCTTGAACTCATCCGAAGCCACTCAGCTAATCACCCTAACCACCAAGACTCACTCGCATGTGACGTCACCATAAACTGTTCTCATTAAGCTGATCATCCCACTGTGACTCACCAGCGTAAGGTCACCCTGAATATATAATTTTCATAAGCCATTCACCTAATTTTGCAAGGAAGATCCTTTGCAGTATGTAACAGTTTCCCTAATCCCCGCCTCCGTCCTGAAACTTTGTAGATGGTATATTTTCAAGTATTTTTCAAGTATTTTTTTTCTTCCAACCTCCGGGGGTATTCAGAGAAGAAGAAAGCATACTAAGCACGCGGAACAATCGTAGTTCACCCAGCATAGGTCTACACAAGCAAAGTGACACACAGAGAAAAATTCACTGTACAAAGTACACTGAAACTTCGACTCTCGTTCGCTCACATATAATTATCCAATCAAATACACAGACTGCTTAAGAACAAGAACTTAGAAAATTACCCGCACATACCACACACATGTACCCTCTCCTTTTCTTTTTCCCTCCTTCGCATACACACCCTCACCAGACACTGCAAGAGCACGCACGCATACACACTGCCCCCAAGTGTACTTCTGGCTTAGCGCACTGTACTGAGTAGACGCACAATCGCCGTTAACTGGCCCTGAAACCGGACAGGGATACCGAAGGATAGACAATCGGTTAACAAACATACTGTACCTTTGGTACGTACAGACAGCAAACAACAGCAAACTCGCCAGTCCGTCAATGAGATCCCGAAGTACGTACAAGGAGACGAGAACCGTACACAGTGGCACTAAACCTTGAAAATCCTGCCAGAGATGGAACACTACGTCTCCTAACATACTCCGACATCAGCATGGAACTCCCAGAATACTTAAGCACACCAGGGAATCACCTTTGAATTAAATTTATGTGGAGGCAACTGGTGACAAGAAAGGAGCTGATAATGAACAAAGCTAAAAACCACGTTTTGCTCCAGATCGCAGGAACTTTTAGTACTATTTTACTTTTATGGGAAGCAGTTCTGAGGAAATCGGACTCAGGGGTGCGACTTTTGTTTCGATAGTCATAAAAAATAAATTAAATTAATATATTCAAACCAGAATTTTGTTAAGATAAATAATCGTCAAATATCTCCAGGAATTCCAGAGAAAGTAGTAATAAATAAGGCAAATAATTTTTGTAATACAAGCTTTTTAAAAAAAATGAAGGACTTTGCGCTGCACATGGCACCATCTATATACAGTTATCGTTCTTTTCCGAGAAAATAAGCAGTTCATTGTTGAAACCATGAGGTTCTCGCTAACGTGTACTTGGAGATCTTGCTGTTGATAAATAAATTACAGACACATGCGCAACAGAGCACATGATATAATAAATATGAATAAACTCACATGCGCAGACAGGCACTCACGCACGTACACATGCACACGCAACTGACAAATAGAAGCAAGTACGCACGCACAAAGGCGAAGACAAGTGAGAAATACTTTGAGGCTAGGGGCCCGTCGCAGTGTTTGCTTGCTTTTTGTGTACACCTTGCCCTTCTGTTTGTGTTCGTTACAGGGTGGCACGGCAGCCCACACCTGAAGTGATAACATAGCGTCGAAAAGTTCTAGAGATCGCGAACTCCCTAGCAGCGAAAATTTGTCCTGTGAATGAAAAGGCCTCTGGTGTGCACACCTCTTGCCTTCAAGGCGATGTTTTCACAGCTGACGGCTCGGCGCGGCCTGTAATGAAGCCTAAGCGCCACTTTCTTCGACTCCGCTGCATGCGTTTCGGTGCAAACGCATTTCATACCAGGCAAATACTCTCCAACTTTTCATTCATGATTATGTGTTGGTTTTTTTTCCTAAAGGGAGGCAACTATTGTCTGAGTGACGAAGAATAATCTGAGCGTTTAGCCGACTGCTTGACATTGCAGATTGATCGAGCAATGAATCAATCCAGATGCAATGGACAAATAAAACCATTTCTTTCTTTCTTTCTTTCTTTCTTTCTTTCTTTCTTTCTTTCTTTCTTTGACTTTTAGCCCCGGAGACCTTTAAGCCATGTACATATGAATCACATTTATCACATTCTTTTGAACAGAGATAGGATGAAGGAAATTAATCTACACGCGGCAGTATGAGTGAGTTTATAGAAGAAACACAATATGTCTCTACTGAAACTGCCCCGCATTTTCAAACGAGTTTCTAATTCTATGACCATTGGTTTGAAATAACTCTCACGCACGCATGCATGAGTGTACGCACCTACATTTAGACTCACTCTAGCACTCATGGTCACACACATGCTCGCACGCACGCAAGCAAGCACCCACACGACTATCGGTTTGGCACATTGTCCTTGCCGTGTAGAAGACTATGTGATATTTCACGTCCCTACTTGATAAATGGAGATTTTGATCAACTTCTACCACATGCATATGCATTTTCAGCAAATGGTGGCAGGGGAAATATTCCCCCCCACACACACACCACCACCACCACCCCCAAAGAAAAAAAGACTAACAGCAAAATTGTGTTGCCGCCTCGTCAGATTCTTTTCATCTGGTCGTATTTTCAGGACGAACCCTGGTCCTGCTCGGATCTCTGTTTCCTGGGTTGGCTTGTATGGGGTTTCTTATTTGGTCATCAGGTCATAAAACCGTCCATAAATCCCCTTTCTCTCTGTTTATCTTGTATGCGATGTTACGTAGGGACCGGAGATACAAACGTCCACCTAGTCGCCTCAGGGCTGGCTTGCATGAATGTTCATATATGCATTTCTGAATATCATAAAAGTGGCCATTTTCTGTCTTACAGATTCGTCTGTAAGAAAGGCGGCATTGCTCCTGTTTCTAACGTCGAGATTTTATGGAAGATTGAGTTTTACACTCTGGGTCTCGTTACGTGTCTGATAGTTGTGTCAAGCGACAGGAATAGTCACTGCAGATCAAAAAGTTTTCAAATTATTACTCGTAAACTAAGACATAATATTCTGCTTTACAAAAACACCAGGAGGGGGCACGTGGAGGGGGGGGGGAAACCACCTGCACGAGTCTCCAGCTGTAGGATGTAACGGTCTGACGTCCCCAGCACTGGCGCACCATGCCTGACGTTCGGTGGGGCGGCGGTGAGAGGGAGAAGATTACTGACGGTTACGTGTCTCGTCTAAATCCGCTACAGTTTGGAGTGGCTTACCTTCGCAAGCGATATTCAGTACATAGAATATTTGACCTGGACCTCTACATTCAGTTTCAGTTTTACTTTTCGGGCCCTGTGGCAGCAAACAATCCACGCTGAACACCTCGGGTCTGTGACCTTGCTTCTGAGTAATTTACTTCTTCAAGCGACCTTTGCAAGACCTCAGCTTCCTCTAAGCTGTCGGCAGCTGTTTGGTATGCGATGCTCGCTGCTGAGGAGGGCCATGAATCTGAGCCTTGATGCCCTTCACGTCTCTGCCCTGTGACTCACTTAAAAAAAAGTTTGCCATGCTTGATACGTGATGTCAAACATCAGGCCACGGGAGTCGGGTATCGCATCTCAACCCTATCTGTCGCGCGTCACCTGATGCATGGTGGACTTTTACATTTTATACGCCAGCGGAAAAAATACTTGTGGACGATAAAAATGGGGCCACCGACTTAGTTATTTGGGACCAAAACATCACATCATTTGGCCTGAATGTACGCGTTTTAATTAAAGTAGCACAAAGTACGAAGTACTACAGAGTTAGTTTTTTAAAAATCTAAATTGTTCTATTTGCATGTCTTGTCTATTGATGGCATTACACCTTGCACGTTCATTATCTTTCTTATAAACAATGGTGGCGATATTGAACGAGAGGCGAGAAAACTAGGGGACTGAACTCTTGCGAGCGATTCTGTACGCAGCGAGTCTTGTTGCGGGTCTGGGCTGAACTCTAGATGTAGTAGAGAGTAGTGCATCGCGTTTGCCACATACAGTGATTCTTTATCGATGTTAGCAGCAACAGAAGAAAAAAAGACGACGACGATGATGATGATGATGACGACGACGACGACGATGACGACGACGACGATGATGATGACGACGACGACGATGATGATGAAAGCAGAAATCGAAAGAAAACATACTTTATGACCTTCGACATATTTAAACAGGAGGAATATCAGGATAGCGGACGAACACAGAGAGCCTGCATGGGTCTGTGGGTGAAGCTGCGGACTAGCTTGTGGATACTGTTGGTCTGAATCCAGGAGTGGTCGAAGATTATTTTCTGGAGTTAAACATCGTGCTAACTCCATTCGACTATCCCCTGAATATTAAACTGACCATATTGCAGCAGTCTGGTGGTTCTTTCAGTGCATAGCTTAGCAATAGGACTCTATTTTCCCACAGAGCGAAATCAGCACGAGGAGGAAAGATGTCCCTTTAAAATTAACCTACCGGGATAGCGAACGCACTGACATACTGAAATCCATTTACCAGGTTCGAATTGTTAGAGCAACATGCCTTGCAAACTTCATCGTCAGGCATACTGACAAGTGCAAGAAAAAAAGGCGGAACAAAAATATATGCGTACATTGCCCCAGGGGTAAACTTGATGAAAACAAGGATAGACAACTCTGTGCGGGGGAGGGGAGGGAGGAGACAAATAAAACGCATGTGGCATTATGCTTCGGTGCGGCTGAGAATCCTGAAATTCCGCGACAAGTTCCAGGGAAGACAATGCGACTTTGAGATCCATATACGTTTATGAGGCAGAACGTCAATGCGATAATGTTGGAAGGCCGTAAACCACAGGCAAATATGTCTGTTCTCTGGCAGGTTCCAGAACGACAAGAAGGCTGGGGTACAGTCTTAGGAAGCTGTGCCATTTGTGTCACTTCGTGCTTAGACCGCCACCAATATTCCAGGGGTGTGGAGGTCGGGGGGAGGGGAACGGGGAGAGAGGGCGCCGGAGGTGATCGTTTGATGTTGTAACTTGGTTTCCATGGAGAGTATGATGTTTTTTTGGTATGAAGATGCTTCAAACATGTGTCTGCTGATGATAACTGTCTAATGAAAATGAAGACATCACGAAGGCGACGATGACGGTAGAGCGCAGGTGCAGATTATACCGACTAACCCGTACATTGTTTTCGAAATTCCTTAATTCAAACTTTTTGAGTGCAAAGTTCAATTTATTGGAAACTTGGGAACAACTGTCCTTCAACTTGCAATGTTGATCATCGACATGGGCAGAGAGGGCAGACATAGGTCAAGGCTGCTCGTGGGACTAGACGTTGCTTGGTTTTGGTTATTTTCAACGGACAGTGCTTCCATCCCGCAGTAATTTTCCACTAATCGGTGAATGGGGGGGACAGGGGGTCCGTTACTAATATGCACCAAAATAACCATCAGACTGATTGGGTGGCCAGTGGAAATAGGAAATT
>SMGT01004408.1:320954-359470 GCA_004794575.1 Lanistes nyassanus | reverse complement strand
ATGGATTCTGTTCAATGTTTTACTCCAGGATATTATCCTTGGCCACTTTTGTTTTGAAGCAGCAACCTTCCTCACTCAGTTACTAAGCTCTGCCACAGAGCCCTGAAGGGCACTCAGGAGTAGATGTCTCCAGGGAGAAGGTAAATATAGCGCTTATTTTCACTATCCAGTACATAGACTACGTGCTTTCAGAGAAAAGACTTGGGCTGGCCACAGACTTTAATGGATAAAACAGGAGATAAAAATAGAAATTACTTTGACCAGGAAAACACATGGGGGTTGGGGGGTGGAATTCAAGAGTACTATGTAACATCTAGAGAGAGTTTCCCTGCATCCGTTATCTGAGAACAGCCAAAGAGTTCATGCCTGTTGTTCACAGTCTGACGACGCTGAATGAAAACGGCAGCACACAAGTCTCACCATCGACAACAGAAACGTGATCCCATGCTGTAAACAGGAAACACACCTCGATACTTGCAGACAGATTTCGCTACTGTCACACAGAAAAAAAAAAAACCAACATGAAAATACCTCTGTAAATGCATATACCGCAGACAGCTAAAGAAGTTATTTTGTTTCAAACGGCTTTGTTGGACTCTTGTGAATCCTGCGAGACACACCTTATACCCAGTGGGCTTGACAGGAAATGGAGGAGAATGCTTGACAAAGAACGGGGAAAAGCTTATTTTAAATGCGATTTCATTTGCATTATTCAGCTTGCGTTCGTAGTCATCGAGATTGTATAGCTACGTACCTAAAAAACAAAAAGGGATGGGAGCACATGCACGATGACCTGTCAGAGTTTTAACAGATGGTTAAGGCAAAACAGCTCTGTTTTTAACAGCGTGTCTTGCACCTAACCCCCTACTTTTCCCCCAGTGTGATGATGCTTTTTCCGTCTCCTTTTAAAAGTAAAAACTACTTACTGCCTATCGGTGGGTTCAAAGGGAAGAATTCTATCACTGCATGGGAACTAGGGTCATGTTTGTGGCAGGCAGATTCTCTTACTGATATGTGCTGCAAAACTCGATGTAAAACTCGATGTAAACAAACGTGGGAAGGTTTGAGTAAACATATACCACGCCATGGGCCGCGTTACCAAAACCTTTCATGTGACATCTTACGCGTTATGCTGCTGCAATCACAGTCGGCTGTGGGCAGGTCAGATAAATTTATTTGCGACATCCATTTCCGGTGTCAAAAGGGAGTCTCGTAAAACTGCTGGGGGCAAGTCTTTTCCGAGCTATCGGTTTTAGCGAAGAAGGCTAAATGTGAAATCTGTCGATTAAAAATAAGGAATTTTTAAACTTTTAAATAGGGTGGTCGTCTATGCTGCATCGCTGGGTAGGCCTATGTGTCCACAAAAGGTCTCAGGAAGACCTTAACTCTACAGTTTATCCTCAGTTTCATGGATGTTTGTGGCTTAATGTCCCGCTGCAGACATGTGCATATCAGGACAGTGCCGCTTAGGCAAAGTTTGCTTGCTTCCATAAGTGGGACTGCTGTCTCAACACAGGATTCAGTCTCACCCAGTGACACTATACTGACACCCGGGTCCTAGTACTGTTCCCTGTAGTGCCAGGCGTCTGGCAGGGCCGATACTAGATTGGCAATTTTGTGAGTCTTAACTTTAACCAATAGACCACCGAGACGGTCAAAAAAGACTGAGATAAATTTAAATGACCAACCAAATGGCAGTGGAGGATATAGTAGCGCCTTCCATACTGTAGACTTAACACTGCCACGTTGTTGGCGATTAAAGAAAAAAAAGCTCGAGTTACTCAAACCTCACTCCAACAAACACCTGAACTGTGAGTTGTAAGAGCGCTGAGAATGGGAACATTTCTGCTCTATACATTGGTTTTTTTTACGATAAGGTAATTTCAGGTGCCGTTGTCTACAAACATACACCAGAGTTTCTAATAAAACTGTGTAATAAAGTCCCCCAAAATACCTTGAGATCGAATTTATGACGATCAAGAGCAAACGCTAAACAAGCCTTTTTGGGTCATCCACTGACTTGTTGGTGTCTTTGTTTCCACAGACTTTGACAGAACCAGGAAAGGTCCGACAGGCCCCGGCAATGAGCAAAGAATAGATTTGTACCCTTCCTCGCCAAGCGCCAGTCAGACCTCATCTTCAGGAGGACAAATTAAATAATGCATTCTGTAGTGTATTCTGTAGAATGTCTGATTGCTAAAGCTTTCCGGGGCTCAGTCCCTCAGGTTTTTTTGGCCTTTTACAAATTTATGTTATTCACATTTCTTCCCTCATGTAGAAAATGCCGTTTGGGGTGAGTTTAGAAACAGGACAAATTTTACAGTAATGTGTATACGGGTTGTGATCTTGTTTTGGTAAAAAAAAATCTAGACCTTTAAGGCACTCATATATCATTTCATGTCCTTTCCTGTTCGTGACTTACAGGCACGGACGGAATCACGTAGGTAAGTATGGAATCTAACTTAAAGGGAAACTTAACCTTAGAAGTAACCTGGCTTGAATTGATGAATATTGCTGTTGTGAGTCTTTTGAACCCTAAATTTCAAGCTACAAAAGAACTGTTCACTTACAACCCAGCGTTTAATACCGCTGATCGGCCTTACATGGAAGCCGCCATGTTGCCTTGATGAGTGACGTCAGTTACCCAGGCAGGGAGAAAGCTACTGCAGCCCGCAGCCGACAGCGCTCACAGATATCGGGCAGACGCTTTTGTTAGTGACATCGCGAACATTCGCAAGATAATTTCCGTTATGGATCTGGGAGTTGTAGCTTACACTTGTGACCCAGAACACACGGAGGAAGAACTACAAAACACGGAAAGTACCGATACTGAGCAAGACGACGAGTGCTGTTGTGACTAGTATATTTACATAGGTGTCCTTTGTTGTGTGTACGGGTGTGTCCATGCACACATGCATGCATATACATGCGTTTGTTTTCAAGTACTTTGTATTGCTATACAGGCCTTGTAGGCCATACATATGGTATATTTTAACAAATCAACCATACTGTATTTTGTATGCATTATTTGTATATACATATTTAAGTATTTTCTATATTTACTTAAATAAAATAAATAACACTTCATACAAATTATATCATGATTAAAAAACCGTAATATTTTATATCATTACCATTAGTTGTTTAGCAGTAAAAATGTGAATTTTTTTATTTTACCCGCGCTGTCTGTCTTTTCACTCTCAGCTGTAATCGTCTGTTCTCACTCTCAGGCTCAGCTTCCGTCCAGTCTTGCCTTACTGCAATGCCTTTTACATTGGCACACTTTGTATTGATAATTGTCGGAATGGCTCCTTTCTTTAACTTTTTCTTAAAAGTCTTGAAGCCAAGCGAAGCAGCCACATCATTTTCGTAGATGCCTTTAAAGCACTCCCTCGTAAAATGGTCCTCGCACACGAGGTGGGATTTGTGCTATTTATACTCTTACGCACGACGAGCCAACTTGGCGTTCTTTAAATTTTCAAGCAACTTTTTACATAGTGCATACAAATCTTTTATTTTGCTGGATTCATAATCCCAAAAAAGCTCTTGTGGCTTCCGTCTACATGAAACGATTTGCACTGTTCGTTGAAACAGCGGAACGCTTTGTACTGTGGCATGCTGAATGCTTCTGGGGAACTGACGTCACCAGACCAGACGACAACAGCGATGTTTTGCTTTCATTCGCGGAAGAGTACCACAACATGGCCACGTCCGTGTACCACTATTTACCGAAATTAAAACTTGGATTGTATGGAAATAGTGCCAATACAGCTTGAAATTTGTGTCTGACAAAACTCACAATATCAATATCTATGAATTCATCTCAAGTTGAGTCTAGGGTTAAGTTTCCCTTTAAGTGACTAGAAACGACATGACAATACGTTTCGAAAACTTCTCCACCGGCAAGTGAGATTGGGGAGGGGGAGGGGATATTATTAGAAAATAAAGCAGGTGCACCTAAATTTGTCATCTGTTCCTGTCTCAGGCAAGCCAGCACAGCGCCCAAGCCCTTCCCCTTTCCTTCCCCAAACTCCAGATTTATCACCTACCAGCTAAAACACTGCATAGTATTTTTATTTCCTGTACATCCATCGCGCTCTTGCCGTAGCGGGACATGAATGGAGCGGTATGCCGGGGTGGATAGGGGCAGGAGGGGGCATAAGTGCAGGAAGGTCGCAAGGGCAGCCTTGGGGCCATGGTAGAGACATCTGCACTATCCTTTGCCCTACAGATACGGAACTTGTACTTAAAAATGCAATGTTCGCAGTAGACTGTTTGCTTAGGTTTTCTTTAAAAAAATTCTTTAGTCTGTTCGTTTATCTTTCTTTTCTGTCTGCAGACCGCATTATTTCACTCTGTGAGTGACGAGCCACTCCCAGCCGACTAGCACAGGGGGCGCTGTCATCTCCGCACGGGTACGTGCTCGCTCACCGCTGTCTGCCGTTCACTCACTCCCCAGAAGTACTGAACGGGGGGGAGGGGGGAGTCTGGGGCAGTTATTGCGTTTATCCCCCGGAAGGCGGGTGGTTGGGGTTGTGGGGAGCAGGCGCTGGTCCTCCAAATCGCTCTTCTGCGCTTGCGCACCGGCCTGAAAATGGTAACGACTGTACGCGCCATTGTGAAGTTTTAAAAACATGGCGACAAAGTAATCTCTCAGCCCAGCTCCCCTCCCCACCCCTCTGCTGCTTTCTTACGCCCCCATGTTTGTCTGTTTCTTTCATTTGTAGGATGTTTCTTGGATTAATAATTTTGCTACATTTTGTTTCTTTCCTTTTGAAAATGCGCATGTCTTTTCTATTTGGTTTTAGGGGATATGTTTGTTTTACTGTTTATTATTCTACATCCCCTTTTGGTTTGGAAATAAATGGTTCTGATCAAGATGAGGGATTGAATCCGCCCGTACCCCCTGTCGTGAACGCGACCTTTCATGCACTGACATGCGCTCTCATGCGTGCTCTTTCGTTGGACAACACACGCACTCGAAGAACAAAGACTCCCACTTTATCACACAGACACATTCGCGCACAAGTCACAGTCACTCAAATCTCAACAGCTCAAATTTTTTTTTTACTCCAAGTACTTATTACTTCTCACTAGACCCACACAAAGTAACTCTTAAACCAATATGCGGTCAACGCCAAAATAATTGGTCAGCACGGCAATTGACTGGCTATACAGCGGTAAGCAGTCAATACGATAATGAACTGTCAACACGGCAAATAATCAGTCAGAATATTTATCGGTACAGCAGTAAGCAGTCAATACGATATCTAACTGTCAACAAGGCAATCCGAGTAATTAACAGGAAGAAAAACAAGCGATCATACGAACAGTCAAGTAGAAGGAAAAAAGTCACGTTCAATGCGTTAATCTCACCAAAAGACAAACCAAAACAGTTAACTTCCGACTGTTTCTGAACCCTTCTATTTCTTACCAAACATTGTTTTAACACAATAACCGTCCTCTTAACAGTCCCCCCAACGCTTTTCATTCACTGTGGCTGTAGTCCTCTGTCCACTGATACCACACCTCAGAGAACCTCTCGCTAGGGCGGCGAACCTGACTAGAGCTGGAGGGGGCGGGGCGGGGTCCGGCAGTATTTCACAAGGAGAAACTGGCTGTGTGTCTAGGTCCTGTGATCATGCACTAGCCTCCGGCATCCAGAGACCACAGCAATAAAGGCAGCGGGTATATCCACAACGTATCCAGCGACCACTGGCCCACAGCTTAACACGGCTGTCTGGGCAGCGGGTATACCCGCAAAATATTCAACGACCACTGGTCCACAGCTGTCTGGGCAGCGGGTATATCCGAATCATCCACAGCTCCATTCTTCACAATAGCTGACAGCCGGGACACACAAAACCTTTCGCCAGGAATTCACTCTCACCACTAACCGGTGCTATAGGCAGGTGGCTAGCATGCAGGGACTCACACAGACGTACCCTTGGTCAGGGAAAAACGGCGACTTCTGTCCACTAGGGGATATAGTATTCTTGTGCACACACGTCAAAAACTCTGTTAAATACCCAAAGCGACACTTAATGAGTACAGCTCAATTGAGCACGCAATAATGCCAATTTTCTGACTCATTAATTTTCCTTTGTCAGGAGCCGTGCAATCTATATTTCATGCTAGTCCATTCTTAGGCTAAGAACTTACTCCGAAGCCATGCAACTGGAGGCTGGGGTGAAATGGACAGTGCGAAGATACTGTTTGTGTTTGGGGGGGGGGGTACGGTCAGGAAGGGTTTATGAGACGTGCATGCAGGTAGTTTGGAAGCTCTTAAAGAGATTCTACATGAAATAAAAAAAATCCACACAAAAATATACAATTTAAAAAATAAAATAATTGTACGATCTGCTGGAAAGCTTGTGACATCTTGAGTACTTCCAACCACAGTTCGACTGAGGCTTCTCGACCTCATAAAACTTCACCTAGGTGAGTTGGCTTCGTGTTCCAGGCGCATGCCAGCCCTTTTATTTACAACATTTATGTCAATAGCTGTAGCCTACTCTATATTTCTGTTTTGATTTATTGGCATTTATTTTCCCTTTTTATGGTATCCTTCTACAGGTAATATTACATACCCGTAACCTTTGTTTTCAGGAACAATTATTGCTTCAAATCTGAAAGTGTGATTATATCTGGCATTATTCCTCTGATACAGTGTGAATTTCTCGTCCGTTTGTCGTTCAAACGATAAATGTTTTATTAGTGGATTTTTCTCACCTTAGACCGTGTCTGTGGTCTAGTTATGGCGTCCGCTTCCAAAGCAGGAGGTTGGTGATTCGCATCCCGGCCGAGTCACACCTAAGACTTGAAAATTAGCAATCTAGAACCTGCCGCGAAACACGCCTGGCACTATAGGGAACTAGGGCTGGTTGGCCCGGTGTCAGTATAATGTGACTGGGTGGGACTGAGACCCGTGTTGCGACAGCAGTCCCACCTGTGGCACCACGTAAACTTTGTCTGAGAAACGCCGTTCTCATATGCACCTAGTTTGCTACTGGGCTTTTGTCACGAGGGGCCGTACCTTAACTTACTGGACTCGACTTCTCAAGAATTAGAGAACAAACTTTTATGGTGATCTCGTAAATGTAGATTTAATTGAGCAATCGTCACCAAAACCTTTACTGCTTGAAGTCAATGGTTTCTACACCAAAGGATGACGACGCTATGAAATAATGTGAATAACCAGAGAAATCTACCGAGGGAAAAGATTCTCATACTCTGACACGTCACTCAGTCTCACACAGGGAAAACACTTCTTGCTCAAGAGCCCCCACCCTCGTAAAAGACACAACTGCAGCGAACCGTTATTCAGCATAATTCATACACTGACTGACTCGACAACATCAAATATATCTACAGATTATTTACAGAGAATCCCCTTGCTCGTGTCTAGGGTAAGACGCTGCCTGATTACGTCATACCAGGTGGTATCAGACAAAGAAGATAAACAAACTAAAGCCATAAGGGAAATCACACTGCGACACGGCCTATGATCCCGCTCTATACACAGATACAGTAAGTGACCAACAACAGAGCACCTACCCTTGTCACTACTAAAAACAACTGCTTTACTGCAATACACAGCTCTAAAGCTGTACAACGACCCAACAATGAAGCTGTGACAACGTAACGACCAGCACTTCCTTTAACTCCTCTTGGCGTACGCCCGGCCACTAGCTTATGACGACTCCTGTCTCCGGCAGGATAAAACCACCTATCTTAAATCAACCCGAGTCCCAGACTCTAAGATAAGTTTATGGCAAGAGTAATCCTTAACTTATAAGGCACATCCAGCAGTCACTTACTCGACTGTTACGTAGACGTGTCGGCAAAATACTTCCAGTGTATTTAGCGTGAGAACTTGAGCTGCTCTTCCGGCGTCCTGGCTAAGATGGCGTGGGTCTACACGTGTCAGCTTCTCTTGGTCTTCCTACTTCATCTCTCCTGTGTCTAGTCCGATTCTGAGTCCGTGTGTCCTCTCTCTACCTGCTGTCTGTGTATATATCCCTCCACTCACGCTTTCCCCAGCTTAAGTACTATGCGCCCTGACGCCTTACGTTCACAGGAACCACCTTATTCTAGTTCAAACCAGTTCTGGCCAGCCTAGGATGGGGCGGAGCTATTGGCCTGGCTATGACGTACCGTCCACCTACCAGGTGTGAAGAGAGGGAGGGGAAACAGGTTTACCTAGGAGTGACAGGTGACAACCTAGGAGTGACATGTGACAGCGTTAAGCAACAAACACCAAAGCCTCTCACCTTATGAAAGAACTTGTACACGTTTTGTTCTTGATGTAGAGTTATACAACTTTAACTATGCTCGTTATCACTCTGGTCCTGTGATTTCGTACCTGTAAATCGGACAAACATTTTTTCACGACGTGTGTGACGCTATTATCCACACAATGTACTCACCGACGTCGGTACGTCGGTGGGATGTTTGTGGAAAGGTTTACACTTGTACAAAGAGAACACCAGGACCACCTCATTCTGCGTCCAAATGTGTGTTTGACTTAAGGGAAAACACGAATATATCTCGCATTTCCTCTTCAGGTAAATGCACGTTTTCTCAGAAAGGTCTCTTACCATGTGGGCAATGTTTTTTCCAAGCGGAGAGCCTAGACATACTTAATATACTTCTAAAAGAATTGAAAGACCAGCTGCACTTTGGCAGGTGGGTGACGGACGTATGCAAGTTGCAAGAACACAAAATACAGCGTCCGACCCAATACACTGGGATGCACCTTGTTTCATGCTGCAAAAGGAAACATCAGTGTGCGTGGACATTTGACATATTTATTTAATTGCTTGAATATACACGGCTTATACTGGTAGCTTCTTGAAACAATCTCGTTTCCAAAGAATATAGTCAAAGGGGTGTTCTTGAAAATTATAGCCCTTTCCAATTAAGCTAACGATCTCAGACTTTAGCAGGCTTTGATTGAAGGCACCGTCTATAAGTTGTCATCCTTTTCACCCACTAGCAGCACAAGAATAACAACCAAAAAGTTGTATTTGATGTAATTTGCATGAGCTGTTTATATATTCGTGCACGCCTTAGTGGGTCAGCATAAGCTGTTACTTTGTATGACTTCATATACTGCTGGCATTACCCATTGTTCTGAGTGTTTGCTATACTTATGTCTTCCACTTGTGAGGAAGTAGAGGAATCCAAGTATATATATATAGAGAGAGAGAGTACATACACAGTACTTGTAGTACGAGGATCAAGAACTATCACGTTTCCCAGCACTGAGATAAGAAGAAGAAATGAGGGGAGTGCCCATCTTCAACATTTAAAACTCGTTGCCCAAAATGTGTATCCACCCAAAGTTAGGTTTGCATCCAAAAAGAATCACTGGTATATCTTGCGTAAATGTGAAAATTAAAATATCTGCGCAAAGAAGTTCTGTATTTTGTCAGAGTATTGCAAAGCCAAACGGCAGAGGAGAAGCAACATGCGCTCTTATCTTGTTCCTGACACATGCACGACGTCCCCTTTAGCTGCCGTGGGGCTTGGTTCACAAACGAACGCCCATGCAGCCAGCCCTCGGGAACAAGTTGGTTCCTTGGAGCAGGAGAGGGAAATTGAACGGAGAGCTTTTCTTCAAATTAAAGTGCTAGCGCTGCTCTCAGACTGTCCGACCAAGCATTCTAGTCCAAGTATCGGAAAGGGGGAAAAATCATTCTTTCCTTCCACGAAGAGATTTCTCCGTCATTCGGCATCCTCCTCATACTTCTTCAAACATCTAGAAGACTTCACATTTTGTCCATCTAAGACCACAGCCTTGTGCCAGACGTTTGCCCTAGTCTCACCGCTGTTTTCGTTCGCCTGAGTCGAACCATGTCAAACCGGCTTTACGCATGCACCATCAAGTTCTCCCACGCAGCACGTAACAGCTGGGGTCGACGTGCACTGTGTGTTTTGATCGTTGTGATCGGTTTAGGTGGATATGAGCACGTCCGCTGTTTTTGGAGGAAATTCAGTGCACACGGAGCAATGACAACAGTATCTTTGAGAACTTTGGGTGTATCTTGCTTCTTAGGTCAGTCCTTGTGTTGAATTGAATCTGCCAGCTATAACTGCAGATCGCGTGTTCGCATGTGTCTGCAAATGGGTGCACGCGCGTGCGCGTGTGTGAATATGCATGTGCACTCTCGGGATGACCTTTTGAGGCTTGATTATGAGTCCGTGTTCTTCTGCTTGTAATTCCTTTTGCGGTAGAATCGGAGAAGGAGCGTTTCAGTCTGCACCGTAATTCAAACCAAATAACGCAGCGGTGGAGATTTCAAAAATGTCACATGCAATAAATATTTCTAACTCTGTGAAAAGTCACCTTCCACAATCCTCCACTATACAGGTTATCGGTCAGGCACCAGTCTGTACGCCTGCTTAAGTCTCGACAGTTTGTCTCTAACCCCACTGTGGCCATGCTTTTCGCTATCATTAGGATAAACGTCTAATTCCGGGGTTTTCGTAACTAGAGTTCAGTCAACTGTAACAAGGAGTGAATAGCGATCTGACAGGAGCACAGGAGCAGTATTCTTCGCCAAGATGTCTACACCAACTTCGTTTTTATTCTGTCACTGAAAAAAACGGCGCGCTTAAAGCGCTTAAAGTTGTTGAGCGTGATGAAACGAAGAGGTGGTGGCAAGCAGTCTCTCATTATATCAACGTGGATTTCAAAGTCTGTCACGGACAAGGCAGACAGCGTCATGCAGCATCTGGGCGCATCGAGCGTTGCTGGGAATACAGGCGAATGACGCAAGACGGTCTCAGTCCTGGATGTGTCTTTGTTCTCGAAGGTTGACACCAATGGGCGGTTTCTCCGGATACCCCAACTCTCTGAGCATTGAAGAGGGTCGCAAGGGGAGCCCTCTCCGTGGCCATAAATGAGCATGATTAATCGCTGTCGAAACCAAGTCCTTTCACCTGGCTCTGACTTTCAAAGAAAAGCGGGATTTTCTCCTGGTTGGAAAGGATTTCCCTGTGTTTATTTTCTACAACCCTTCCCTTTTGCTGATAAGATTTCGATGCTTTCCCATTCAGCGTGCCCCGAACAGTGCAGACTTTTTAAACTAAATCCAATGGGCGAAGCGAGTTTGCCCCCTTAACATGAGTGACGGGAGGGCAGGTTTCACGTACGTGATCAGGCGAACGTTTCGCGTGGGAAAATTGACAACGTGTGCAACGACCTACGAGCGGTGTCGACAACAGGTGTGGATGACGAGTAAATGGTTACCTTGATGAAGTAACTCTCTATTTATAGGTTATTGCCAATATCTTGTGACATGTGTGGCCTACGGTTGGCAGTGTCTATTTATATCTTTTAACCTGCATGAGTGCGTGCGCGTGAATGTGTGTGTAGCGTGAATGAGAGAAAGAGGGAAGAGATAGTGCTTGTGTACTTTTGGGCATACCTGCACATGCGTGTATGCGTGCATGCATGCCAGAGATAGAGAGAGAAAAAATGAGAGAGGGAGCGTAGGGAGTGCCTGCGTGCTCTTTTGCATGTACGTGCATGTGCAACCGAGAGAGGCAAAAGAGGGAGGGGGAAAGACATTGTGTGTGCGTTCGTGCGTGCGTGCGTGTGTGAGGATATACACGGGTCCCCTTGTGAGTGTTTGTGCACGCAAATATGTGGCAGTAGGATGTGAGATCAAGTACGTACAAGTGCACGGGAAACCCTTTAAAACAGCTTCGTCGTTTGTTGTTTTACTTTTCGAGAAATCTTGTTCGCTGTAAAAGGAAGTTAAGGATTACAAAACTATACAGATTATCTTGGCGTTTTTGAAGTCACACAGACCAGCGCACAAAGAAGACTGGGGGGGGGGGAGCGGGAGGAAGACAAAGGAGGAATGGGACAAGGAAGGGAGATCAGAATTTTCTGCAAAACGATGAGAACGGGTGCCTTGGTATACCCTTCAGAAGAAAAGCAAGGTGTGTGCAAACAAAAACAGGGAAGATCCTCGACAACTGTTTTCCACAATTAATTTCACTTCCGGATTGATTCGCCATTGTGTTTATCCGCTTAGAACTACTACACAGTCAACAGAACGAAAAGGTATTTACAAAGCCATCGAAAAACACAGATGAATATATATGTCCGCCTAGTCTTACTAAAAAATGGATCATGCCTACCTGCGCCCTCCACTTCTGTTGGTTCCCATGGGTCGCTTTCCCAGTTCTGTTCGTCCAGCCCTATATAAAATAATTAAAGCTGTTTGTCGATTTGGTTTAGTCTGCCTTGCAATGCACTTTTTATTATGCACTTTTATCCACTTTTATTATTCAGTTTTTCTTGTCTTCTGTTCTGCATGTATTTGTTGTATTCAGTACTGTTCACGTTCGTCCGATTATGACAAGTGAATGAGAGTGAGTTACTGTGGTGAGATCACGTGTGGGTAGATACCTGCTACGTTTATACTTAGATAAGCCAGGTAAGACCTGTGATAAGGTACATACAGCCCAGACCAGACCTGCTAATGAAGTGTGGATGACGAGAGGCATGACAGCCCCGTGCGGCGACTCGGTCGGAAAGCCAAGTCAGCCGCAGTAAGCATGCTTTTACGTAAGGCCCTGATTAACGGTTGCTTACAGACGCATCAGCGGACAGACTGTGACGCACGCCAGAGACCTTGACGCACTTCTAAGGCTGATGATACTCATCACTTTTGTTGCGGTCTGCGGCAAGGAAGCCGACACCTGGAGAGTGGCATGCCCCCCTTTAATACGTATTGCGAGTAACACACACAGAGAGAGAGAGAGCTGGAGAGTGTTATCCCACCTTAATACGTCTTCAGAGTAACAGAGAGAGAGAAACAGAGAGACCTGGAGATTGGTATCCCACCTTAATACCTTGCGAGTAACACACACACACAGAGAGAGAGAGACCACACGGTTGTCTGCCAGTGCATTTTTATCACAGAGATCGTAAGAGATACCTAATGGATGTGAATGGAGACGCGAACAGCGGTACCAAGACACGACCAATTAGGCATACTGACAGACTGACAATTAGGCAGACAAACCCCTTTATCTCTCCCCTCCCTCTCACACACACACACACACGCGTAGCACACACGTACACGCAAACACACATGCAAAACCTACTTTATACAGAAGTTATAAACGTGAAATTTATACACATAGACTTTGTAAAACAGAACATTCAAATGAGATTCAGAAAGAATTCTTGGCTCTACATGATGCAATGACATTTTACACCTTTTAACGGTTTTAAGGAAACAAAGCCTGGAAGGAATGAGCAATTGCGCAACGAGATCTTAGCAGAGGACACAATGCGACAGGTACACGCGGCGTGTCAAATGAGAAGCTTCGGCACTGCACGTACAATGGTGCACGTAATGTCTATTTACAGTCAATGCCGTGACGCAGTTGATATCCAAACGACCTTGGTGTCTACCTTACTCTACGGACCTCAGAATTGTTTGTTGAAATGTGGAAGCAAGTGGAGGCTTCATACCTCCAAAATCACGTAGTTAGATTTGGTGGAAGGTATACCTCTCTCTCTCTATGTATATATGGGAGGAGGGACAGAATTTTGGGGGTGCCATTTCAAATAAATGATATAATATAGTTCAAAATTAGTCCAGCAAAATTAAACCATCAGGGTTTAACCAAGGAGGTGAATTAACAACCCCTGAAGGGCGTGTGGCCCCGTTACCACCCTCACCCGAGCGAAACCAAGCTGGAAAAAAAGTCAGACCTGTTATGACACGTAAATATTTGAAAAATATTCGTCTTGTGTGTGGGAAGGTAACAAGTACTGTTTTAAATCGAATAAAAAATTGTGCTCGCAAAATGCAACCCGCTTCCGCACCGACAGTAATTCCGGTCTCGGCCCCCCACTGTTTCAAATGTGTGCGACATAATAAAGTCAACAGTTTTTTGTTTGGAAGAACACGAAACATAGTTTACAGGTGGAAGTCCTGGGAAACCAAAGGCTGGGCTGACGGCGCGAGGACGTCAGGGAGCGTGGCTTGTCGCACGTAGCCGGTGGCTAACCGCCAGGTTCACGGCGACACGAGGGTCTGGTGGGTCTCTGGACACGTGGTTCTTGTTGCTGGGGAAGGGCGCCACGTTTTTTCTATCGCGTCTCAGGGCGGCAGATAAAGATTTGTTTTAATCTTACCCCAGATTTGTCCCGGGCTTACGCTCGTATCTTGAGGCTGAACTTAATTAGGAACGCTTAACTTTATCGTTGTCCGGCGAAATCTTGCGCTATGCTGAAAAGACGTAACTCAAGGAAATAACTCAGATAAAAGTTACAGAAATATTCCCACCAAAAATTTTGAAACTTTACCGAGTACTTCTCCTTGACCATCACATTCTTATCCCACCACGCAGTTATTTCACACACACACACACCCCCACCATCCCCCAGATTAATGATGTTCTCCCCTTTCACGTGCTGGTTGCAGGATTGCACGTGGTGTCTTAGCACTGAGTGTGCAGTCCTCAGCTCGGCGATTCCAGAAGACGACCATCATGCAGGAATGTATGTGACGGACTCGGGGGTTAATGAGATGATGTGACGAATAAATATGGTCTTCAACGCTAGAGGGCGGTACAGCAAAAGGCAGCCAATAGCAGCAAACGGCAACCCCCCCCCACACACACACACATACACACCTCTTATTTTTTCCTTTTAGTCTCGCCAGACCACGAAAGTTTTTGTGAAACCCGAGTTCGAAACAGTTTGCTTCCGTGTGCAACGCTTTTTTTGTCTTTCAGCATTAAATCAAAACTAAAACATAAAACGAAAGAAAGAGAAAGCTTCTCTAAAATATAGAGCCCCCCCCCCCTCAGTACCTCCCAGTCCAACAGGCTGCTTTAAACTAAACGATAGGAAACAAAACTGGAAGCAGCATGTTTATCAACTCGACACTACATTTTATTTATTTATTTGTGTAGATCTATTCCTCAATTTCCTCACTATTCATATAAGATACTGCAATCTTGGTTAGGAGAAAATTCAGCAAACGTATGTCGCTCGTTTTTGATTTCTGAACAAAATAACGATAGAATCTGATCTGATGCATTGGGAAGCATTGGGAAGCGAGGGCAAATGATCTGAGTAATACTGGAAGAGATCCGCTGCTTATGTAGTCTGGTCCATTACGATTTCTTATATATTCACCTCTCTCCAGCGACTGGCTTCGTTAAGTTCTAATCTTTTCTGTCAGTCTTATCCAATCCCCTATCTGCAGCCTTTAGGTGCGAGATAAGCTGTGCGGGCTCCTGAAATTTCCCGTGTTTTATCGCAGATATAATAAAAGGCCTTTACGTCAGAGAGATTTTAAAGGCTTTCACCCACGTGACCAGGTCTTCTGGAAGATACCTAATGAAAGACGTGTTTCATCACTTCCCGTGTGTGTGCCCGAGCGAGTGTCTTGCCATCATGTAAAAGCGCAGAACTACTGGAGCCAATCAAATGACGAGCTCTATTTAAGATGTGTAAAAAGCGGAGCCAATCAAATGGCGAGCTATATTTCGAAGGTCTTTCCAGGGGCGGGGGAAAGGGAGGGAGAGGGGGATGTTCCGGGAGGAGGGGGGTTTAGGGGAAGGGGTGGGGTTAGGGTGGGGGCTAGGAGTAGGGGATAGGTGGGGGTTGGGGGAGGGGTGGGGTGGGGGTATAGGCAGTAAAGATCTTCCAGGAAACTGCAAGGTTTTCAGTGGTGACCCTACGAGATTAGCATATTTTACGTAAGATTGTATTTTGATTGGCTCCAGTTATTCTGCGCTTTTTCATGCTCTTGCAGCAGGGGCGCGCGCTTATATATGATTTCACCTTATATAGCAATACAAGGTTTATCTATTCTTTTCATCTGTCTGTCAGCTTTTCTGTCCATCATCCATCCATCTATCTGCCTACCTGCCTACCTACATACCTTGCACGGGGATCCCTGCAAGGCTAAAGGACCTTCTACATGCAAGACTAACTCCTTTCGTACTAAACTCCTCGAGCGATACGTCTTTCATTCATAATAACGATAATCCCAACAAGGTACTGGCAGCGCTAGACACACCCGCATGCTGACGTATGCAACCAAGGGAGCCTACCGTACCCAAACACGTAGCAAAGAGAGAGTCGAAAGTAAGGAACATGGCAGATCTTCCAAAAAGATCTTCCGTCCCTTTCTTTTAAACGATCCTAGTCTTCACACAGCTAACCCCCGGTGCACCTTGAGGATTTCATGTGTGTCTAGCGCTGCCAGTACCTTGTTGGGATTATCGTTTGATAATTTATAGCGCTCTGTCCTCATTTGTTCTTTATTAATTATCTTTCATTCATGTCAAGTGTTACAGTATTTTCCGCATAACAGTTCTCCTTTTTCACAATGAGTTATTGGATGCCATGGTGCAGCCACAAGAAAACCATGACATTTGACACGTACGCATAGGAAATCAGAGTCATTTTGCAGAACCCAAAAATTCATTGTGAAAAGGCACAACAATCCCAATAAAAACCCCAAACAAACAAAAACAAATGCACTTGCCATATATGAGTGTTCTGGCGTATTAACATCTGTAAGCTAGAGTCCTAAACTGCTGAATAAATCATTGACTTAACCACCGCGTGCATATGTTCGTTAATTCTAAAATGACAAACGTACGGTAGGAGTTATTTAAATGCCTGCTGAATTGAAAGCTAGGTTATCGCGTTCAAGTCCTTTTTAAGAATGCCGGCTCATATCTCGTTGGCACTAGACAGGTCTTTGGAATGACAATTCCGATGCGATAATGCAGTAAGAGGGAAACGGTACAGGGTTGCCATATCGGCTTCTGTACGTGCTTCACTGGGTCACTCTGTTCGCACGTGAGCAGCACGCAGTAGGCAGGCGAGTGAGAGCACGTACGTGTTCAATTCAAAGATTGTTAGGAGTTAAAAATCGGTTAAGAAGTTGTTGGGCAGTTTGATGTCCACAGACGTACAAACGATAGGAGCGATAGTGATACAGCCATCGGCACGCTGTATGCAGTAGTCGCAAGGCAGATGGAAGATGTGACAAGCAGTTGCATTAAATCATGCTACCTGATGAAAAGCAGCATATTTTTTTTAAACAAACGTTAGTGTTTTCAAGATTTAAAAAAAATTGTGACTGAACTGGCATATCGCATGGCATCTAATATTTCTTTCGAGGATTAGGTCGAAAGACAACAAAACCCTTGTATTGTATTGTTTTACAAAATAAACACTCCTGGTTCCAAGGACAATGCAAATCTCACCCTATCAACCCCGAAAAAAAATGACACACGAACTTAAATTTGCTTTTTTTGGGGGGTGGGGGGTGGGGGGGTTCGAAGTCTCTCTAGGGTGTAGGCGGCGAAAAACGGGCATCACTGTTAATAAGCATGTAATAAATTGTCTGTTGCTTCCCCAGCAAACACGATCAGATTTACAGCCCGCGGTCAGACTGCAGGACTCGCTGTGAATGTTTACAAACCATCTTTGCTTCGCTTCGGTGGGAGTGTTTTAGTCTGTCGAACAGGTCTGAATAAACGTTGCTAGTGGGGATCAGAACTCCACTACAATAATAATAAAACAAAAACAAATGAGGAAGTAAGGGAGGTATAATGGAAGAAACAGTGATGTCCTCATATCGTTGGTCATAAGGAATATTTACAGGCGCTTCTAGATAATTATATAACTTTATTTTTTAGGGCCTTTTATTTTCTGACGCCGTCGTCACACGCAGTCCTGTGAATGTTTGTAGGTAACGATGTCTCTTACCTTCCCATCGCTCTGTTTGTGGAAGATTATGCTGCACTGCGATTTGTTTCAATTGTAAATTTACGCTAGCACACGAAAGCTTTATTCAGCATGATACATTATGATTAAAGTCCTCCCTTAATCCTTAAGTGTATCTTGTTACGTGGTAGTTATTCCTTATAACACGAAAAGCACTTAGGTAACGTCACAAATTAAAAACGTGTAGGCTTAATCATTTTAGGATCCGATAAACATTGTCTGAGTCGGATGATCCTATACATCTGCTTTACCAGGGGCCACCTATTTGAACATGGTACAAAATATATGCACAGACAGCTAGAAAATGAGTAAGAGCTCGACGCTTTTCCCTGACACAAAATTGTCAGCTGACTGTTATATACATCAATCATACTTCGTCAACACTGTGTTTCTAGAACACTATTTTCTGGGTCAAATGAGCACGTCACAAAGCGAAAAGCAACTAACAGAACAAGCAGACCTACGTAGGTTTTGGGTGAAAGCATTGCTTGCGAGGTCAGTCTATTTATAATCCTACCTACGTTTTTCTGAACAGTCATGTGATCACAAACAATGGTTTTCACAAGCGCTAAGGATAAGGTGATAATGGGGAAAGGTACCAGTCAATGATCCCGGACTGACTGAACTGGATTAACACTGGATCTGTACAGTGCAATGTATCTTATGCTGAAGTCAAGTATTTGTGGGTGAGCGCTGCTCAGAGTGGATAGGAAACTGGGTAAAGAAAAAGACAATGTCTGAGGGACGCAGAATGATCTGTTAATGCAGTCGCTGGCTTTATGCCCTGAACGTTATAGCTTGTGTGGCCTCGCCCTTATTTACGTATGTCTGTCCGCGTGCCAAAGAGAGAAAGAGGATAAAATTTATGATTTGTATGAATATGAATGATATTTATTTACAGGTTTTGTATTAAAGGAGAACACGTACATCAGACTGCAGAGCAAGAGCACAGAAAAGACAGAAGGTCAAACAAAAGCTTTCGCTGGAAGTATACACCCCACCTTCGGAAAGAACCCCCCCCCCCCACGCCCTCCTTCGACATGACAGCGGAGGAATGCTGGGAAACGGTTTTGCTGTCGTCGTCATGATGGAACAAAGCTGTGTGTAGAGCAGGACGCTTTCTGAAAGACAAGACCCAAGCACGTTGACACAGAAACACATACACAGAAAGAAAGAGAGAGAGAGAACAAATAGTCGCCACTATCAGAATTGTCCGTCGTGTCATATTGCACTAGACTGTGAAACAGGCGTTGCCCGGCTTTGCGACCTCTATGCAAGCCGCATAGTCAAGTACTTCGATCGTTATGTGACAGTCTGACCTGAGACGTCTGGACAGACCAGCCGTGCTGGCCAAGCCGACAAATTTTCTGGACCGACCACTGGAAAGGTGTTAGATTGTTATTTATGTAACACGTAGGTCAACGGAAGGGAACAAATGGTCGTGGGTGAAAGGTAGCAAGTTCTGCTGGAAGAAAGATAAATCCTTTTTTAAAAAAAAGTTTAAAGCAGAAAGACTTGGCCAAAATATTCTCAGATATTCGCAGAAAAAAACCCTACAAGATATCTCACGTCCTCTGCCCCGTCTAGTGAAAAAGAAAAACTCCAGAAATCGAGTCAATTATTTGTTGCTTAACGTCCAGACGCAAATTATGTGCATATCAGGACGGTGCGGGTAAGGGAAAGATCAGTTATATAAAGGCAAAAGATGCTCCTAGCCTGGTCCTCGTCAAAAAGTCCAGATGTGTTTGCTGTTTTGACTGTTTGCTTGGTTGTATCTGTGTCCTTGCCACTGACTTACTGCCTCAGTTTTTGATTGTTTTTACCTTGGTTCACGCACGCTTACCCTTTCCTTCAACTATGTTTTCCTAGTCCACTTCCGCTAAGCTAGTCCGTCTATGTTTAATCAATCATCCAGCATTGATTTTCTAGTGTGTCGGTGTACGCGCTAGCTTTGCTTTGTCCTTCATGTATCTTCGGTTTGGTACAGTTAAGGTTTTAAGGAGTTTTATCACATCCGTGATATCTCTCTGGTGTTCCACATATGTAAATACATTATGCATATGTATGTACATCATAACAAATATATGCACGCACATGCGCACAAATGTCTGAAAATGTGTTGCAAAGTTTTAAAAGTTAAAAACTGCTTCAGGTGCTCTTAATAAAACTAGTTTTACAAGTTACACACTGTTTTATTTAGCTTTAATAAAGCTAGTTTTAAAAGTTGGACATTTTGGGATGTGCTTTTACTAAACTCACGTACGTGTGTTGGTATGCATGTGCATGCATGTTGCTCCTGATTCTAGACTTGTACACAGATTATAGCTAATGCTTACGTACCCATCCAAAAGTTGTTATGGTGGCTTTTTTTCTGGACACTATAACTTTAACTTTATTTTCAGTTAAAGACCTGATACGGATAAATATTATCATGAGAGGGCCAAGGTGAGGTCAAAAATGGTGCTGTCGTCAGCCAACTTCTATGCAATAGTTGTTTGTGATCGCCGTCAGTGTGCAGGTCTTGCGTTACATTTACTGCTCTGTCCCCTCCGCAACACACACACAGAGAGAGAGAGGCCTTTATGTGGTTTATGCTGGCTCACGAATCTTGAAGAAAAACTGGGCGCCACTTTTAGCAGTACTCTAGTGACGTCACTCTAACGCTAGAGTTATTGCCCCTTTCCAGTAACTTAGTGAGGAGATATTTTACCAGCAGCTTATATTATTGACGGATATAACATGTTCACTCTTTCACATCGCAGTAAGGTAATATTTGTCTTAATAAGAACATCTGATAGAGCGAAAGAAGGTAAGAATTTTTCCTAGAAATATCCCTGAAACTATCACTCTTTCACGAAGCAGTATGGTCACATTTGTCTAATAAACCCATCAGAGAGAGCGAGCAACAACTCAAAAGGAAAAGGCACAAGGAAAGAAAGAAGAAAGACAAAAGATAGAAAATGGAAAAGAATAGAAGAAAGTACTTCATCCACATAAACATGAATTCTGGATGCTAGACTGTCTCATTCGTCATCTCTTCCAGACAGACCTTCCAGACGACATCATCATCATCATCATCATCATCGTCGTCGTCGTCGTCGTCGTCGTCGTCGTCGCCGCCGCCGTTCCTCTCCCCACCCCCTTTTTACTGTTAACGCACTCATCATGCCTAACAATCCCCTGCCCTAAATAATTAACAAAAACCTAATTCAACAAATTTAGTTTCATTTCCAGATGCACGTTAAACTGGAACAATGCCACACTCATCTGGAGACAGAAAACAGTTGAGACCTTTCGAACTTTCAAGAACCAGGTTTGCTAGGACAAAGATGAACAGGCGTCTTTTTATCAGCAGAAGCTTCACGCTGAGTGATTTACATACAAACTTGTGCCAAGCGTCGCCACCTGCACCTCTTGGAATCATATATTTCTAGGGAAAGATTTACACTTTAAGAGAAACTGCTTGGTTAGCTTCTTTACATAGAAGCAGGGTACAAGCGGTTTATATACACATACATGTACACAAATATATAATTATATATATCCATACAAGCATATGTTCTAGCGCATACACATGTATGTGTGTAAGTAGGCGCAAAGATGGCAAAAAAAAATTAATTGAAATTTTTGCCTGAAACAAGTCACCCAGTCAGCCCCGTCGTATCGATGAATCAACATACATATCCTTTGCAATAAACGTTGAATTTCTACTTCTGGTCTTACTGTCCGACCACTGTTTACCATGTACACAACGGATTACTTTCAGCTTAAGTGCAAATTAAAACTTCAGACTCTAGCTCTGTGACCTAAGCGATGCAGTGATAAAACTTGTTGCAGCTGTCATCACGTTTGTAGCCTGGGCACAGCGTACAGTCTTATTGAGTTCAGCAGCACAGCAACGCGCGCCGGCCACCAATATAGAGAAGGTCGTGGTTACAGATGCTTCTACGGCACACGTACTGTCTCTCTGCATATGGGATCTGTTCAGGGCTGACTGTCGGGGAGTGGGGGAGAGGGGAGGGAGGTACTCCGGGTACCCTGGTTTCCTTCTCATTCCTCTCCTGCAATACGGTCACCCAGCCCTCTTCCTGACCGCGAAATGTTTTCCCCAGATGATTTCTGCCCCAGCCCGGGCGCGCATGCGCAGCGTACCAAATGCTCTGCGCATGCGGATACGCATGCCAGTTGCTAACCACACCAAATAATTATAGGTCAAGTCATGACCTCTACACAGCGTAACTTCTTATAGTTACAGTGAAGAAGCCAACCCGTGGTCGTTCATAGTCCAGTTAGTAAAGAAACTGAGTTTCACTGTTATGTTGCAGGTTCGAAACCCACATTAGCTTACCATATTTTTTTGGAGGGGAGGTGGTAAGGGGTAAAGTTAGGATGTGGTATTCGGTAGGGCTTCGGTTTATCATGTATAAGTTCAAGCATGTGTCTTTGCGCTAAACGAGATGAAAGGTGGCCTGCGCATGCGTGTCCGGTCTGGGGCAGAACTCTATTGGGAAAAGAATTTCGCTCCCCCCGTTCATGAGACAGCCTTCGATGCTGACTTGCTAAATAACCCAATCTATGGAGGGAAATAGATGCGGTTTGGCTTTGAGGACAACGTACTCTGAAACATCAGAAAGACCTGTTTCACATCTTCGTCGACATTAAGAAGCTCTTCGACAAAGTCAAGGGCTTTTGAAGAAAGACTAGTGCAAGTCACTGAAACACTCTATGAAAACTCCAGGTCATTCTCAACAACCAGGTGGGGGACTTCCCAAAGTAGGGATCCGACAAGATTGCTTGCTGTCACTAGTTCTCTTCAGCCTCTTCCTTGCTACGACTTGTAGTCACGGGACTGAGATGAGATAAGATGAACTTGTACCGGAATATCGCGATGCTGTGTAAAGTCTGCGCTAAAATGCGCGAAATACGTTTTAAAAAATGCGTTAACACTATTCTTGAACAGAAGACGAGACCAGCATTGTAGTCCTATGTGATGTTGTTACAGTCTCAGCTTAGCTGCATCCACGCACGCCTGCGCTTTGGCTTGAGTGAAGCGGAATCATTTTTGTGCATAATGTGCGTGGATAAGCGTCTTTGCAGATATGGATAAGTGCACTGTGCACGATAGTTTTTGCACGCGCGCGCGTGGGTTGTGTGTGCGTCCGAGAGAGCAAGGAAATGGATAAGGAGGCAAACGTGAAGGGAGGTTTTATGGACAGACATACTTAGAGACAAACGGACGTTCCTTCCAAATAACTTATCGACTGAGACGTTTTATGAGATGAAATCACGCTTATAACCTCTACACGCCCTTTATCGACAAACGAGGCAAGTCAGATCCCCTGCGCATGCGTGACAGGATTAACCTGCTTTATGGACGGAGATACGTCAGACATTTGCAACTCGTTTTACATTTTCACCCTGCAAATTCAATCGCTTGCACTGATTTATCATCATGCCCTTCCTGTCTGTATCCATATTCGCCCTGCCTGCTCTCTGTGTCAAACATAAGTATCACCGAAAATTTAGTTTTGATTTTTATTGGAGTTGTTCCTTTTGGGTGGTGAAAGTTTTGTGCTTTGTTTTGATACGCCAAGTTTTGTTTTTGTCGTTCTTCGTTAGTTTCATATGATATATTTTTTGTGGCCCCTTGCCTGTTGATACGATGATCCGTTTATTAACATGTAGACCTGTGTATCGTTGTATTTCGGCCATGTATACTATTATTGTTAATTTCTTATTCGTTCTACACGGCAACAAATATCACTCTGTCACTGTTCACCCCCCACTCCCACCCACCACACCCTCAAATGTGGTTTCTGCTAGGTCTTTCCGTCTGTACTTCTCAGTCTATCACGAACGTCGTGCACGCGTCTCCTGAAGGCGTGATGGTTATTAGAGGAAGAGAAACAGTTCATGGAGAGAAGATGATGGAAAGAAAATGAAATGTTGTGCTTCTTCTGAAGCTGCTTCCGACTTTTATCGCTTGGTTTGTTTCCCGTCCCCTCCTCCCCTTTTATTGTAGTTCCTTGTCTGCCTACCAAATATTCCAGGTCAGAAGCTGTGAGCCCCATCGTTTTGTTTTCGTGGCCACGCCACCAGAACGTCAGAGTCAAATTTATGGCGTCTGGCGTCGTAAATAGGAACCAAAAAGATTTCCAAAAAGCAGATGTGCTTTGCCTCTTTACCCCTGAAACATTGCTAATGTGGAAACATTCTGCATCCCTGACAGTAATCCGAAACATGGATGTACAGTTGATTTATGACGGGCAAGAAGGTAGAGGGGTGGATAGTACTGGCATAGTCTGCCACACTATTAGTCAGAAAAATCAAAGCATGTCGACCCAGCAAACCCCGACTCGCCCTGTGAAAACGCTCCAACGATTTAGAAGTACGCCGGTTTCATCAATATACAGAAAAAGGCGAGCATCATTAACATCACTAAACGCACGTCAGTTCTTAGAAGAAATGATTTATTTCTGTCTGTCTCTCTCTATCACACACACACACACAGAAAAAAAGAAGAGAAAGAACAGAGAGAATAATAGAAGAGAAAGAATTGAGTTCCTCTATTTTTCTAAGTTTCTTTAAATCTCTCTCTCTCTCTCTCGCCATTCTCGGCCCTCCCTCTCTTCCCCTCCCTCTCTTCCCCTCCCTCTCTTCCCCTCCCTCTTTGCCCCTCCCTCCCACTTCCTCTCTTCCCCTCCCTATTTCCTCTCCCTTGCAAGAAACTAGAATATACAGAAGATTTACTACGTGTAGCTAAATGATGAACGAGATCAAACTGACACACTTAACAATTAACAGTGGTCTGTGCTGCATGTCCTGCTGATGTTTAGAATTTTCATCAGTCTAGGATTATCTGTCTAGGAAACATTTTCTCGGAGAAAAGTGTTCAAACACAGATAACGAGGCGAGGCATGTGGTTCGGATAAAAGAGGTTGAACCATGGGAAGGTGTTCTGATAGATAACGCTGTTGCTCTTCGGGCGCGGAAACGTTGGCACGTACGGAAGCTGGGGTGCAGGACAGGGCAGGGCAGGGCACAAAAGGGCAGGGCACAGTCAGAAAAACAGTTGTTTAACGAGGGCTTGGGGACAACAGCCTTTGTGTGCAACATGTTTCTAGTGATATTGTTTCTGTCTGGGCGAGTACAGGCCTATAGTTTCCGGACTCAGAGTGGAACTGTGGCAGATAGCAACACACACACACACACGCAAGCACAAACACGCACGCGCGCGCGCGCGCGCTCGCGCACATGCATCCATAATTGCTACCAAACACAGAAAGAACGACAGAGAATGACGAAATATATTCCAAAATAAAACGATAATTATCTCCAGCTATTGGTTTTCTTTAGGAGAAAGAAAGTCTAGAAACGAAGCCAGAAGCGGACAAGGTTGGGGGCGGGAACAAGGCCAGAGGAGGACCATCCTCTTTCCCAGTGTCACCGTGACATCTGTGACATCGCACTCCTACTTCTATTCCGAATAAACGAAGCCCTCAGTCAGTCCCTTCCTGCTCAAGGAAAGACCTGGACCCCTCCCTATACCTAAATCTTCAATCTTTTCTTTCCTTCAAGTTTTATCTCATTATTGCGTAAAACAGCCACGCAACGTAAGCTTTGATTGGCTCTCGAACAGAAGGGGGAAGTCGTGACGTCACATCCTCTCTGAATGCAGCGACGGAGAGCGGTGCAAAGTTCAGTGGGGAGGGGCACGGATTTTGCTGGGAGTGAAAGGTCTGCCTCGTGCACCTCGTCACGTCTGCTCTCGGTCAAGGAGTTGCGTACCCTTGTCGGAAGCGGGTTCTCGTTTTAGAGAAGTGATTGTTTATAGCGCTGATCTCTCCTTTATCTCCGTGGTCCCCCTTTGCTTGGGGCCCTGATCGACTGAAAATAGGGCTTGAGGAGGGATAGAGGAGAGAGAGAGAATGGAGAGAGTGAGAGAGAGATATAGAGTGAGATAGAGAGATAGTGAGAGAGGAAGTGGGGAGAGTAAAGTACGTGTAGCGCTACCCGCAAAGACCCCCACACATCAACGTAGTTATCGATGTTTAGAAATTGGACGCTGAGATCTACAGCCGATAGTGCTTAGCGTTTAAAAGCCTGTTTAAGAAGTGCGTACGTTGGGGTGATGGGGCTGGATAGGTGGGACTGAGGGGTAAGGAATCTAGGTGCACGCACTGGCGTAGGGGTACAAGTGAGCGTGAACGTGCAGGTAAACTGCTGGGTAGGAAAAAAAATCCCACCATCTCTCTTCAGTTCCGCATCCTTGCGCTACTAGCCGTTACATCACGCGGACACGAGTGTGCGCTAACACGGTTCCCGGATGAGGAGAAGCTGGGGAAGGGGTGGGGGGTTAGAAAGTGGAGAAGGAAGACGTGCACGCAACTGCTGGGTCAGCACAAGAAAAACGCTTGCCGCACTTCGTGTGATACACCTATGCATGTGCAAGCATTCGCAATCTGGGTTAAGAGAGCGAGTAAGAGAGAGAGGACATGGGGTGCGAGATAACGGGGGGGGGGGGGAGAGATAATGATCGAAGCATGAAGTCATGACTTCCTACATATTACCCACAGTTGGTTTGTGTAGTGAGTCACACGTCCTCATACCGAGTTAATCTACATCTCCTTACGAGGAAAATCTGACGTTAGCTCTCCAAATCGTTTCCCCAACGCTACACGTGCTTCAGCACGCGAGTTCTTCCTACTCCAGTGCGATTCAGTACCACGAACGAGCTCTCGCCCACCCACCCACCTCCGATCGTACATCCTTCATCGATCGGTCAACCTCATAATCCCACCACCCACCCACCCACCCACCCAGCCACGCCTCAGTGTTATCGGCAGTGCACAGTCGATGAAATGTCAGACGAATGCTGGGGAATGATGGGCTGATGATGCTGTGCGCACGTGCCGTCTGTCGCAGCGCGTTGCTATGGAAGTAGGATGCGAGGGTTTGGCGGATTTAAAAACAAAATAATAAAAGTTTAGGAGAGGATCCCTTCGTCTTGCCGAGAAATCTATTCGAAACTTCTTCTTTGGAAAAGTCCCACCTTCACTCTTCAGTCCCATCCTCCAACTACTGGCTATTACATCACGCAGACACGCGCGTGTGCCAAAACGGTAGAGGGATGGGGGGAAGTTGGGGATAGGGGTAGAGGGTGGGGAAGGTAGACACGTGTATGCAAAGGGATGTCCAAGAGGGAATATTGAACGACACAGTACAAGGAATGAGTGGAAGTATCTGTGTACTGCATGAGAAATAAAGCGAGTTGTGAATGTGTACATGCGTGGATGTGTGTACATGTATAGGTATAAGAGAGCGAGCGCATGTGTGTGCTTTTGTAGGAGTGCATGTGTATTTGTGTGAATGTGGGCGTGCGTGCTTGTGTGTGCGGATAGGTTTGTACATTTGTGGGGGAGGGAGCATTTACGTGTGTGTGGGTTTTTTCTTTTTGCTTTTGTGGGCGTGCGTGCATTTGTGTGCGTATATCTTAGTGCTTCTGTGGGCATGCGTGCGTGCGTGCGTGCGTGTGTGGATGTGTGTATGTGAGTGCGCGAAAGAGAGAGAGACAGAGTATGCGTGTATATAGAAAACAGAAGACAGGCAAGAAATACGGGAAAGCTCTACAGGCAAAGCTGCAGACTAGCACGTGGATGTTGATTGTTCGAAACCATGCTCTGCATGTAAGAACCCCGAATAGCTTACTTATTCCAGAACAGCCGCCATGACAGGAATAAGTTTCTTGAATTTCCCATGCACGAAAACCGAATAGCTTATCTTACCCCCGTTATTCGGGGATGGTCAAGGATTATTTCCTGGAGTTGAACATTGTGCAGACTCCATCTGACCTTTAAACTGCCTCTCTGCACTGGCCATCTTACTGCAGCAAAGAGCCTGGTTGCTCTTTCAGTGCATAACAGTAGGTTCTCATTGCCCAATAGTGCGAAATCACCGCCATGTGGAAGCACTGCTTAAAATTACCTCTACCTACCTACCGGCAAGAAAAAGCAAAAAAGCAGGTACTAATAATATTTTTATTTTAATGAATGAAAGCAGGCGAAAATACATCCAGAGGGAAAAGATTGTCGTTCCTGAAAATTACGACACCCTTTCTGAAAGCTAGAAAATTTTGTATTTTAAGAAGACAGGTCAGACCTGCATGCATGTCGTGTATTTTGGGCTGGTAGTTGGTTTACCTTTAACGAAAAAAATTACCCTCCCCTCAAGTGAAGTTAGCAACACCGTACGGAAGCCAGTCCGACAATGAATCTTCTTTCAAGTATCTCGGTGACGGCATCTGACTGCCCAGACTGGAATCAACAGCGAGTCTGAGTTTGTCCTTGCCTTTGATTGCAGTCTGCGTTGGTCCTTGAGGGTCCTTTTACGTTTACGTGTTTGCTGTGCTCGTAATGAGGAATATGTGCACTTGGCCCTCAAGGGCGGTAATTGCAGAACGCTTGCTGATTCTCTCGAGCATGTAAGGTTATGGGCTTATTAATATCCTCGTCAGAGGGCGCTGACACCATCACGAACGTATAAAATGAATGGCTCGGTCCAGTGATAGGAGCTGTGACGCACTTACAACTAGGCGAAACTGCTTCCGTTTAAATCATCGTAGTTTCTTTATCATTATTTACCTGCTTGTTTGACCTCCTCCCATAATCACCTCTCCTTCGCGACCACTTCATCGTTATCTAAATTGTTATCGTTGTCGTCGTCGTCGTTGTTGTTGTTTTTACTGCGTTGGTCTTTGTTGTTCTTTTCTCTTTCCCTCCTCCTCTTGTTTTTTCTCTTCTTTCCCTCCTCCTACTCCATTTTTAAAAAATCCACTTACGCAAACCCGTGCACACACGCAAATACACGGTAATACGAAACACACACACGCACACACACTTTTATCTTATCTTCAACGATTTTTTTGCCAGCTGCGCACACACAGGTACCTTACCGATCCTTCCTATGCCCCAGCGTTCAGTCAGGTGTAGACATAAACTGACACGTAAGCATGCAGCGTACCAGCAAGGGACATCTCTGTGCGATATATAAACATGTAGTCACGTATACTGCGTGCCCTTCAATGTATTTCACTCTTAAGTAGGTTACACTGAAGGAAACGAAAATATGTTTTCAGAACGTGAAGAATGGAACTACGTGCAATTACTTACACACAGAAGCGCTGAGACAAAAACCTGGATGGAAACATTTCAACTTTTCTGTATTCATTTCTTCCTTCCTTTGTTCATCTCTTCCTTCCTTAATTCATTTATTTCTTCCTTTATTCACATTTCTTCCTTTCTTAGTTTGTTTCTTCCTTCCTTTATTCAGTTTTCTTCCTTCATTAAGCCGTCTATGTCTTTTTTGTTCTTCTTTCCTTGAATTTCTATATTCCTCCCTCTATTTTTCCTCTCTTCCTTTCTAACTGTTTGTATTTTCCTTTCCTTCTTTCTTAAATTCATTTCTTTCATCGCTTATTTTCTCATGCATGTTTTTGTCTATTTTATTACACATTCGATCATTTCACCATTTATTTCTTCATTCCTTCCTGTTTACAAGTTTTTAGTCAGCGAGAACTCCGTCGGTAGGTCGCCCAGACATTTTTGATTGACTGATTTCATTTGAGCACTCATTGCTTATAAGTGCCGCATTTTGACACTGTTCATGCATTCGGGTTGGAAATCCACAACTCCTTAATGGGTTTTCCTGGTTCTTGACGCCACTGGACCATCCTCTCCATCCTGTAGCAACTACACTTTCCCTTCCCCTGCAGGTACTAAAATCTATGTAATAAACTGTTTGCGTCAGCATGTACTATTTGACTTAACAGCCGCAGGCATCTGACGCCACTTGAGAGCTAAACATTCCAACTATTCGGCAGATCTGTTACACTCGTGCAAGGAGTTTCATAAGGACAGAAGTGACCTTGGCTCTGGCTGTTCTCTCCCTGCATGAACAGGTACTTTCAGGCTGCGCATACCTATCGAATCTTTTTTTTTCCCCCGTTCTTACGGGATTTGGCAGTTTTCAAGTCTGAAGGCATAAATTGAAAATCTTACTGTTTTCTCAAGCTTTATCCAGAATAATGTTGTTTTAATTAACGTGGTCAGTAATGGAGTGGACACCGACATGACGAAGGGCCGGCATAACCCCCGGCAGCCCGCCCAGTTCTGCAAGCGGCCGGCCGCGGTACGTCGGGAAGTCTGGCTCGTTTCGCAGCAGGACGCATGCCCATACTGTCAACGTGATTCGCACAGGTTTGTTTCTTTAAATTTTGCCCCGAAACGTCCAACGAAACAAAGTGAAATACCACGGGCGTTACATGGTCGAATGGGAGACTGACATAGAGTTACAAAATAAGATTACTAGATTAGAAGATGGGACGGATTGCTAATTGTAAAGCCTGTAGGAAGTGGGTTAGAGTACAAGTATCTGCATCAGGGATCGAGGCATGAGGTCGTTAGTCATTTTCAGACAAAGCACCACAAGGATGCGACGCAAAAAGCCAAGCAGCATGTAGTCACCGATCGGGGAATTCGACAGGAACTCCAGAGGGTGGGTGCAGGAATGTGTTTATTTTGCACTGACTGCACTGAGATCTTCATGTTGTAATAATAATAATAATAATAATAATAATAATAATAATAATAATAATAATAAATCTTTTTGGTATTATTTAGCATGACAGCTTCCTAAGGTTTTCTGTTCAAACTTACGGCATTTTATGCAAAATCTTTTGCCAGAAGCCCTCAATAGCTTGACAGGTATGACTGCCATTTGCACGAGCAGTAAGGTGGGTGGGAGGGTGTACTTGCGCTGCACGTCGACCACGGTGGGAGGAGGGAAAAAGATGTTGAGGGGAGGAGCTTCAGGTCCCGGAAGTCTGATGATTCCATCGCTCTCGGCTGGCCTGAATGAACGTGCTCGTATCGCAGCTACACTTCCGGTTATTAAAAACGATCGTGAGACTGTTCGCACTGTTTGTTTTACGATAACTGTTTTCGTGAGAACAAATACAAGCGGCCGTGTAACACATCATTGGATGTAACACATCACTGCGTTCTTGTTTCCTGTCCATAAGTAAAGATGCGCATAAAATAAACACGATGAATACGGTTTACGAGCTCTCTTATGAGCAGAAGGGCAGATACGATGAATCATGCAACCCAGCCCTGGTTAGTAGAGTTTATATTGCAGACTGCAGCCAACGGTCAAACAAGATACGTACCCCGGATTAACCGTTTCACTGTCGCCTGAGCCGTGGGGAGAAGTGGTAATGGAGAGACTAAAGCTAGCAATGAAACAGCCACACTGGGTCAGCTGGGTCGGCAGCTGTCTCGCCCTTGGCTGAGAGAAGGTAGAACGAAGGGAGAACAGCTGGCAGACGCAGTAGGTCTGGGCTAAACTACCGATGAAAGTAGCAGGTTCTGTCTCACCACCACAGAAGGAAAAGGAACTCTAACGTCCAGCCCGCATCGGACGCCGGGAAAATGAACCAGAACAGGGCGGGAAAGATAAAGGTAGGACTGGATAGCCTAATGCTAATCAACCTCGCAAGATAGTGGTATGTGTTCTTAGTTGTTCCGATTTGACGAAAAGCTTCCCCTTTCTAAGGGAGAATACTCTGGATGGATATATATATATATATTCACACTGCCTGATATTATATCTGGCAAGTTTGACATGCAGTGGATTGATTATATTAATTAAAAACATGCTTCACATATTAAATATCCACAAAACATTCAATAATATACCATATATAATAATATCTAGTCTACAAATTTCACATGTTGTTCACTTTTGTTGTGTTTTCTTCATTTTACAACTAAGTAGGGGCATACATAGTTGCTGTAGCGACTACTTCTAACTTGCATCAGCCGCTTCTTTGTGATGTTCTGGGGAAAATTGCCGTTAAAGGCTACACTAAATTTTGTGACGGCTTGATGGCAAGGCTGTCGAGCTTTGGCTTGGCCTTTGTGCTTCGAGGTGAAAGCAGACGACACTTGTAACAGACGAGGGCATTATCCCGAAGAGTGACGCCATAAAAATATTCAAGTGACTCGCTAAATCGAGGTTGTCGTACACACCCACTCCAGGGTCGGTTTAGCATAACCGTTTGTGTCCCCTTTTCTATACTTGTACATAGAAGAGTTCGAAAATGTCACATGGCAAACGGCACTTGCATTTATGACCAAGGAGATCCAAGCGCATGTTTTGCTCCGGTATTATAAAGACTTCAGACTCAACTCAGACTCCATTCAGTGTTGTTTAGACCCGAATCCCGCGAGCAGCTGACCGCAGGAGCTCTGACGTCACGACTTTCGCTTTCGTTCTTCAGGTCTATTCACAAGTTTCCACACCCTGTTTACCCAACCTGTGAATCCGCGCCCGTTTCACAGCCCACATCGAGGCTCCTGATACTTACTGTCGCTTTACTAGTAGTTGATGAATGCATCTCGCAAGCAGCCAGAAAATGAATAAAAGAAGTACAAAAGGGGGGCTGTAACCTGCTCGGTAACTGGATGCAGAAATACCAGAAACGTTTTGCATCAGTGGCGAATTACGCAATATTTTGAGCGTAAACCACTTTTGCTTGGCGAATGACCATGTAAACAACCTTTTCAGCTGCATTTCCCTCCAAACGACTATGATTGGAAAGAGTACCTGTCAGCTTAGTACTACCTACTGCCCACCTAAGAATATTTTTGTGTGTTCATTTCAGTTTATTGACAAACAACCTATTTTGCAAACTTAATTTCCTCAGTTGTATCTCGGATATATACTTGTACAAAACAAAAACAACCAAGACCATACAATCAAAGGGTTTTTATACCCTCGCCGATTTCGCTTAAGAGGACTTTATACCCCTTCATCTAAAACTGTAGAGGGGTTTGAAACCTGAACAAGAGGAAAAACAGCAAAGAATATTTTTTTAAATGCAGTAGACTTAAAATTATATTTTTCAACAAATATCACGTACAGACCTTTTGAATACTGTTTTGGGATGGAGAATATTAGAATACTTTTCAACAAGGTTCACAGCATGCATTGTCCACATTCTGTGCAAAGCTAGCACCATCTCCAGAGACTCATCACATCCATGTTTACAATATCAGCTCCCCATGTTAATAGTATTGTTAACTTATGTTTGGCTTTTTTGGTTGTTGTGTTGTGTTTTGATTTGTTGGTTTTTTTGTTTTGTTTTGTTTTGTTTTTTTGCTTAACGTCACTAGGTTTGCGAAAACTAGGTACGTATCAAGACAACGTTTCTTAGACTAGTTATATGCTGCCACACTTCGGACTGCTGTCGCAACACAGGCTTCAGTCCCACCCGGGTCACGTACACTGACACTGGGCCAACCAGTCCCAGTACTTTTTTGAGGACTCGGCCTAGGCGCGAACCACTGACCCCTCCCCTAACAGCAGTCAACTAGGCTTCATTAGGCATGCCCCCAAATAGTCATTTTTTATGCGTAGCTGTGCGCACATACAGTCTGGAGACATATGCTTGTGTGTGGAAATCTGCAACTGTGAGTGAGGCAGGATTTAATAATATTGTGCTGCTGTGAGATATTGCCGTCTAAATGTGTCATGTCGCGAATAATAAAGTGTATGTTTTGTAATTGTATTGTGTTCTTGCACGACACAAGACGGCCAGCGTTTTGTGTTGTCAGTCCAGTGAGTCCACTCATGTGTCGGCACATTCCTCGGATGTCCGAAAACTGTGTTGCCTTTTGTATTCCGCAACACATCCGACTCGTGTCTCCAGCGTCAGTAGGTGGACATAACACAAAACCTTACAGTATACACAACCTGAGAAAATGAACACAACATGTACACTGAGAAAATGAACACAACATGTACACTGAGAAAATGAACACAACATGTACACTGAGAAAATGAACACAACATGTACACTGAGAAAATGAAGGCAAACAGGAAGCGATGATCAGGTCGAAACCACCTTGCCCCTCGCCCCGTCTGGGAATCATGCCAACCGGTATTGGAAGAGCGAACTTGTCTCTCATGCGAGTCACGACCTCACATGGATTATGCCTTTTTAATGAGTAAACGGTACTTTTATTTCTTCGCACCCGAGATCGAAGACCCGGAGCCCTTTTCCCCTTTCTTCAAGCTTCGTGCAAAGCCGGGCGCCAATCTTTCTTGCCAAACTCAGCAAACACACGGAGACGACCATGCACCCTCTACAACACTGTATGTCTACGGACATGCGACATCTACAACACTGTATATCTACGGCCATGTGTCTTGTATATATGGTCTTGGTCAAAGGCTTCCCGTTACTTCGACTGGGCCTTGTATCCTGTTCTGGGCCGAGTTCTGGAAGCAGCTGTTAGAAATTGCGGACATATCTCGCCGTCTTTGATATATTACCATAACAGGCAGAGGAAGTGAAAGTCCCCGTGAAAGTCAGTCCTTGGGATATGGCGTTGCTATGACAATGATCTATAGAAGCAAGCAGTCGTCAACAAAGAGACAAAAAAAAACTCCTTGGTAACACATCAGACGCGGGGCTGCCACCAGGTCTTTTTGATGATTATAAGTCTAGAAGGTGTTGGAGTCTGAAGCATCAACAACCTGAAAAGATTACAGGTGCACACAGCAACACCAGCAGTTCGATGACTGGATCCATTACGTTGAAACAAAAAATTACATATTAATTTTAAAAAACGCTCAACCAAAATCTGCATTTAATTACTCAGATAGGGACAAGGATTACGGCATTAGCATGTGATATATGCGAGTTCTTCCTGCTTTTCTATCTACGTCAATGCTTCGAAACGTTAAGGTTAGTACTGTGACGACCGCTTTTGAGGGTACCCTCCCCTCCCCTAGGCATCATCAAGTTTATTCCCCTTGAGTCTACGCGTTGTCTGCCCACGGCCCAAAACAAACAAAAAGTTCATTGGTTTCATGCCGCACACTTCCAAACTGCGATAGGACATTTGACGGGATATCCTGGTAATAGCAGATCTCAGACCCATTGAGTTGGGGTTTTTTTTGGTAAACAAACGTTTATTTATGCAACCAAAGTACAGAACACTGATACAGCCAACGGCAGGGCCAGGCAACAAGTCAGCTTATATAAGCCTAGCCCTGACTGGGCACAAAGTAGGAATACAAATACAAATACATGGCGACGATAATGAATTAAAAAGACAAACAGGAAGTACGATAGTGGAAGAGTGAGAGAGAGAGAGAGAGAAATAGAGAGAGGGGGATGTGTAGGGAGGGAATATTTACTTCCATTGTATGTCAGCATCAGCCAGTCTAGCGTTGGACAATGTTGTTTTCCTTGCTTCTGCATAGCGGGGACAATCCAGGAAGTAGTGACGACAGTTTCGTGCAGGAAACTGCATCCACAGGAAGGATCCTCAGTTAAGTGTCGTCTGAACAAGTCGTCGTTGAGGTTGCTCATGTTGCGACGTGAACGGCAGTGAGTGATGTGTTCTTTGCTCTCACCTGTGTAATAGTGTGGTGGGGTGCGGGCGTCGTTTCTGTGTAGGTACTGTCTGAATGCGCTAACAGATGTCGTTTTCTTGTATTTTTTTAGGGTGGGGAATTCCAAAGAACTGTTGTGGACGGGAAGAAAGAGGTTCGAAGTAGGTCAGTTTTGTAGGTCGGAACATCTCTCAAGGGGTCTCCGCCTGTGGTAAGGGTTAATGACTCCAACTAAAGGAGGCAACAGGTCAATTAGATATTGGGCAGTTAGGCTGTTGACGATTGTGTGGTACATTATTAGTTTGTATCTTTTACGTCGTTCTTTCAGGCTGCTGAACCCGGCTTCAGCATATAGTTCCTCGTGATTTGTTCCCTGTGATGGTGCGTAAGGCTTCTGAGTGAAGCTTCTCTGGGGGTTTTGTGTACAGTTGTCGTACAGTATATCATCATAGTCGAATATGAATGACGTAGAATATGGGAAGTATGAATGACGTAGAATATGGGAAGTATGAATGACATCTACAGTCGAATCCGGTTAATCGGACCACATCGGGACCCGATGATTTTGGTCCTAATAACCGGCTGGTCCGATTACACGAACATGCCCAATGTTACAGTTAAGACGGGACGTGCTGTACGTAAAATACAGTGTATTAAAATGTCATTATGACCTTTATTGTGCGGGACACACGCATGGCGAACATAAAACAAGAACTACAGTTGAATTTTGTTGAATAAATTTACAAACAAATTCTTCTAAACGATCTACACGATACATGTACAGTACTCAACATGCGAATCACAATTTAAAAAAGTTCTTTCCAAATTCCAGTCAACGTTTGAAGAACTTATCCAGTGTGACCTGACGCGTTCTCTTGACGGATTGCACTTGAACAAAATCACCACAAACATCTAACGCAGCAATGGGACTGCCTTCACGTCCCTCCTGCATCAAACAGCGACGCAAAGTTTCAATGCATTTCCCGGCATCCCGTGTTGTCACGTGCACCAACTCACTGGGACATCGTCGTCACTTTCCTCGTCTTCCGATGCTGTCGTGTGTTTCGCTGCCATTCGAGCAACAAGTGCAGCGTCGTAATCTTCATTGTCATCGTAGCATTGAAGCTCGTTGTCGATGGATAAAAATTCTTCGTAATTTTCTTATTCGCTGTCACGTTCTTTGGTCCGTTTAAGCGGAATTTTGGTCCAAATAAGCGAATAATATTAGACTTATGTACATAGGATTTGTTTCGGTTCTTTAAGATTCGATCCGAATAAGCGGCTGGTCCGTGTAGTGTTATGCATAGGTGTTCAAGTTACTTATCCCCAAACTGAAAGGTTATTGTCGCGCTTAATAGTGATCATTTCAGTTTTGGTGTCATTGGATCTTATTTCCATGTTCGCGACCAATTCTCAATTTTCATTAAGTCGGAGTTGAGGGTCTGTGCTCCTTCTACTGGGGTCTCCTTGCCATACGACATGCTTGTGTCATCCGCAAATAGTTTAATGAGTGAGGTAATGTTGTTTACAATATCGTTTATGTAAATCAGGAAAAGCAGCGGCCCCAGTACAGACCCCTGGGGTACGCCGGCTAGTAGAAGTTTTGGTTCGGATTTCTCGTTTTTCACGACCGCTTCCTGGTTTCTATCTGCCAGGTAATTTTTAAACCAGCTGAGTTTAAAACCATTATGAAGCTTCAGGCGGTGGAAACAGGTTGTAGATAAGAAGAATATTAAACTTGTGAAATAAAGTGCTGCGACTGCACACACCAACTAATCAAGAAAAATTGTAAATGGCCAGCTTGGACAGTTTTCAAAACAAGACGCCCACGCAGCACCATGACAATATTTCTAAGAGAAGCAGCTAGTCTTTCCCCAGCACCAAGCCTCTCCCATTCGTCACAATCAGTTACCCGTAACTATCGACGTATATGCCACAAGAATGAGCGGCTTGGAATCAGAATCCTATAGGAACCTCCCGTCATAACTTCCCACCACACAGGCACACAGGCACACACACACACAAACAGCCCTCGAAAGCACTAGGGCTCGGTCTGGGATCCTGTCGGACTAGAGGGATTGACAGTTGTCTCTAAGGTTTGCCTTCCAGAAGCATGCGCAAACTGAAGGCCAAGGCGTAATTCGGGATTTTTCATTTTCCCTACGTGCGTTCTGTCGCGAACAGTTTTCCGTCAGGAGGGCTCCGCGCAACGTGGTCATCACGCGTCTTGGAAATCATAGAGACTGACAGACGCACCCAGCGAGCGGTATCAGCGAGCGCCAACCGACGCAAGCCCAAGCGGGCGGAGGGGATAGAAAAGCCAGCGCGCGCGTTGCTGGAAGACATTCGCGAGATCGTCTTGTGAGAAAGACACGTGAGGTTTGCCGAGTGATACGAAACAAGTTTTTCCCTTGCCTCCCGCTAAGCTGTGCCGGCTTGCATCACTCTTTTGAAGGGGCTACTAACGCACGCCGTCTGGTTTCGTTCGAGCTGATTGGCTGAAGGGGAAAAGCACAGACCACTGAGGACTTTTGTTGGAACAATTAAGAAAGGTGAGTCGTTTGAAGTACACCGCTACCTGAGACATCGTATTTGTTTAAATAGCCTCAAGGTCGTGGAAGTGATAGCACACGGAAGTAAGTAGAAATGAGAAATGACAAAAAGTCTGCTTAACAAAAGTAATAGCTTTAAGATGCTCTAACCACAAATCCATTCATAATTCCAAATTCTAAGTGAACAAAAAACACACAGAAAAAGATAAAGTATGCATGACCTGATGGCTAAAGCTTTACAGGCACATTCGACTGCCTGAGCTTCTCTAGCACAGCTGTGAGTCGTTCCAGACTACACACACTTGTGAGTATTTGTGCGAAATCTCCTTCCCTCCTCCCCGGTCAGTTCCCAACTTCCCACTGTCTACATATATCCCACAGGTGTAGAGCAGCCCACGATCTATACTTAGCTATAACGTACTGAAACCTTTCTAACATTTCAAATCAGCATAGTGAGCATTTACCGCTTGGTCGTGCGACTTTCAGTTGTAAGAAAAGGTGTGTCCTTTATGTATACCTAACGTTCCCCGTCCCCCCCCCCCCACACACACACACACACTTCACTTCCCAAACACTCACCCCTAAGCCCAGTTCCGGTCGCTAAATCGTTTGTAGACCCAACACGAGAAATAAACATCAGCGAGGGAGGTCACAGAAACTGTGTGACGCACGCGCGTGCAGGGCGAGCCATGGGTCTCTGCAAATACACG
>SMGT01004408.1:254319-320749 GCA_004794575.1 Lanistes nyassanus | reverse complement strand
CTCTAAGGGGAAGGTGGGGAAATGTAAAAAATAAAAAAGGAAGGATCTGCAAGGAAAGGCATGCATGTACAGCGGAAAACAGCTGGTTCCCTCAGCCCCCTCCAAAAATCAAAATATCCCCCCCCCCCTCATTGATTTAGAACATTCTGTCCTGTTTTCGTAATCTGTAGACAGGTTTCTGAGGAGGGAGATTAAAGGTCAGAAGCTAAATACTCGCTCACTGTCTCGCTCTTACATCCCAGCAGCCACGTGTGCACTTATTTTGACGTCAGAAGAGGCGATAGAATTGACAGTTTATACAAACATTCCGACCTTTCGACCTCTCCGTAAGGGAAGCGCACACAATGTCTTTGGGAATTCTTTGCCCGGGGACACTGACACTAGTTTATAAATTCTCCAGCGACATCCCCGCTATTTCGCTCTCGCATCCCCCCTCCCCCCTCCACTCTGCCAGTTCCTCCAATTCACACCTGATCTGTTCCCCCAACCAAGTACCCGTTCTTTCCCACTCTCACATAGTTTGCGGCTGGACGTTAAGCAACAAACCAAACCAAACCACTCTCACATAAAATGGAACGCTGAAAGCGATTTCCCGAATCCCGGCTTCTCTTCTAATGTCGAAGTTTCTGAGCATCCAAGACCCTGTACCCCACTTTCGAACCCCGCGAACCTCAGTGGTCTAATGTCATCTTCCGAGGCGGGAGGTTGATGCCTTGCGCTTCGGCCGAGTGACTCAAAAACTGGCAAGCTAGTAGCTGCCCTGCCAGACGCCTGTCCTATTGGGAACAGTACTAGGACTGGTTGGCCCGGTGTCAGTATAATGTAACAGGGTGGGACTGAAGGCTAGGTTGCGACAACAGTCGCATGCGTAGCAGCACGCTAACTTCGTCTAAACCACACCATCCATTACGAACGTAGTTTGCGGTGGGACGTTAAGCATCAAACCACCAACCTGACCTTCCGATCCCCTCTGCTCACCCCCTCCCTCCCACCCAAAGGACAGCGATGTTGCTGACGATGTTCCACGAACACTACATGTGACGGCGAAATAACTGCTGTGCATACAGTATTGCTGTACCAGCACACCCCGCCCCAGCAAATTGTGTAGGTCTGCCTTTGTTTTCATACCATATGTTTTTTTAAATCTTCTTTAATCTAAACGTGCAGTTTAAGTTTTACGCTCGTCTTTACATCTCTGCAGTTTATTTGGTCTTTCTTATCGCTATCTTCTACCTCGTGAAATTAGTGTGGTAACAAAGAGACAGCAAAGACATCGTCACATAGACTTGTTTAGCGAGTCGGAAACTTTACAGCTACCCTGGGGCTAAATAGACCGATGAAAGTAAACAAGCTGCAGAGTGCATGGCCGTTGTTTTCGTGAAAGTTTCTGTTCGATATGCTCCTATGTTGTTTAATCTGTTTTCAACAAGTACATGATTCTCGCAGATTCCGTCCTGCGTCAGTGTACTCGAGGTTTAAGTCTTTCAGGCAAAGTGATATAGACTGTTTTCTCTTTTCACAAGGGCTCTATGGCAACATACAGAGCGATGTCGGCCGATAGTCTTAGAATTTCGCCCCGCTGTCGGCCCCTGTGATAACTCTGTTCATCCTACCTACCAGTCTTCGATTCCCATTAAAGTCTTTTTATACCGGTTGAATGTATGTCTTAGTTCGCCAAACCAGGTTCAGCCAGGATTGCCGTACTGCGGTTCGCGTTCGTCCGTTTAAGAAAGCGCTTCACTGCCGGGCATCAATAAAATTACACACGCAAACGGGCAGCAGCACGGGTTCGTCTGCCCCATTTTTCCAACAGGTAGCCGTGAGAGGCTGTCGCGATATCTCAGCTTTATAGCCTCCGGCTTGATTATAATGAATAAATTGCTTATGTCGCCGCTAAACATCGCAGCCAGACACACAGCCTGGCCCGTCTTCCACATCCGATAGTACCACCGAGCCACTGCGCTGCAGGAAGCACCGTTTCCTAACGACGCATCTGCTGTTGCGGTTGACGCAGGTCCATCCAGACAGGCAGAACTTGACGTTACAGGAAACGCATGCCTGCAAAACAGGCGGCCGACTTACGTGTAGATGAATGAGGTCTGTTATCAGGTGATGATAGAGGACTAGAAGTCAAGCACCACTTTATCTGGGCGACTGTCGTGTCGGAGTCGTAGGTAGTCGGAACAGAAGGTTGGGAGGCGCAGCATTAATTGGCCTGCTTTGTAGGCTACGCTTTCTGCTGAAGCAAGGAAACCGGTATCTTGATATTCTCGCCCAGCCTTGACCTCAGGTTCGGAGTTGAACCAGGTCGGTCGGCATGTAGCGATGGACTTCAAGGGCCGGGAACTGTGAGGGAAGGGTAGGAAAATAATATATGAACTGCTTGCAGCTTTCTGTCCTTTGCTGATGGTCAAGAAACGTACACTTTAAACATCTTTAAGTGACGTCTTTATGAGGAAATTGCAAATGGACAAAGTCGTCTGTTAAAAAAATAGGACATCGAACTAGAAATTATACAGGAGATGTCTGGTAAAAACTATTCTGATTTGGCCAGGTCTTGGTTTGAAATAATCTGAACCGGGCACTGAACAACATGCGAGACACGATCTTTAAAATTTCTTCTTCCATTCTGGTAGCCTCGTCACATTTCTGACTGCAACGGTACTTGCCCAATTGTTTGTTTGCAAATGCACCTCTTTAACTCTTCCTCCTCCTAAAAAGCATAACGATTTTGAGGACACGTGACAGTTGAGTGACACTAACATTTGTGAATAATGTACCGTGAGTAATACCGCGTGAGGGGCCTACTGATCTTGACCCCCAAGGCGGACAGGGTGAACACTAAGTGACTGAAATTGACCCCCACGGCTGCCAGCCGCTGAAGCCACAAGGCGCAGGACTAGCCCTTTAGTTGACAGGTCGGGGCCCCCTGGTTGTGAGATTCCCACGAACACCGCAACGCATTCGCGAAGTGTCAAGGACCACCTTGGAGCAGAGTGATGTAGGGCGACGATTGCGCGTGAATATTAACAGTTGCGGACTAAATTTGCGATGCACCTTGTGCTGACCCCTTCCCACCCTCGACTAAGTCAGCCATTCCGTTGTGCGTGCGTGTGTGCGTCAGTGCATGCCAGAAGAAGGGAGAGAGGCGGCGAGCGGATAAAGCAGCACTGTTTCAATTCCTAGTGCGTGCGAAACAAACCAGGGGCCCCATGGAGACTCCGTGCGTGCCGAGAAAGAGACTGGCACAAAAAGACGGGAAGATGGACTGCTATGGGCCTGAGAGGACGAAGATTAGCTGATAAACGTACGCCCAGATCGGCCGACATTTAATACCAGACAATGAAAAGACCGCGGAAGGGGACCCTGCTTTAAACGTTCCTGGGCGTACATGTCGCACACCTAGACCAACTTCTCACCATCTGCTAGCTCGCTGTAACTCGTGATCATTGTTTCGTCCCTGGGGGAGGAGTTACTCCGAGCATTTTTCAAATTGCTTTGGGACAAGCGATGGCACGTTCCGTGGAGTTTGACGATACAGTTTGATTACAATCTAATCAAGCCTCCAAGTTTCGCGTTTCCAGGCCCGTTTCCTCATCTGTTGTGGGAAGGTCATGAGATCTGCTGTCGCACTGGTGCTAGGGTACAGGAGTCGAGGGTGCTATCAAGAAGCACCCAACTATTTCAAAAATGTGTAGATGTTACTGTCTCTCTTAAATAAATACAGTTTAAATACTGAGCATTAGGTGGAGCGAGTGAGCTTTCTTCAATCCTGTTCATAAAGTCTTCCTTTCGTCATCCGGTTTAGTGATATCGCATAATCTTTAAACAGCAAACAAAACCCTAGTTCTTACCGTAGTAAACAACAGTTCTTGCAGGTGTTACATCAGATATGAGATAGGGTAACGGAGGGTGTACAGTGACCTTAGAAAGTTTAAAATCACGAAACGTTCTATGGTGTCCGCCTTAATCCATGTGCACAGTAGAGGGATTTCTGCGTGAATGTCTGAATGTAGCTGCCTTTTGATTGCTGGTTACGGCTGTCATAGTAATCTGCCCATCGCGAAAACTACTCCATTCTTAAAAATGAAAACAACTAAAACTCGTCGCATTGTGAGGAGAAAATCAATATACCGGCACATGGAAACTGAAGCTCTATTTTCGGACAGCACAGGTGCGCACTGACGGTGATGTGCACATGTGCGAGCTTAAAATATCTGAAAATATACAAGTGCGCATGCGTGCGATTAATGCTGTCGTGCCTGAGGTAAAAACCCTCAGATGCCTTTCAGAACTCTGACCGACGACTTGCGTAAGGTTGACGCTAATGTGCCGCTAGTTGATTGTTGCACTGAGGACAAGCAACTCTTCTCAAGAGCCATCAACCAGGTATGCAAAGTTTGAGTTCCTTCTAACATACCCACAGCCTGGTGTCATGTAAAGCACTTTATCCTGGTCATGTGGGACGTGCGAATTTACCTTAACTGGTGATCAGCGACGAGAAACCCCGAGTTCTCTTCTGTTAGTGGTTCCCAACACACACTTCCCAGCACGTGTGCAAACTGTCATAGGGAAGAATGGAGAAACAGACCCCATCTCGGCCGCACTCACGCACACCCTTCTTTCGTCGCGCCGTCATCAGCTAACTTTGCTCGTCTCCATTTATTTACCTTTGTCGCTCGGGTAGCGAGTCTGAAATTCCCAACGACTTGGGGCACGCATGCGCAGACCAGCTTTTATCCCGCTGATGCTCGCGGACTTGCAACTTTTGCTCGATCTCGTACATGAAAACAGAAGCCATACCTAATACCAAACCCTAACCCAAGACATAGGTCCAGAGTTTAAAACAAACGTTACTCCTAGTTTACGGATTTGTGGTCGGCTTTGTGGCTTCAGGCTTGACTGCATGATCACTTGCATTTCCTACTCTCATTTCCTCCCCCATTCCCTCACACCGCGAGGAAGTCCAGTCTTTGAAGATGGGTCAGAAACGGTCTGCTCTAAACGGGTCTCTGATTCGCGCCACGTTAAGCTTCCGAAGGCTGGTCGTTTGTCAAAAGCTTTGCGCTGTAGTACGCTGGGCTTCTTTATAGCCTGCCTACCTCAACCAGAATTGTTTATCGCCCTTGTCCACGCTGTAGTGTCTGGCCTGCCTCATTCCTCCATGCTGTACAATTAATTTCTTCTTGTTTGCCGAGGCTGCTTCGTATCCCTGTCCCTCATGCCAAGTGTGTGGTCTTTTTCTTTCTTTCTTTTTTCTGTCTTTTCATTTTGTGGACATTTTTTTTATAATAACGACGATGATGACGAAAATGAGTATTGTCCTCTCAAGGAGTTTAAGTGCAAAGTTAAGGGGCAAGATAATTTAAGTGTGGCACCATTATTTTCAACGGAGCTTGACCTTGCAAAAACAACCCCAGAGTGACGCTGCTGTGCGTATGTGCGTAGGTCACACAGGCGAATAGGAACATATGGCTTAGGAACATTTCTATTCAAGAACATCATTGTTGATTCCTAAAATCTGCCCAATGACTGAATTCTGCTTCGCCGTATGGTCTTACCTCCTTACAGGAAATCAAACTAGCGAGATAAAGAAGCAGCTGCGTTTCTCGTTAAATATGTTGATCACTTTAATTCTTCGGAAATTTCTTTCAGAAGAATATTGCTTTGCATTTTCCTCATTTAATATTTCCGCTATTTCTTTGGGTGTTTCTGAGGTCAGCAGACTGTCATACACTTTGGGCGTAGCCTTGACAGTGCTTCCGGGCGGCAACAAAGTGTAATACACTGTTACTGCTACCGTATAAGTATTTCCTAGTAACGTGATTGAATTTCCCGATGACACTTCTTTCTACAAGTTTGCCTGTTTTTCGCTTTATTTCCTCCCTCTGCATGCATACATACAAATGTTATCTCTGCACTGAGTCGAAGAGCTGAAGAATTAATCTGCTGAAGGCGTGCTTAATTAAAAACTGTCTTTGTTATACTGTCCCGTTTGAACAACATCTGTACTATTTGTTAACGATTCTTCTCAAGATGTCTCTATTTTAGAAACTCGCCTACCCACGCGGTCTCTGCATTGATAGTACAGACGCCAGATGTAAGGGCTAACCAACAATTAAGGAGCGACTCTTAAAATCATACTCGAAAGGCCCGCATTTCCTGGGAACACGGATAATGAAAGGGGTAATTTTTGCTTCTGTTATTGAAAAGAATTTATGGGTATTTTATTGCAACGAACCATACGTTATTTATTATCGCACGATTGGCAAAGGGATCCTGGTTACCCCCTAACCTCCGCCCCTCTCTTGTTCCTTCTAAAGTGTCTAAATTTAGCAGAAAAGCCGCTTAGCGCACCTACCTAATTAACATAAGATCTGACTCTTGCGTTCTCCAGCTGCAGCTGTCACACCTCTTTGCAAAGAGCGCTACTGTGGGGTCGTGATGTTGTCAGTGCTTCGCCTTTGGCCGCCAGCTACGCCGAGGCGCAGGTGTGACATCGACTTTTTCAGTAGTATTTTGGCGGGCGCCCACGCGCATTTTTTTTTCCAACATGCACTGCATGTGTCACCCGAGGACCTTGCTTTTAACAGCTCACGGCACAAACAGCGCGATGATGCAAGATCTGCTGCAGAGTTGGAAACACTCGCTGGGTCGTGATGGCCGACTGCTCTGTCTTTGTTCGAAACGAGTCGGGTTGAGATGGGTGGGTGGGGGGGGGGTGTTTTGAATGGGGTTAATTGGAGAGGTGGGGTGGGGTGGGCGTACGTGCATGACTGCTTTTGTGGTCCCAAAACCACAAGGGTGTTTGTGTGCCAGGCTACGTCAACCAGTCTTAGCAGGCCTGAGTTAGCGATGATGCAATCAAATGTGTTTCATTCATGAAAAGATTAAGAAATGAGTAGTATACAGGCGTGTGCGTATGTAACTTCACAGAAGAGTAATAAACTGTGCCTCTGGGTGTCTACAAGTATTTCTAGACTCAACATTTGATCAGTAATAAAACTTTAAGTTTAATTCTGTCCGTAGAATCGCCTTTTTAAATAGTTGATGGCCTTTCGGCGTGATTCTAACTGTGATTCCTTGGACTAAATGAAAATAGGTCGTATCTTAGTATGACTCAGTCACTCGTGGTCGCTCACTGTCGCCTCCCGCGCGGAGGAGGAACTTGTGAATGATTTGCACCTACGATGCTTACACACTTCCGCATCCTGTGTGGGCGGAGACAGGAAGACAACATACAAGACAGCATGCTAAGGCGATGTCGGCCGACAGTCTAAAATAATTGCCGGCCCGCCAACCCGGGAAGTTTGCTACATAAGCGGGAAGGAAGCGAGTGTGCAGTTAGCATCTAAGCGAAGAAACTCGCCAAGCCTTCGCGCGTTAAAGATAAGACGGGTCTCATAATTTGCTAATTAGGCTGCTATAACAGCGCCTGCTGCTCGGCCGAGAAAGTCTGCGCTTGAGTGGGTGAGCGGACAGCGTGCCACTGGGCAAGATTCAAAAACTCCGGAAGATGATGGCTGTCGGGGTTGAGTGCAGTCAGAGGAGGTCTGCGCAAGCCACGACGATACCAGGAAAGGTGGTCACGAGGAAGGATTTCAGCGCAAATCACCAATTTCTAGGAATTTCTTTTTCTCGTGTTTACTAAGAGGTCCTGGCATTGCGTCCCCGTTCACAGGTTCACTTCTGTGACCTACGGAACAGCACACGATAGTTCCACTGATTGTCCTGTTGACGTCCTAGACTCACCACAGGGCTGGACTTATTCGATTGCATCCAGAAGAAAACGAGTTTCATCGTCTGAAACCACATTTTAATTTAATTGCGTTAGTACAACACGTCTTTTTGTCCAGACATGAATCTCCACAGCAGTATAGCAAGAATTTTTAAGAAACTGCGTGCTTGAGAGGATGAGGAAGGGAATCTAAAGCAAACTTGATCCAGTATAAGTTCGTTATCATTGTTTTCATTCCGTTTAGTTCAGATGATGAAGTTCGGCACATATGAAGTAACTTTAATTCTTAAAGTGGGGAGGGGAGCCACCCAAATACGAACATCCATTTTAAAAAAACTAGTTGCAACTGAAGAAAGAACATCCCTCCCATATCCTCCTGACATCACTCCCCTCCCTGTATGTCTCATGTAGTAACCACTTTACTCCCAGTCTGTGTATCTACCTTATATTCTCTCTTTCTCTCTCGGTCACTCACACATTCATTCATTTATTCATTCACCCCTCCCCCTTCTTACCCCAACACCACTACCACCAAATGTCAGCTCTTTGGGAACTGTGGACTAAGCACTGGTGGCTACCATTTTGTGAACGGGTACATAGGACGCGTCCAATGTGAGATCCCATAATGGGATAATAATTACAAAAACACGTATTCTCGCGCTTGCGTCCCAGCATGCTTTGCTCCTGGCTTAATACCCGTGTGAAAGTCCCGCCAAGGCAAGTGGTGCATTATGCTCAATTGTTTCTACACAAAAGGCCCGTACGTGTTTGGCCATAACGGCGCAATATTTTTTGCGAGAAAAGTTCGAGTACAACTAAAAGGAAATAAAAACACTGGCAGAGTGCTGGCTTTCAGTTACGGGAGAACCGGTACGTTTTAAAGTGGAGTCTTTCAAACACACGAATGCCACTGTGAGCAGGTACCGGTGTTGGAGGGCTCTGAGGGATTTGTGGTGAGGGGGAGGGTGGCTGCGGTAAAGGTTATTGTGGATAGCGGGAGAGGTTATCCATTTAAAAGGTTCTGCGTTTGGGAGTTTTATAAGAGCAGAGATGTTAGGAAAGGTTTGCGTGTCGATTAGAAAGTCTGGATGCAAGTGACATTTTTCCTATTGAAACATCATAGTCTCTCGTCATGTGTCACGAGCGGGTTAAGTGTCTTGTGACAGCGATACTTACTGAGACAAAAGTGACCTCCATACACGGGAAATTTCGATACCTGAAAACACCAACGTCAGAAGAGAAGAAGAAAAGTAAACGCGTGCGAACAATGGTTGAAACAGATTCTTCGCCTTCGTGACTCTGGCCGAAATAACGTGGGACCGATTTCAAATCATCGGCCGTTCTTATCGAGCGACGCCAGGCCTGAGATGAGGGTCAACAGTCCGACGAAGACAAAGGCCGTGGAATGCGAACGCGATTGTTGGATTCGCAATGTGGCAGATAGGTTTCAGTAAGGTTTGGAGGGTCCTTGTCACAGGCCAGCCAGGTCACAATACACTGCAGGTGCCGAGCAGCGTGACACGCGTAAAGGTTACTGGGCCTCTTGCCCACGACGGCCATTTCCCTAGTCCCCCTACCCTCCCCTTCGCTCACCTATCCCTCCCATCCTTCACCCCCAACACCCTTCCCCCCACCACCAAAAAAAAATCGCTAGCCTTCAAGCCGACTGCAAATGCTTCCGCCCTGTACACTGGCGAAGATCACCCCGTCCTGGGAAATGATCCATACCAAATACGGCTAGCTTCTGTGTCGCCTCCCCCCACCTTCATTTCTCCTCCCCACTTTTTTCCCCCCCCCCCCCCCCCCCCACAACAGCTTCTTCTTCCGTCACCCCCACGTTCAGAAAACCGCCCGCATCCCATATACCCTCTTTATCAGTTTTTGCAGCATTGCTGTAACCTCTCTGCTCCAACCCTAGCCAACCAACTCGACTTTTTTTCTGAAGCAAGCGTTCGCGTTGCCAGAGGCATCTAGATTTTTATTTTAAAAAAAGCATGTGACAAGGAAGCGTCCTGCTGACCCACTTACACCGCTTCCTAACCTTCTTTCAAGTGGTGGCTCGTTTCGCCAAGTCTTTCTCACACTTACATCACCCATTGTGGCGTTTCCTGCTCCACGGCCCACGGCCTCGCTAGAGTGGCACCAAAGAACGCCACGAGCGTAACGGAGACAAACTCCTTGAGCTACAGCGGCATGACGCGAGAACGCGGGGTCTAGCTCTGTGTGCCATCGTGCGAAAAAATCCACGCTACACTCAGACGACTGGAGTTGGAGGATCAGGGAACTCAACGTGACCTGGGCTGGCCGGCGGGAGAGGATGGGGGGGGGGAGGGGCGGGTTCAAAGGAGACCGGTGTGGGAGTTTTGTGGCCATAAAATCGTGCCCTCGTGCCTGGGTTCAATCACTTTAGCTCAGACCGTCGAGGAGACTCCCACGTTTGTGAGTGTGCGCTTTTGTTGTGCTTCTGCAGCTCGAGGACATTTTTAACTTCGTGTCATCAACCTGCTGAGCGATTTCGTCACCTGCTTCACACAGTAAGTGACCCGTGAACACGTCGCTGCAGTACTAGAAGCTAATCGATTCGGAGAAAGTTTTCTGTAGGAAATTCTGTCATGTGTTGTCAGGGTTGGGGTGGCAGTGGAAAGACTTTTCGTCGCGTGATTTTATTGAAAGTGTTGGCAGCTGCTGGCAGAGTCGCGCTTGAACGGTATGGCTGCAGCCTGACGTCAGCTGTCAGTGCACGCGTTCTCCGATGTATCGACTATTGCATCATACACCCAGTCTGAACACGAACACCGGTTTATTAAGGCCCCGAGTGAGCTAGTTTAGCTTGAAAATGCAGTTTTTGAAGCCGGAAAACCGCGTCTGGCATTTGGCTTATTCAACCTTTCTAAACTAAGTGGTAATAAACAGGGTTAGCTTGAAACAGTGATGCTCAGCTGGCGTCACAAGCAGTTAGGACTAAAATTGTTTGTTGGTGCGCCCCTTTGACTGGGTTTTGTGTTTAGTCTGTCAGTGTTCCAATTATAGATTCAAATATAGTTCTCCTGCGGAAGCGTGGAATAATCCTCGGAACTTAGCTGCTGGTCTGGTAATTGGCACTGAAACTGATGTAGACGAGCTGTGGACAGCGCGTGTAGTGGATGTGCGAGGTTCACGCTCTAGTGCAGCCATTTAGCTCGTCACGCCGAAGTCATGCGTCATTTATCCGTGAGTACCTGTTGCTGGTACTGCTATCGACTGCCAGGCAATGCAACGGGCTACACACTAATTGGAGTGACGGCCTGTCTGCCATTTTAGTTGTAGTGAAAGGACTACAAAACGTGTACTTTTTTCTGTACTCCTCGCTCAGTTTAAGCCTGGAAATGTCAAACATTTCATAGCCAAGCTCGAAACTTTGAGCGCAGACCAGACGTGCCAACAATGTAGAAAGAGTTACTGTGCGACCCGGCATGCCTTTTTTTTTTTTTTGCACCTGCAACCATTGCGAGGTTCACATCTATCACGTGCCATGATCGTATGGATGTCTGCTCTTTTTTTTTTTCACAAGCCCTAGACATAAGTCGTCCCAAGGATCCCCGCGAAGAAATGCGAGTTGCAAATTCAAGCAATATTGTATATATACATATTTTTAATCTCCTGAGCTAATTTTAAACAGTGCACTGACAAAAGAGAAGAGCCATCTCATATGGATCTTATGTCCTTCTAGGATCCCTCTGATCACTTTGTCATAGGTCATATGATGAAAACGATCAGCCAAAAAAAGAAAAAGAAAAAAGAAATTGCGTGCTGGGATACGTGATAGCTAAAGTTAACAATTAGAACTTGTACGGCTGGTTAATCTGAAACTCGTCATTTTCAGGAAACGCGCGAGGGCTTCTAGTCGATATGAATGCGTGTAGCTGGCTGTGCCAGTCTGGCTTTGTGCGAGGTGGAGCGCGTTATCACAATCGAACTTTCAGTCCTTGCCACAGTATCATAGTATTTCCTCTTATCTTTCCTGTCTTTCAAACCCCATTTCAAAGTCACGTAATCAGTTTCTTTTTTCCTTCCGCTATTTCATCCTTCTTTCGTTCTTTCTTCTTCCTCCATTCATTCTTTCTTTCTTTTCTTTCTTCATTTCTTCCTTCCTTCATTCTTATTTATACATTCTGTGATAGGGAATGCTGCAGAGATTAAAACTTAACGAAATTATTCGTGATCATATAAAATGATTTCATCTTTTTTTATCAGGGCGGTAAGAATTTTCTTTGTTGAGTAAGCCTATAAAACCATTTGTGGAGGTGCAAAATTAAGCATACAGTTTAAATAATATGGTCAGTTGCTAATCACGTGCAAGGAAATTGTATAACTTTTGTGTAGCACGTCCATTTAAAAGAAGTTAACATCTCTCTCGCTCCGAGTCTCTTTCGCCATAGAGATAGAGATCCTTGAAATCGCAGTTTCTCGTAAAAACCTGCAGAATCTCGGGGCTCCAGAAAGGGAATGAAAGTGCAGAGCGTTTTGTTTTCAAAGGCCTCTCTTTCTTTTCCTGCTGACAAGCTGAAGCATAAAAATGCCAGTCTGCGTCATTTTGGGTGTACAGCTCAGTGGGTACTTGTCACCGATAAAACTTACATGTCAGCGCTTATTTTTTCTTGTTGGGGGGGCTCTTCCTCTATCCTTCACATTACCACCACCCTCCCCTCCAGTCGCTATTCAAGATCACCTTCATGTTTCTATTGTGCGGAGTTCCTTTTCTTTTTTTGTCGCTAGAAGTCCTTTCATTGTCACTGCCTTCCCTTCAAACGACACTTCCCTTTCCTCAAACAGATCGCTACTGAATGGATTGTGACGTAGACGCTTACGTCACCGGAACTGTTGGGTTCTTGTGTGGTTTGCGGCGTGTGGATTATCCCACAGTGTTTGAGCTCTTGTCTAAAGTCCTAGTCCAGACCCTCTTGCGATCCTTGCGTCTGCTGTTCCTCAGGTACGCTGTCCCGCGCGTACGTGATTCAGCGCATGCGACCCGCAGACTCGAAACGAAGTCGAAAGGCTGTCCCCGATTATCGAGTGCATTTCAATGCGCTGTGTCCTCGCGCTGCGAGCGCGCGCTGCAGACCTCGAACCGTTGGCATTGATTCAATTCTTTTTCTGTTTAGTTTCCACCTTCCTGCACTTCCCCCATCCCCCACGCAACCACCCAACCTGCGTGGCTGTCCTTACATCAGCGGCGCAAGGTCACAGCACCCACGTCGCCCACTGCCAATCGCCATGTCCACCACTGCCACCACCACCACCAACACCACCAGGCACCCTAGCACGCGCGCACGCGCACACCCTCACCCACGCACGCTGACCGAGGGCTGCGTAAGCGCTTTATCGAGTTCATTTGGGGAAAGCGAGCCGCTGTGTTGTGCGTCTGTCGTCTCTCTGTGCCGCGTGCGTCTCCGTAGCTCTCGCAGCAGCAGCTGTTTCAACTTGCGTCTCAGTTCCGGAACCTGTTCTTGTTGTCGCAGACCGTCACCATGTACTGGCCTGAACACCAAGAGATGGAAATGGCAGTGACCCAGTCTGCTGCTGATGCCAAGAACGAAACGTCACAGCCCAGAGGCAGCAGCAAAGGGTGAGTGTCTGTATTTTGTGACAAAGACATCCGCACAGTTATGACGATGATGGTGACTGGAATTGTGATGTGGCGATGATGGTGGTGCCTATGATGATAATATATAAGCAATGTATTTTATTCATCATTTCAATTCAATAATTCTTTACGTTTATATTAATTTTTGATGTTTTATTACGAGATTAGGTTTTGTCGGTTTTTTTAAAAAAAAGTTTCTACATTGCGTCTTTCCTGGTCTCCCTGGATACTTGGAAAAAAACCGAAATATGATCGATAAGAAATGGAAAAGTTTGTTCTTTTGACTCTCCTCAAATGCTTTCTTTCAATAGTTTTCGAATCACTGCGTCGTTTTATAATTTATTTTAGCGAGCGAATTCACTTGATACTGACAGCGCACTTGCTGATGAATTTCTTTTGCCTACAAAGAAAATAGAGGAAGTGAGGAAGTAAGTAAATTTAAAGATGCGGTTGTCTTTTTAATTACAAATAAACAGGTAGAATGGAACGAGAATAATCAAATAACTTATAAATAAAATAAATCATAAAAAATAAAATAATAAAATCCCATGGAAATTGAAGATGTGGGGAATTAAAGACTGCATTTTTTTCGGAATGAAGAGAATTAAAACTACAGCATTCAGCTTCAGTGAACGGAGTTCTTCGTTCAAAAAAAGTATCACTGTGAGCGAACATTATTAGCAAGCGGGCTAGATTTCTCTACAGTGATTTCGCCACGTACGGTTTGGCGCTTTGCTGGATAGCGTCACCCAGAGGCATTCTTGCACGCGCAAGCGATATCGGGTCTTCTCGTTTTAAGCGGGACTTGAGAGGTTTTTGCCAGTTTGAGCCAGCTAGTACACCAGTGAGTACCTGCCCGGTCGAGCTGAGGCAGATTTCGGCAACCTGCTGCTTCTAAGCCGCTGTTATCAAATCGAGAGATGCTGGGCGTTCACCTTTGCGCTTTGTCGAGGGGAGATAACTTAGCGTCGAGAGGCTGTCGTCTCCCTTGGGACCGCTACCTGAGCCGCTACGGGACTGATGTCGCCCTCCAGCAACTCGAGTAGGAACAGCCAGAGCAGCTGTCACTAATTTATGATGAACGCCGCGCGCAAGTTTCGGTGCACTTGACTGACAAGGGTGAGAGATGATGTCAGGGTGCAGAACTGGCGTGAGAGCGGCGCAATACATGAGGGTGGGGGTGGGAAAACATGTTAAATTTTAACTGGAACAGCTTGTAGTATTAAACATGTAAAAAAAAAGTTTGACTTTTCTAGGGAACGATTTTTCTCTTTTCCTTTATTCCCTTTCGATCACTCATGGGCACTGAATAAAGTGCGCAATGTTCAACCTCCATTTGTCGTTCAAGGCAGTGCGCGTGCTTCTCACGCTGGTAAGAAAGGGTTTGTGAAATTTGTGCCTTGTTGCCGGGGACTTCATGTGTCAGTGTGGAGGACATGGCCATAATGTGCAAATGATGGAGGTTTAATGTGAACGGTAAAGCGGCAATGTTCACTTTATGCCTATAAACACACCGCATTATGCAGCATATGGAGGTGCCGTTTATGCACATATCACTACACACGTTATGAAGGCAGAAGCAGATCGCGGTTCTAGTGTTACTTTTCTTTTGTGTTTCTTTTCTTTTTTCTTGGGGGGGGGGGGTACCAAGGGATGTCGGCAGGCTCTTTGAAAATATGCCTTTCCATAAATTTTGTTACTTGTGCGGAAGCTGCAGATGAAGAAAAGGGGATTGTATTAAAGACTTTCCTTACTCTGATACTTCAATAAAAAAAAAGGATGTTGCGTTATGTAGAAGAAAAGCAACATTTCTAGACGATGAACTCCGATCTTGAATCTCAGACCCTGTCGACGAGATCAGTTCTGTATCGAACTGGTCCAGAATTCCCCCGCCAGACCGAAGTGATCCCATGTGCTGGCAGAAATTAAAACAGAAGAAAACCTAAGTATACATTCGAAGCATGTAATAGGAGCCTTTCCTGGGAGAAAGCACGGCTGTGCAGTCTTTAATCGCGTCATGAACGCCGCCTACCGGGAACTTGGGCAAGAAGACCGCTCCGTTTGGATTGAGATTGTCTGGTAACGGGAGCAAGTGGTGGCATTCTGGGGCAGGTCCTGCCAGGTCTGGTGGTCAGAGCCAATGCCTGCTTTGTCAGCGCCGATCAGAAGACCAGTTGAGATAGATGCGTGTCCGGTTCGAGTCAGTTTAGCCATCTCGCAGCAGTGCCGCGATACGGTAATCTAACAGGGTGAGACGGATGGGAGATGACGCTTTAATCTCCAGGCTTTTAGGGGAGAGAAATATTGCGTGAGAGTTCAGAAGAGAGACCTTCTGCCGACATTCGCGAACCCGAGAGGCATCCCAAGGTATTTATGCAGGTGTTGTTGGTGAAAGATAGCAGGGAGTTTGCCGTTACGTGCGTCTGGAATTAAGTAATGATTAGGGACAGGCGATTCGAGCGCAGATGGTGATAAAATTCTTCTCGAGGATGTTCTGGTTTTCGCACTTCACTTTTCCGCTATATCCCGATGTAAGGAAACTTAAATGCTGGTGGCAATCCTTCAGATTGTGATCCCATTCCTGGCATACCTTGCCGTTTTCTTGTTATAGAACAAGAGGAGTAGGACCAAGAGCAGAGGTCCAAACGTTCGTGAAACTACAGCAGTGTTGCCATTATTATCTTCGATCAACTCCTTTCGTAGACATATTTGTTTGCCCCAACCCCCACTTTGTGGTGGTTTTGTTTCCGCACGCCTTTTTTCTGTTTTGAAAGAGAAATCTCCGAATAAGGTCTTGTTACCTAGAGACCAGAAGATTCCACGTCACCGTTCCTGATAAGGTCGTGACCTTGGCGCCAAGGACATTAGTTGATCAGTCGAGGAATGGCGGGACTAGAGCAGTTCTTGGGGGAGGGATGACGGGCAAGGGGTGGGAGGGTAGGCAAGGCAGGAGACAGATTTTCTAGTGCGAACTTGTTCAGTGCTGCACCCCCAGGGCAGACGCGCCGACACCAGTTGACGCGGGCCGCGCGCCTGTCGGTAGCACGTCGCAATCGATCTGCTGTTCAGTACATAACCCAGCCGCTGTTGGGTCTCTTTGACGTCAGTCTGGTAGGCGGGCGACTTGTGGGGTGGGGAGTGGGGAGGGAATGTCCTCAAGATGTCCTCAATCAGTTCAGACATGTTTCCTTGAGTAAACTCCTTCTTAAACTTCGTCGGCAAACGAGATACAAAATAGTGCTATTTGAGGCCCTTCGCGACATCACAAGCTATTTTTGAATGTTCCCCCGTCCCCTCTAATTTTAGTCATCTTCCGAATCTTTGTCTAGCTCGCTTACACCTACCTAACTGTGCATGCAGCCATAAGTACTTATATGCATACACACATATATACACACAATTTGATATGTATACATACAAAAACACACGCTTACGTAGGAGAGGGGGCGTTCTTTTTGCATTGCCAGTAGCATTATGATCGTGTATAACTGATGTTTTATAAACAACAGCGTGAGACACAGGAACGTTTCATCACACGGCTCACTGGTAGCTGTGATTACGAAAAATGTCAGACCTGAAGGCTAGCGGTCGGACAAGGTCGCCGTAACACCTGGGCGTGTGAAAGAAAAAGTCGGACATAGATGTAGAGAAACTCATGTCGTTTTTAAACGTCTTGGCCTTTTGTATGCAGCATTTTTTAAATCCAAGAAACAAATGTTTTAATTCCAACAAACGGAGGTAGTGGGTCGCTAGAACTAGAGCTAAGGACCTTTCAGAAAATTAACTCCCCATTTGACACATGACCTTAATGCCCTGGCACTACGAGTCTGGGGCCCCAGGCTAGGACGCTGAAAGGTTAACAAACAAACAAAAACTGTTTAGACTGAGCCTTTCACGTATGCGGAGCAATTACTGTGGCGGAAGGGACGTAAGGCTGCGTGACATTAGAGGGCGGAAAGAGATGGCGCGGCGTTAAGGATCAGAACGCACCTCAGGCGGTATGAGAAAGCTGAGGCCTGCCGCTGCGGCCACGACATCCCTTGAAACCGATCTTTGTCTCAGCACGAACATTGCTGGCATCATCACTCAGAACCATCTACGATGAAAAAGCGCACCTGGCCAGGTAGGCTAGACGAGCGACGGCGCGAGACAGGACAGTGACGGTCCGGCGTCATTGGTCCCGTTCATCTTGTCACGTCCGTTGAGGACGTTGCCCCTTTTCACCGGACCAGGACTATTTTCCCACAAAGAGACGTCCTGCGTGTCTGTAAGCCACAGCAATAACCCGTAAGTGAGTTTGACATGTGCTAATCTCGTTCATTCCCGTCAAAGTCTCGCAGCTGAGACAGGCAGGAGAGCGACGAGAGGGAGGAAATCAGAAAGCAGATCATTATGTTGTCAAACAAGAAACGCCAGTTGTTGTAGCAATGACATGTGTTTGACTGGTGTTCGTAGCCCGTGTTTTCCGTTGTAGTGGGTCGTGTTACGGTCTCTACGACGGTAGATGTCAATTACCCAGCTGGAACTGATGAGCAGAAGGGGAAAGGGGTTGTTTTCGTTAAACGTGGTATATTCTTCTTTCTTTCTTTTTTACTTCTTTCTTTCTGGTTACGTTAATACAGTCCACAGACGCTTGTACATCGAGTGTCTTTTCTCCATATTGCACAATGCATCCTAAAAATAGGTGTTTTCTGGAACCCGTGCCAGCGGTCACGAACAGAGCGAATTGTTTTTGGGCACAGTATGGAAGCCCAGCCAAACGCTAGGCTTACTCTAAGGTACGCCTGGGATTTCTTCAGGGCAGTCATTTTTTCGGGGGAACGAGCCGATAGAGGAGTTTAGTAAATGATGAAGTGGTCTGCGAAAAGTCCAGCCAGAGAGGGAAGAAGAATGTAAACTCAGAGAAGGAATCTGTAGCTGCTTGCACCAGAAGGTTATACGGTTATAAGGTTATAAGGGACACGGAGACTAACTCTTCAGCTCTTACTCCATGTTCTTACCAACCCCTGTCAAGGTGAATGCTCAGTTCTTTTGGCATGATCCACTCTGTCTCGGCCCGTTTCCCTTGTACACACAGACGCTACTCCGCGCATACCAGTCCGAAAGTACAGGACATACGTATATGTTCACAATAAAACTAAGAAAGGGACAGGATTCTTCGTTCATCTAGACACGCGTTCACTAGTCCATCATTTTTCCCCGCTAAGAAGGAAACCATTTATCAGTCGCGCGGCGAGCACGCGGGATCATGTTTCGCACAATAAGCAGACGCCGGATCGGAAGAGGTTTTATTCAAGATGGAGCTGGAGGAGGCCTCGTACAGCAGCTGTGTACGCCGATAGCCTAGTCAACAAGAGACAGCCAAGGTCTTTTGAAACCGGCACACCTCGGGTTATAACAACCCGTGCAAACATATTGCCACGTACTACGTCAGTGAAAGGGAGGGGATCACGCTCCCTTCTCTTTTGTTATCCGATTTCATTCATCTCAGCACCATCTGGCAAATTCCTAACAACGCTTTTCCCAGCTATTTCTCATTTTAGCATTTCTCTCTCATTAAAAAAAATCCCAAGTGATGCGTACCTGTAAACACGTGACGTTGTGTTTTGTTAAGAATCAGGAGATAAGCAATCCTGCTGGGGCGGAAAACAGAATGGCAATGATTTTTTTTCTACACACGCCAAACAGAAAATGAAGGTGTTTACCTACCTGAATGATGAAAGACTCAGTGGGTTGTACATGTAGTGTGGTGGGGGGTAAAACCTACCCCATCATCGGAAGGTTGAAGACATAAACACCTTTACTGAGGAGTAACGGTGTCGTAAATAGGCCTTTAATTTGAGACCCTGGTCGTTTTGAGTCCCATAAAATCTACATATCCCTGACTACAAAATGATTATTTGCCATGCCTAAGCTTTGCTTTAGAGAGTGGCGATCCGTTTAGCTGCCAAGTCATTTTGTTTACCCTTTAAAACGGATTGACGAAAGAGAAAAATCACATGAATTGGTCTAGACAGTGCGACCCCATTGTTGCTGTCCAGAACACCGTACGCGCGCAAGGATGCTTCATGGCGTGGCAGTGATATTGACTTCCTGCTGTTTTCCACGAAAACGCATTGAGTATTTAACTGCCGTTCTCGTTTACATTTATGAAGGACTTGACACAAAATTAGCCACTAGCAACGCTGATGATCCCAGTTTGAGACGGAGAAAGGATGCAAGTGGATCACGGACACAGGGGGTGGGGTGGGGGTTGTGAGAAAAATTAACGATCGATGAAGGGCGGACGGGGTGAGTGCGTATGGGAATGAGACGCCAGGAAGACGCCACAATTCATCCAGGAACGCGAGACGCATTTGTGCCTTGCCGCGTCTGCAGTGACCCGACCGCATCTGGGAGACCGGAAGGCCCAGGACACGAATGTTTGAACAGCTGGGTGAGGAAACCGGGCCACGGCTTGCGTGTTTCCTGGTGACTTCAGAGAGGTGCTTGATGCACCCAGTCAGTGGCATGCTCGGGGCGCGTCACATACGTACATCACCGTTTTTCGTCATTGTCCCTGTCTTCGTGAACGTGCATCCCTTCAGTGAACAGCTACATGAAATCGATGTTCTCTGTTCCTCACTCCACCACTGTTTTGGCCCGTTTTGTTTTTTCATCGCCAACTTTAAGACTTCTGTTGCCTACGCACGGCCATGTTCGGCGAAGTAAAACGCAAATTCTTCGAGTTAACAAAGGCCTGGATGCACTGTACCCCACCCAAGGCACCCTAGCCGCTTGGCGCGCTCGGAAACCACTCGTACGTGCGGTATCTATCGTACGCCGCACGCTGCATGCTGCACGCTGTCTGCTGTGACCTGACTGTTATGTCAGCAACGCGCCCTTTTGGCCGCATCCGAGATGGAGACGTCAACATACGGGTTATTTCTTGCGCCATAGACTGAACGGCTGATGCGGCTGCTGAGTGTATGGCGTAACGAGCGTTCTCCTTTTGTAGCACGTGGCGCGAGGAGGCGTCCTTGACTACACCCTCCACATGTGTGTGACCAACATATCTCTCCCTCCCGCGTGCTTACGATGCTCCCCGGCAGCTCGGCGCAAACAAAGCGAGAACGAGAATCAGCCTTAGATTTGTTTCTCTTTGTCGGGGCGTCTGGTGCGGGGCCAAGCTCGCGATCTTTCGACGAGGGCAAACGAGGGTAAGGGGGCAAGAAACTGGGGCAGGAATATTAGGACGAGATCTTGCCTGTCTGTAAATCTGTTCCACCCCTTCGCCCTGTTATCGGTGTATGTGTCTTCTGTCCTGTTGCAATGGAAGGAGCCGAGAAGGACAGAAGGAAAGAGGGAATCGGGGTAGGTCGGGTAAAGTTCAAAGCTCAAAAGGTCAAACAAGAACAAATGAGGACAGAGCGCTATAAAATCGTCAAACGACAACCCCAACAAAGTACTGGCAGCGCTAGACACAACCGTATGCTGACGTAAGCAATCAAGGGAGCCTATCGTACCCATACACGTAGCAAAGAGAGAGTCGAAAGTAAGGAACGTGGCAGATCTCAAAAGGTCAAATTTATGTATCTGCTGAGCGTTGCGGAAGAGTTGCGTTTTCCTGCTGCTTCTGTTCCTTCTCCTACGTACTGTGAACGAGAAAACGTCAGCGCCACCCCCATCCCGTCCTTTCCGTCTGTGGAGAAGCATGTGACCTCCAGATCCTTTCCGTTCCGTGAATGCATCCCATCCGGTGTTCACTCGGCAGCCATCTGGGTGATGCTAGCATTAAGTCGTGCCACAGTTTCTAGCACGCACGATGTGGTGTTGAGGACACCAGAAGGGAAGTAGGGGGCTGGAGTTTTTCCGCTTGTGGAACTATTTCAGTCTAGTATTCTTCCAGCTGTCTGGTGACATAAGGCGGCAAATCGTCTTCTGTGGAGGTGAACCGGAAGATGCTTACGACCTTCCCACCCCTCCCCTCCACTCCCAAACTGCGCCATCCCAAAGCTTTTCTGACAGGCAGGCTGCACTGAGCCTGTGCACATGCTGGGACGTGGCTTTGCCTTTACCGACCTAGTCTCCGCAATCCCCCGTCCTAATCCCCAGAAGTAGCATTGAAAAAAAAAAACCACGGAAATCTTCATGTTCTCTGGGTCGTTGGCTTAGAATATCTCACTTGGCCTGGATAGTCTAGTTGGCAGAGCTGCAGACTAGCACGTGGAAGGTAGCTGGTTCGAATCCTAGTGTGGCCAAGGAATATTTCCTGGAGATAAACATTGTGCAGACTCCATTCGGCCATTTCCCGCACATTAAACTGCCTGTCCGCACTGGCCATCTTATTGCAGCCATCAGTCTGGTGGCTCTTTCAGTGAATACCTTAGTAATAGGACCCCATCCCCTCTATGGCCCCACCGTCCTGATATGCACCCGGTCTGCAGCGGGACGTTAAGCAACCAACAACCAGCCAACAGAATATACCACAAGACTGGGTCCATGTCAAGCAGGGTGCTTAGGTGACTGATCTGGACCCTACAATGGGATCTCTTTTTTTTTAATTCAATTTGTTACGATCTCTTTAGAACTGTCAAGATAATTATTTGTAAGAGTAGTGACTAAATAGCGGTATGGGCAAATTTTCAGCGACAGTCGATTTCTTGAAAAAACCGTTTACAGTCTTTTTCTCGTTCTCGTCTGTTGCAGGCTTCTGGGCACCACGCCCACCAGTCAACTGCTGTCAGCAGTGCACGAGGAGGAAAAGCCAAAGGTTTCCACGGAAACGCCACACGTCCATCATTTCTTCGGGAGCTTCTTCCGCTTCCGGGCCGACAGCATGACCTTGGCAGAGGACGGCGACTTCAGTTCATGGGGCGTGCAGCTGCAGATGCTGTCCGACTACGACCTGATGACGTCACATGTCGTGACCTGAATCGCGTCATCGCCGTGGAGAAAGTCGACGACAGCATTATTATATCGACTGCACACTACTATTATAAACAGTAACTAACGCCGAAATTGGAGACTTTCACCCAGGGGGAGAGAATTTCTGCACGTTGGAGTTTAATACCAAGGACCAGACTGGAAACAAATTAGCTGGTTATCTGAATCTTGCTTCGTAAAGAAAAGTAATTTTGCATGGAGCTGTTGAGTAAATCAACAGCTATGTGTTCTATCTTGTAGACTATTTATTCTTTGACCCAATGTAGACGGCACCAGAATGAAGCTATCTCATTACAGGTCGCTCCTTTGTTCGTCAGGAGGGAATCAGAAATGCTTCCCTAAACAAAATCTAATTATATAGACGTCTTCTTGGAATGTCGTGCGGAGCGAACAAACAGTTTCAGACATTTTTATGTGCACGTTCGTCGCAATGAAGTTAAGCCTTCCGTGAATTTCTGGGAAGTAGGGGTGAAAACCGGCTCAGGCTGATGTTTGTTTATTTATTTATTATTTCTTTATGTTTTGTTGGGTTGACATCATAGAGACTATTTTTAAATCTGAGACCATCGAAGTTTCGTTAGCTCTTGTGACTTGCTGGTGTGAAAAGGGACGCTTCGTTCGTCGCAAAGTGACTTGCTTCCTGAAAACACTTGGAAAACAGAATTACCCTGAGTTTGTAACCTTCTTGGAGGCCATCAAACCTGGCGCTTTTATCGCCTGTTTCCGTCAGTCGCTGTATCCGCGCGCTTCGGGATCTTTCTCTCCAGCTTCGCTCGTCGCAGTAACTGATATGGACGAACATTTTCACTCAAGCTTGCTCGCCTTCACTGCTGTGTCCTTACTGTCATGCTCCATCTCAGCCGTGGCTGGAAATCTCTTCCTTGGTGCCAGAAAATGTTCGAAGCTTCTTTCTTGTAAATTCAAACGTCCGTCTTAATTTATGTATTTCTGTTACGATATTATGTGAAGTACGAACATTGTTATGTTTAATCTGTATCTCCCTGAAGTACACCTGTAGTAACTTCGTGTAAATATTATCGTAACTACAAACCCAGCACAGCTGAAGATTTTAAAAAAGTTATGAAACGAGCCCATGATGCAATGCTCACTGATTAGTCAGTGTACCTTTTGTTTCGTAAATTATGAGTGAGATTCATAGAAATGTAAATCTATACGGTGGGTTCACATTGACTTGTTTGTTTTTCTCTCAGCATGCGAGAGCCCGAAGAAATGGCTCTGTTTGTTTGTTTTAAGTTATGCTAAAAAAGTGAACTGCCAAGTCGAGTTGCCATAGTGTACATAATTGTGCACCACCTCTATAGGACCCCAGGCCATTCAGCTTCATGTCCCTTGTTTCTCATCATTGTACTGTGTCTGGTAGCTTCTGCTTAGGCATATTACAGATTTTATTCTTGACCAAACTATAAAGAAACGAAGACATTTTTAAAACAGACTTTAAATATTTGTTTTCGTAGGCCGAGCCTCCAGGTTAGCTTACCAAGACTCGATAAAATGTGCTGCTCGCGTTGCTTTCGTTACCACAAGACGTGTTTCAGGCAAGTTTGATTTAAATTAAACGCTTGCATCCACAAAAGTGTGTTACATCTACGTTGTCACTGATGGCGTGAGAATAAATGCAGTGTCTCCTCTGATGTCTTGTGGCGCAATATAAACCAAAGTTCGCTTTCATAACGTGTTGTGAAGTGGTTAACTGCCGACATCTAAAGCCTGCTAGAAATTTGTCAATGGCGCAGATTGTATTGTATTGCAGTAGGTGGATAGATTCTGATATAGGATATTAAACAACATGTCGGGTTTGGGCTAGAGAGAGGAAGAACTACATAATTTTCTCTAGTTAGCCGTCTAAAGCCTTCAGCATAACGTGTGTGGGTTTCTGTCATTCTTTGTTGTTCTCGTGTCCAATACTGTGCAAAAATATACATTTACGCAAAGCGGAAGAGCACATATACCCCGTGTGAATGCCGAATGCGTAAATACACATTTTCACACAATGCGAGCAATGGAATTGCAAAGCGGGAACTGTGACTCAAAATACTAGGAAAACGTGAAATTTCTGTGAACTTAGCAGCTCCCTGACTTTTGAAGTTTCTGATAATCATTTCAAACCCCTTCAGCTCTTTAGGACACCATTATGACCACTTTATGGGATCGTTTCGTGACTTTCAAAAAATATAATCTGCAAGATCTGACTGACCAAAATAAAAATGACAATAGCTTGTGGGGTCACCCTCTTTTGGAATTAGAAAAGGGTCGGGATAAACATCTGTTTATGTGTGTTTTTTTTAAAAAACATTTTGGTAGCCGTCTGCATGTAGCATGTATCATATACTGACCCAGCATCCGTCCGGTAACGGGTTACAGAGGAAGCGTACAACTTGGAGAAAGAAAAATGGAGTTAGCGCCCATTTTCGTCTTCGCTTGTCTGTTGTTTACAAAATTGTTTCTTTTTTTCCCTTCAAAACGGAAGGTCAGAGAGATTAGTGAGTGTGCACTCGGTGGAACTTTGCTTAGCTATAACGACAAGCGTTAACGGAAGCTGTAGGTATTATTTATCCGACAGCGTTATGTTTCATAATTGTGGAACGATAACTAGTTCTCGTAGTCTGGTTTTCACCATGATCTGTTTTCCATGACTACTTCATTTTCTAGACAGATAAGGTGTCTATCAAGTTCAGAAAATTTCAGGGGAAAAAATGGTTCGAGGGTAAAACAGTGTAAGCGTTGGAGTATTTGAACAATCCCTGTCTTGTTCTCGCCAATATTTTTCCCTCGTATTTTGTGCTACGTCTTCGGATGTAATCCTCCAGCTTGCTTAAGAGTTAATAGTTTATCTACAAAATGGGAATCTCTAACCATCATTTCTTTTCCAGTAATTTAGTCGTCCGGAATTCGTGCGTAAAAAATAATCTAATCGGGTTTTCGCAGCATGCCTCCCTGTAACGCGGGTCAGGCAAGTTTATCTGAAAAGGAGTATATTAGATGGCAAAGGATCTCACTGTTAGCTTCCTCTGTAAATCGTTGTGGCAAGATGCTGAAGAACTGCATGCGCCGTTATTCGCACCTTGACAATCGGTGTGGATTTACCAGTATATTCGTGATCTTTATTCTTGCGTCTACGAAGGTTCAGTGAACTGGATGACTTAATAATGATGAAATAATTAGTGGTGTGTTGATTCACAGCATGGCGTATTAATGATGCAATGATCTGTGGGGAGCTGACTGGCAGTATGACGTCATGACTTCAGAGTCGTTTCTAGCTACTACTAAAGTTTTCCTTCTGGATGTAAATTAACTGATGCGAAAGATGATCAAAATAGTTTACTGTTTCTTTGCATATGCCAGGGCTGCTGTGCGCCTGAACTGAGTAATACTGAAACTTTCAAAGCCTGCCTTGTTGGTCAACGAAACATTTTTACCGTTATATCATTGTTAATTTAGTCATTTTCAGAATGCAAGCATTTGTGGATGTTTTACCTACCTCATGATGTCAAATCGATTCCGGTGCCTTTTTGTACATTGAAAACCGTTGTAGGTAATAAAGTACTTAAGCTGTATGGTACTATGTGTGAGAATTAGCTTTTGTGTGGGCGTCTGACTAACATACCAACAAAAGGAAAGAAAGTTTGAGTACTACTTCATGTAGCATAACGATAGAAATAGAAGAGAAGGAATGATGACAGCTGGATCAGAGCCAACAGCCACGAATCACGAAAGCAGAAATAAGGTGTCTGCTTTTCTCGATGGTCCGTAACGACTAAGTTAAAGGGAAACTCTGGCAACCGGCCAGTCTACCAGAAGACTAATGAAGCAGATGGCAAGAAGCTGTCCGACAGCCCAAATTCTGTTTGTCACGCCAGCCATTTATCAGCTTCCCGATAACCCCCGCTTCTTCGAGTTTCCACGCTCTGCAATCAAAAACCAAAAGCATTTCGAAAGCAGGCATGGGGTAGATAAGTTTGCAATGCAGCCCCCTAAGAAAAAATATAAATAACTGCCACGGACCACCTAGACGTGATTTCAATGAATCGCCATTACCAAAACGTAAACAGGAGCACGGCTTGTCATGCTTCTCTGTATGCAGTTCCAAGGACGCTTTTGATTGCTTCACACTTAAAAACAATAATAAATTCAGTTTTGTGAGCTTTTTAATCCATGTCAACATCAACATTTCACACAGACAACCACGAGTTTGGAGACAGTGCGATATATCACACATGGAACTTAAAACACATGGCTGGAAAGACAAGTGCACACTTTAATAATACACCTATTTTACGAATCGGATTTTCAAGCATTCTGTTATGTACGCAGAAACCTCAATCGCTAGATCATTATACTTGAGGTTAACATACAACAGATGAACTTTAAAAGATAGAAGATTCTGGGATCAAATAATGTGTGGGAGAGAGAGAGAGAGAGAGAGATGATGGACTATGTACTGAAGGGAAATAAAAAGGAGCAGGTCTTGTATGGAGTGATCATCGAATTGCTCGCACCCGGCATTGGTACAGGGTTTGTGAAAACTGAGTATTCAATTTAGTGATAATGGAATGTACCCCATGAGACACAAAGCCCGCCTGCGTTCACGATGTGTTATTTGACATCGCACATGATGTCCTGAGGAATCCAGAATGGTCATCACAATAATCCGAAGTGATAAAACGACTTTCGCGCTGTTGAAGGTAACAGTCCATAAGCTTTTCTTTCATTTTACTGATTAAATACGAAGTTTTGCAGACAGTGTCCATGTTTCTCCATACCCGAATACATGAATACAGAACAGAGTTCGAGCTTGGGAAACCCTGCTTCACATGTGTTCTGCCAAAATGTAACCCCCCCCCCCTTTTTTTATAAAAAAAGGTATGGTATTAATGTCCACTAGAACAAGAGTGTTATCTAAAGTAAGATGGACTAGACTGCAGACTGGGTTTTAAACGACAAGCAGCACTGGAACAGAGTGTGGTTCCCCCCCCCCCCCCCCGCGGAAAAAACCCTTCCATTCATTTCAGTTTTGAAGATAACAGGATGCTCGGGCGAAGCAGATATTTTTCTCTTATGGAGTTCTGATCTAATTATCGTATCTGAAGTTATTAAATTATTTGATAAGAAGCTAGGACACGTCACTGGAACGTGTTCTGTTGCGAAGAAAATTACATACTGTCCGTGGTCCTAGAGTTAGGCACTTGCCCAGCGTTATGTGAACGAAGTTAGAAAAGCGACCGACCACAAAAATGAGCTCGCATAGATCTGCTCTTTGAAACTATAGGGCGGTCAGAGTGGAAGAACATGTTGCTATGTTGATCAGCTGACAGTTATTGCTTTAAACGTCACTGGACACATCGGACTGCTCATTTTCAGATACATACTCTAGGCACCTCCAGTGATTCACCGTCTTCTGTTCCTTCGAATTCTCCTCCTGTCTCTTCTTTTCATTCTTTTTCTTCTTTATTTCTCCCTTGACCTTCTTTTTCTGCCTCTAACTCCTTTCTTGTTGTCTGTGTTTTGTTTCCTTCCTTCCTTCCTTTTCCTTTCTTCCTTCCTTTTCCTTCCTTACTTCGTTTTCCTTCCTCCCCCTTCCGTCCTTTTTCTTCCTTCCTTCTTTTCCTTTTTCTTTCTTTCTTTCTAGCTAGATTTTCTTATGTATTTCGTCTGAGAGTCCGAACACGTTTTTGCCCGACTGCGACAAGTTGGTCACTGAAAACCGAGATAAAGCAGCAGTTGCAACAGCATGGTTATCTCCCCGCCTTGACCTTAGGGTCACGAACCCTAGGTCTACGACAGGTTCAAGCTGACGGCCGAAAGACCAACCCGCCCCCCACCTTCCGCTCATACTACACTGATCACGCTTGAGCACCAAAGTACAAACCCGTTACCATTCTTTTTTTTTTCATCGCAACTTCTAACTTTAAACAAATTTTCATTGTCGAAGAATTCTCATTGACACCAGCGAACTAAGTAATGATAAAGGTTGCGTGAGGCTGGAGAGGAATTAGGGTGCATGAGACCCCCACTTCTCTGTGGGACAACATCGTGAGGCCTATGTCCTCTCCCTCGCTGCATTAACTTTCCTAACCCATGAGTCTGGTATCCATTCACGGATGGGTCAAGTGAGGGAGGAGTGGTGCGGTGCACGGGCATCGAACCAATGCCTTTGGGTTCCGAGGCCAACGCTCTGACCACTGGACCATTACTTTCTCCCAACGTACTTACATGATGACAATAATGACAGCAATCAAAACAAATGAATAGCTGCCTTAAACAAAGAGGTTTCATACAAACAATAGTTTTTACACACATAATCAAATTCTACCCACCACGACAACAGTTGGTCGAACGTGAATCAAACAAAGAACAGTTTTTTTTTAAAGGCTACTTAGGCATAACGAAATACAGTCACTGACAAAGCAGACAGCTCCATTATAAATTCGATTGGTCAACAACAAGCTGTTCATCTGTACGATAAAATCTGCCTGCGAGTAACCAGCTGGTACTGTTTCTCAATAAATTCGAACGCACGCAGTGTGGGTGGCAGACATTGTTCAAACCAGTTCGCAGTAAACACACCTCTGCACGCCCACCAATCTGGCCTAGTTTGATTTCTATGACCTGGTTTACAATACTACAGGATAGCACACATCAGATTAATCCTCAAAATTATCAAACAAGTCGCACATCAAAAGAAATCACCACCCTAAGCCTTTTTCAAGCGTGACTCAAGCCTGCAGACAGTGGTTTTAAAACAAGGACATCAGTCATTACGGTGTGCTTTACGGTGAACGGGTGGGAAGGGAGCCCGTGCCAAACTATCTCGTTACAGTCAGCCAGTTGGCAAGAAACTGTTCCAAAGCGTTTTATTAAAGATTGTAAGTAAAACGAAACGTCCGGTAGACTCCCGAGTCTTCCTACAGGTGTGAGAGGAGAGCCGCGGGGAGGAGAGAAGAAACAATGGACAAACACTGGCAAACACTGTGGAGATACGGAACAAGAAGTGCTTCAACGATGGGATCTGCACCGGAAGCGAGGAAAATAAACGTCGGCAGCAGCGGACAGTCTTGTCAAGTGGCGGTTGTTTAGTGGCTTCGCCTACCGGGCCTCTGCATTCTGATCCGCGCCTACGTCAGTCTAGAGTTACAGTAGCTCTCCATCTCGCCCCACTTTCTCCCTTACTCTCTTACTCCTTTCGCTCTTCTGTTCTTGTTACTCCTTGTCTTCTGCCTGTAAAGTCTGAGTGAACAGAGAGGTGTAAGGAGAGCTGGAGAGCTCCCCACTTGCGCCTTGTATTTGTGGCAAGCGCAATCGCGCTTTTATGAGGTCGGTCTGAGCGCGCGCGTGTGTGTGCGTGCACGTGTTGTGTGTGTGTGTGTGTGTTATGTTTGTGTAGGTCTGTGTGTGTGTGTGTGTGAAATTCTGTGTATGTTAAGGTGTGTGTATTTTGTGTGTGTGAGAGTTTGAGGGTTTTGTGTGTGCTTTGTGTGTATGAGTGGATGAGATATGTGTATGTGTGTATTGTGCTTGTATTTTGTGTGTTCTTGTGTGTTGTGCTTGTGTGTTGTGCTTGTATTTTGTGTGTGCTTGTGTGTTGTGCTTGTATTTTGTGTGTGCTTGTGTGTTGTACTTGTATTGTGTGTGAGAGAGAGACAGAGAGGGGGCTGTGTGTATATGTGTGTATGTGTGCGTGCGAGAGTGTGTATGTGTCTGTGTACTTTTCAAGTAGCTAAGCTTGTATTTAAATTAGGAATCGGAATGGATAGCACTTGGCCTCCCAACTCTACTGCTGATGGCAGAAAGCAGACCAGGAGGACGACCTTCTAGATCACGGGACCAAAATGGGATGACTAAACTCACCAAAATCTATATTGTAACTTTTAATAACCGAAACTGTAGTAAGGAATAATAAAGGATCATCTCCCTGCATTTATCAGGCTTTTCTGTCTGTCTGTGATTCTGTATGGGATGTGTGTGTGTGTGCTTATAAACGCGCCTACGCTCGTGCATGAGCGAGCACGTGTGTAGATATCGTCCACGAATGTCCAGAAGGGCTAGCTCTCCTCCCTTGGCAACTGGGCCAACGAAAGTTCTCCACTGGTCCATCTTTAAATCTGTTGCGAGGGAAGGGTATAAGGCTATCTATGGTTTGTGGCTAAACAAAGGACACGATCGCTGACAGTTACACTCTTTGGAAACAGCCTGCTTTATCTTAACAAAATGTCCACAAATCTAGCCTACCCACCAGCCCTGCCTCTCTCCGGCCTCCCAAACCTCCAGGAAAGATTTTGACTCCAACAGTGCAGAGCAGTGGCTGTGACTGAAAGGACGCATTCAAACATTCTTCAACGTCATCTGTAGATAGCTTAAGGAACCAATCGGCTTGCGACGTCTCCGGGTGTAGCAAAAGATATAATTTATATGCTGCACTGAATCGTGCTTGTTTGATGCAGGTGCAGGCACAACTTGTTGAGATGCAAAGATGTTTGCCTGTCCGACCTTTCGTGCACGGGGTTTCTGCATAGGACAAACACTTTTGGGTCACACCATGCTTTTAAAATTTTTAACTGAACTTGGCTGACCGTAACTAGAATGATAACATTTCAGAACTTTGTTTTTAAATCGCATTTCATCTTGTTTTCATTTAGGGGGGGAACACTTACAGGACTCGCTGGTCATGTTCTTCACAAGTCTGCCTACTTTCTTATAAACTACCGTCTTTTTTTGTTATTTTGGGTTTTGAGTCCATTTGCAAAAAAGACCGAGTGGGGACAACATTACCCCTTTCACTCGAAACAAGCGGCAGACTTTGCAACAAACATGGAATATTTCTTGCGGACAGAGAATAGCACCATTAATTAGCTATCCTAGTAATGAACAGTAGTACTGTAAGCTAGAATAGAGTACAGTCATGTGTTTATATATATATATAAGTACAACTCGTGATGGTTAATTAAGAAGACGAGGTAAGTGTTACTTAGAACTGCTTGTGATCGCGCATACCAGTGTTCTGCACACAGAAATCGACAACTCAGCACAAAGCTTGAACCACTCGGTCAGTCACTGTGGCACTTGTCAACCAATCACTGTAAAGCTTCTCCCATGGGGGGGGGGGAGGAGGGAGGGGGAATGCATGCATATCCTGTTCATTCCACAAGATTAACCCCAAACTGTTTTCATAAAGCCATGAGCTTTTTTCGTTACTGAAGCTCACTGTACAGGATGAATCGTGCTCACCCGCATGCATGCTTGATGCTGGTACCAACTGTAGTAATAATTTACGACAACGACTTTCTTTTTTTTCACCTTGTCTGTCTGTCCTTCGGTAGGTCAGTCTCTTTCATTTTTTTTTCCTTTTCTTTCACTTTCTCTTCCTTTTCTAAAAACACATCATCATGATATTTTAATCAATCGTGCTTTAATTTTACTCATCTTTCTTTGCCACCGTATTGTTTTTCTTCTTGTATTTCCTCATTTCCGGCAATCTGTCACATTTCATCGCCATCCTTATACAAAATTTCATCGGTGTTGTCAGTGGCGCGCTAGCTCGCGCATCAGACTGCCTTGTCGCTCATCAGACTGCCCGAGTATCTCTGCGCTTAATCAGCGCGTGCAGACTTAACAGACTGGACCACAACAGCTTTCCTCTCATTCATCATTACACCTCTTCGTCTTTCAGTTTTTTTCTCTACTACGCTGAAAGCTTGCAGACTGAAGGAATCAATCAGCTGGTCGCCATTTTGTCCAGGTTGTTATTTTCCAGCCTCGATTTCGGCGCCGAGAGCTAATGGCGTTTCCCAGAGGGACGAGCGGGGTAATGAAGAGAAACCGGCAGGAGACCGCGATTTCACTGACACCTGCACATCACCGAGCCTGATACAGGTCCCCTGCTGCTAAATCTAACCTGCTGGCGGCACTATCAAAGCTTTAATTACCTGGCCACCTGAGCAGACTGGCATGAAGCGTGACCCCTGACCCAGCGCATGGCCACCTGCCGCCAGCCATACCAGCAGACGGTCATCGAGCCTTCTCGTCTGCCAGCGCTTAACATAGCCAAAGTTGATAAGCGGGATTGTCCGGTCGGTCGTGAATCCTTCGATGTGTTGCGGGCAAAGCAGCAGCAGACATTTAGAAAACTATTCCGTTCTTTCATTTCATTTTTCTCGTCTGTCTTCACTTTCCCCTTTTAGGCCTGCTTAGACCACACACCTCTTTAATTCAACATTCCACTTCAAGGAATGGTAGAAATGCTAAGCGACAGACAGAAGAGGTCGAAGGTCAGTTCAGGACGAGGTCAGCAAAATGTCAACGCACATGTATATTCCCCACAGGAACCTGAATACGAATGTTTGTATTAATTGCTTATTCTCTCTCTCTGTTACAATTTTTAATGACATATTCGCATCTAATGTAGGTAATTTCAGGCTTAGAGAAAAACTTATTTTGGATGTAAATGTTTTGCCGTAGACAAGCTTTTTTTTTTTAGAGTTTACCAAGGTGGGTCAATGCAAGATAACGCAAGACAAACAAACAGATTTACGGAGTGGCGGGTCGTTTAAAGAGACAGAGCATGGAGAGCCACTCAGAAAGAAGAAATCACCAAGAAAAGCCAAGACTGGATTTCCGGGTCATTCCACTCTGTCCGGAAACATTTGTAAAGAGTGAATAAAAACTGTCCTAAGTCATCCCACAGCAATGGCGGCAGGATCATGAAAGGTGCGCGCTAACCTTGAGATGGCCAGCTTGTGCCCCACCCCTAGTTCCCCCTCCTTTCCCGCCTGTGGTCCCCTTTCTAACCCGCAAGGCGGCATGTGTCGGTTCTTCTTTCCCTTTAAAGGTATACGACTGAGCCCAGCTGCATAATTTATGCACTGCAACGTCACTTAGCCTTTTTGTTGCCCAGCCCCGCAAAAGCTCTCTGTACCAAGCTGACAGCAAAGCTTAGCGTTCAGTGATTCCAGACAGCTGTCAGGCAAAGTTGGAGGTAAACAACGTGTTAAGAACCAGGGCGTTCGACCATGACACATAAGACCAAAAACAAAAAATCAACTTTTCCAGGCATTTCCCTTTCTTTAGGACCGAGGCAACATCCGAACAGGAACGACCCGTTAAACTTGAATTATTCTAATAAAAGGTCATAGAAGGAACGTAAGGCTTGCATTTCCATGCATATCCCTCCAACAGCAATTCAAACCGAAACAAAGGCCACAGAAAAGCATAGCTGTCCACTGCATTATATCAGAGGACACTGCAGGATGCACTTTTAACATATACTCATAAACTGGAATTTTGGGCAATCCTGCTTCGTCCGTCCAAGAATGCGCGGCCACTTCCACTGTTGGGGGGTGGGGTGGGGGACGAATTTATTCAGCTTGATATCTGTGGAAATTATCTGCGGCAATAAAACAAAAGTTTTTCATGCTCTGTTGACAGTGTTAAGGACAACAGAGAAGTCACACACAGAGAGATAGTGCAAGCAAAGGGAAAGTGCAAGAAAGAAAGAGAAAGCTTATAGGATACAGTTCTTTAACATGTACATGCCATTTAGACCCCGATCGGTCCTTTCCTTTTGCTTGAGTTTGAGTTTGACAGTCAGAAGCAATTGTTGGATGGATGGAGAATGAGTGCATCTTTTCTCATGTACACTGTACACTTGGTGATTCATCCTTTTATTGCCGTGCGAATCTGCACCTCTTTTACGACTGGAAGTTAAGCAATGAAAATCAGGCCATCATCATTTTTTGCAGCAAGTAACCATCCTCAGCGAAAGAACGTCTCTAGAAGCATGCAGGCGTCTTGGCATGTTCTAAGGGAAACATTATTTTTCTTGCTTGTAGGCCATGTCTCGTCGTTTCTCGCTAATGTCTCCTTGTGTTCAGTCACGACCTTCAGTTCAGCACCTTTCATTCCCAGCATGCACTTAGACTTTCCTGTTTTCACGGCAATGCTTGTCCTGAGCTGGGCTCTTCTAGGCTTGACATGATGTGCCCTGTGAGTGTGACTTGTACAGCTAGTCACTTCGCGACTTCGCGTGTTGTTACTCTGCATGGCTCGAGTTTAATCCTGCGGGTTTTTCTTTGCCCGATATAATGTGTTGCTCTTTGGCATTAATGTTTCTCTTTCCTTCTTCTTTGTCTTTCTTTCTTTCTTTCTTCTTTCTTTCTTGATTTCTTTTGCTATCTTCACTCCTGTCTATGCTTCCTTCCTTTGATGCGAGTTTAAATCCAACGCATAATGTGAAAAAATATGACTTCTTCTTTAGTGATGAACTGTATGTTACCTTTCTGGCAAGTCCACATTTCTCGTGCTATGGAGGCTATAGCTCTGTGTTGTTTATTTTCGTTCTGATAACCCTTTTCATTCTTGCTTTTCGGTTGGTTTCTTACACTCAGCACCTTTCTACCCACACGCAGAGTTGCAACCTTCCTCCAGGATAATTTAGAAACATGGACAGAAAGCATAACGCTATTTCTACTGACTGTTCTTAAGCTGTCTGCCCACCTGAAGACGATTCAATTTTAGGAAGTCTGCCCGTCACCAGATATGGTCTCATAATTTTTTTAAATTAAAAAAGAAAAATGAAAACCCATCGCCTAAATATTTGTTTTTACTTTTTCCATGAGCAGCTCACAGGGCTTGCAATTGGTGTCATCCACCGAGACATTGTTCTCAATAGATTATCATAGCGAAAGAATAAATTGATTTTCCTGTATAATTCGTTATCCCCTTCCATTCTCTTGTACTGCTTTGTACAGGTCAGGGGCAAGTTGTATGAGAGTGCGTTTTCTCTAATTCCATTTTAGAAAAAAGCTTAGAACTTTCCGAGTATCAGCAGAGGGAGATAGGAATAATTATCCACTCTCTCCCTATATTTCCCAATTAACATTCATAACATTACAGCCACAGCAGGACTCTGTCTAGAAGTTGGCAACTGATTTCTTGTATCCTCTCTTTGGGCACTGGCAGGTGTGAAGAAAAACTGCTTGGGTATGTGGTTGAAGAAGCTGAATAAAGCTTCGTGTGGCACCTCTTTTCATGGCACGTATATCTCGCATAAATGCAGATTTTGTGCGTTTCCTGTTTGGGTCAGTGCACATTTTTGCGCAGTACGTAGTACAGTAACGCATTAGGTCATTCCCAAGGTACAATGTGAAAGCACAGTGTATCTTCGCCTGTCTTCCTGTGAGTGAAGGTTCATTGAGTATGAATAAAAAGTAGCAATTTATTTCTAGTGTCCTGCATTATGTATTAAGTTTGCCTTCGGTGTTCTTTGTCAAAGCCTCCGCCAGGTGACTCATACACTTCTTTGCCTTTAATTAGAGACAGGTTTTTCTCAGAACGGCGTCTTTATTTGGTCATGACTTTTATCTTGGTTTAATTTAAAAATTGTTATTTAAAGCAGTTTGTATGCTGGATGCACTATAAAGAATCAACAGGAAAAGAAATCGTTTTCACCAAAGAGGTCGCATGACTACGGATCCATATAATATTGAATAATGTAGAATATTGTAGAATAATGTGGAATAATACTAGAAAGGAATTATCGGTGACACTATTAGACCAATTGCCATGTATATGAACGGAAAGTCCTACACAAGTAAATACCTACAAGCTGTGCAAGTTCCTGTGGAGGGCTTTGCGTTGACGTCATCAGATAACATGTTGGCTACCAATAAATGCTATTTAACGTACCAGTCAAATGTGTTTATACTGTTCTGCAAAGGATTTAAGTTCCCTTCTTCTTAAAGTTATTATAACAGAAGGTAAAAAGGTCCAGGGGCAGCGATTTATTTTACAACAGCCAGCTTCTGCCTAGCCAGCATCGCGTCCTGTGCAGTCTTGGCTAGTACACACTTCATGGTCGCGGTAAGCAGAACCTAAACGAAGTGAAAACGCCCTATAGGTGTATTTTCTTTATCTTTTGTCTTTCCATATCTAGGTATTTTGCCAATGGAGCATCTTTTATTATATCTAATTCATTTATTGTTATTTTGCATCTGGCAACAGGTGATTATGCAAAAGGAAACAACTGACAACTTCACTTGGACTTCCCGTTTACAACCAACGATGAAAAAGTGGCACTCCGCTACGATTTACGAGGAGTTATGATGCTATTTTTATCCTCTTGTTCCAAAATTAGCATCACTTGTTTTGAGCTCCTACTTCCGTCATGTCATGGATATCATACATCAACGCATACAAACTTCGGGGTTGTGACTTCCTTTATGTGTCAGCACTACCCATTAAAAAAACCCGTGAAAAAGGCTTTTTAAACAGAGAATGGTCTCCATCCCTAAAAAAAATCGCAAAACGGACAGTTCTGTATAAAATATATGTGATGTATTTAACGGCGTGCTTGGAAGCTTGAGATCCTCCCTTTGGCCCAGCGAATTTCTCACACACCTGAGCGAAACACCAATGGCGCAATTACTAAACCTGTTATGTGCTCGAGGGAACAGGGCAATAAATCAAGTTCCTAGACAAGCTGTCATCTTTTCGACTCGACTTTCTTCGTGCGTTTTTACGGGAGCTTCAACAGCCAAAGAAGAAAGAAAAAAGAAACTGGAAGTTAACACCGGTCTTACTCACAAAGTGTATTTGTGAGAAGAACTGTTCCAAGCTCTATTATGTTGACCACACAAATTTTTTTTCAAAGGGATTATTTCTGTTTACGGACAGAATGCGCATCCACGCTCGCACAAGATAAACACAGTTGGATTTACAGTTCGCTTCTGTTTGTAGGCGTTCCCTGGGGCAGGTCTTTGCCCTAGGGTTCGGCTTTCCTTACATATCGCACCACACCACACCAGGAAAGGAATCTGGTTTTAGGCGACAGTGACAAGTTGATGTTTCTTACAAGAGCACACTTGAGCCCAAGAAGTGCAAGCAGCGAGATTCTAATCGTGTTTAGACAGAGGCAATGAAGAAGGGTTCTGTTTTAGAAATTGTATAGAATAACCAGTGTTTCAGCTTTTGCTTTTCATTTTGTTACGAGCTTACACGCCGCTGAAGCAGCTAGAGCCCAGAAAGTACTCTTCAGGGTGCTGAAATTAGAAACCTAATTCTAAGATAAAGTCCAGATAGTATTCTAAGCAAGAGATTAAGCTCATAGAATGTAACATGAACAAGTGATTGACCTTGATATCAATTAAATTGTTCTGACTCGAGCCAACAGACTTGAAAAAAATCTCTTTTTTCTCAATATATATAAGTATATATATAATACATGCACAGCTTCTTCAAACCATTTCTCTGCTCCAGGGTTCGGTTGCATGAACGTGCTGATCTCATATTCGCACCTAAAGGTGAATGTAAAATACACAGGGCGAATGGGCCTTACAACCATTCTTATGACTGGAAAAGAGGCTACGAACTCTCATGCAAGGCACCCCAGGTTTTAAAGGCTCAGGCTTATCAGGAACATAGGCAGTGCGTCCTGGCAAGCAGATCTTTGGCAGGACATCTTTTGCATCTTTTCATTTTAAGATCAGGTTGTGGAGGCATGAAAACCTCAAGGACGACGGAAAACCAAAACCGTCAGTGCAAAACAGAAGGATTGTCACGCAGTGATTAGAACAGCATTACGATAGATTGCTTTAAGTCTACAATATCCTCGGGTTAATTTTCATGAGAGCATGATCAGAAGAGTTCCCACTATCGCGCCTGATAATTTTTATCTGCTTTTTTTCACGGCTGCCAAGGGGACGCCACTACAAAGCTGTAAAAATAGGATTTCTCGGGTTTATGTGGAGTTTTAATCCTGTGGCCATAAAGTTAGCCTGTCTGAAACGGGAACACGCCGGCTGTGTGTGACGACCTTCGGGAGTGTTGCTGTGCCTCGCTTCCTTCCTTCCTTCTCTGTTCGGCCCCTCCCCCCTCTCTCTCTCTCTCTCCTTAGCCTTTCTCATCCCAGGAATGCTGAATAATGAGAACAACGTAGGACCTAAGCCTGGACGTGTGTCTGGTTAGCCTTTATTGGAGAGTGTGTGTAGAGAGGGCTTGACTGATGGAGGAGGGGTGGTGTGTGCGTAAAGAAGTGCAAGTTAATGAATGCGAAAACTTATATTTGTGTCAGGGAGACACCCTCTCTTGAAAGTATGAAGTCTGTCTCCATCCATTAGTACTGTGCCCACCGTGACTAATGGTCACAAAAGCAGGATCACAAGGGGGGGGGGGGATAGCATTACCTATAATATCAAGCTTCAGAAACAACCACGGTCCGTTTATAAGCACGTTCATTCCTTGGCAAACATTTAAGTACAGTACTCTGTGTGTGTGTGTGTGTGTGTGTATTCGGATAGTCTAGTAAATAAGATGTCCTTGTCATAACAAAAATAGGTGCATGTGTCTGCCTCAATTCATAGCTATACTTAAAGTTTCCAGCATTGTCTCCCTTTGTAATCTCTATGTGGTCTTGCGCGCGTGCACGTTTGAGCACGCGTGTGTGTGAGGCAAACACAGGCAGGAAAATGCACAAGTGTCTGTCTGTGGGACATCGATGAAATCCAATATCGCTATACCAGCTCGTGTAACACATCCTGAAAATCAATATGCGCTAAGATGAGCGCTATAAAATTACTTTTTACAAGCCCCTGTCCACAGATTCCATACCCACTCTGAAAGTCTTTCCTATAAATGTCTTGGGTTATCCTTATGCGTCGAATTGCAAGGAAGATTTATACTATAACATTTCTTCACTGTCTTGAAGCTACTCCGTGTCACAGAACGTTTGTACCACTTCTATTTCTTTTAAGTTAATATTATTTTTTAAGTGAAACTGTACAATCCCCACAGATTGCGTTCCCCAAACACGTATATGCATTTCACATCAGTGAAGCCTGCATTTCACATGCCGTTTTCTTGTCTGCTTCAGTTCGGACCCACTGCTGTTTCGCTTTTATGAATTTCAGGTTCATTGGATCTCCATGCAACATTACGGCTGCATTCTGTCACAGATACAGCAGAAAGCGCGTGGGGAAAGCTGATTCGTCGTTCGGGCGTATGCCTCGCAAAAGGCGTCAAACACAAGCAGCCAGAGAGCCAAACAAACCAAAATGGTAGGCAGGTTTAGCGGTTGAAAGACGAGTGGACGGACCATACTAAGTGTGCTTTCACATGACACTTTCAGCACGTGCAAGTCGTATAGTTCAGGCTGGGTTGCATGGGCAATCGTATCTGATCTCGTCATAACAGCGGTCGTAAGGCCCGGTCAATCTATTTTAAGTGAACCTTTGCGCATGGACAGGAAATGCAAACACTGCATGCACGCCAGCCCAGGTCAGCTGTCAGCAACGTGACCTGCAGAGGTCAGCAGAGTGCATTAACGATGACAGTTGCAAGACAGATACCATTTCCACATCGCTCTCACGTCCCGTGCAATGGCTTGCGCGCCCTGCCCAGGGCCTTGGTGGAAGCACCTGCGACAGCTGTGACGTCATTTCCAGGGCAAAGGTCAGGAGACGCAGTGTCGAACGACTGCACCATGTGAAAGCCCAGTGCACTCAGGCACGTGCAAAAACAAAGTTCAAAGACACAAACGTTCCCGGGACCTCACTTGCCTACGTGCCGCTAAACACATCGAGTCAGAGCGATGAGGACGACCAGGCCCCTACACACACACTCCTGCACACCACCCCCACTCCACTCCCTCTGCACGTAACAGGTAAGGAGGGGGGAAGCACGGGGAAGAGCCTGTGAAATAAATGCTTGACGTCTGCTAGGTATCTTGCAGGCCAGCCCCCGGTACTTAGAGCTCCCCCCTCCCCTTTCTTTCTAAATAGTAACGTCTCCGAGGACGAAACAATTTCAACAGTGACGACACGTTGAAGACGACAACAATTTAACTGTGGATGTTTCTTCGAGGAGGGGCTGAAATGTGAGTTTGAAGCCAAATTGATATTGAAAAGCATTTTTTATCAACGATAACGAATGCCATGTAGGATTTTCTTTGTTATGCAGGGTGTTGTGTCTGGTGGTCTGGAGACTTGTGATGCAGGGTGTTGTGTCTGGCGGTCTGGAGACGCCGTGGTTAAGGAGTGCCCACGAAGTCAGTCCCAGACATCTTCCGAAACATTGGTCTGACGACAGTGGAACTGGAGACGTTCAAAGATACAGAACACACAGATACAGAACACACAGATATGGAACACACAGATATAGAACACGCAGATATGGAACACACAGATATAGAACACACAGATATGGAACACACAGATATAGAACACACAGATATGGAACACACAGATATAGAACACACAGATATGGAACACACAGATATGGAACACACAGATATAGAACACACAGATGTCGAACACAGATGTTGAACATATAGATATAACACACACAGATTTAGAACACACAGATATGGAACATACAGATATAGAACACACAGATGTCGAACACACAGATGTTGAACATATAGATATAACACACACAGAGATATAGAACATACAGATATAACACACACAGATATAACACACACAGATTTAGAACATAAGGATATATCACACAGATGTCGAACACACAGAATTGAACATGTAGATATAACACACACAGATATAGAACATATAGATATAAAACACACTGATATCGAACATATAGATATAACACATACAGATATAGAACATACAGATATAACACACACAGATATAACACACAGATATCGAACATATAGATATAACACACACAGATATAGAACATACAGATATAAAACACACAAGTATAGAACATACAGATATAAAACACATAGATATAACACACAGATATAGAACATACAGATATAACACACAGATATAACACACAGATATAGAACATACAGATATAACACACACAGATATAACACACACAGATATCGAACATATAGATATAACACACAGATATCGAACACACAGATATTGAACATATAGATAATACACAACCAAATATTGAACACACAGATATAAATCACACAGATATAGAACGTACAGATATTATACACAGATATTGAATATATAGATATAGCACACACAGATATAGAACATACAGATATAACACACACACACACACAGATATAGAACATACAGATATAAACCACAAAGATATAGAACACACTACAAAAGTTCTAACAGATTTTGTTTGTATTGTTTTGTGTGTGGCGGGATGTTATTAACTTCAAGTCGCAAGGGAGGTGCGTATCAGGACGCAAGTATTAACAGTGGCAATGACCGATTTGATGGCAAAGAAAAGGGCGTGTCAGGACAAAAACTTCTGCACAGAGGATACTTGCTGATTCTGCACCGAAAACTTTTTTTAATCATCAAACAAATATATAGTCATTAAAGTGGACTCCAGTAAGTGCAGATCATGAACGTCTCTATGACATGACAGGAAGTGTTAAGCGTATTTTTCGATGCTGATATTGTTTGGGATTTTTTTTAACGAATGTTTTCCATGCCAGAACTTCGCGCCCATTCTTCATTCATAGAAATATGGAGAGAAATAGAGAGTGAGGAGATGGGAGGGGGCGGAGACTTGCACGAAGACAGAAAGTGGCAAGACAAGGCACGGGGAAAGTAGAAGATACTAATGTGCAGACAAGAAAAGGTTGTCAAGGAGAAAAGAAAGAAAAGAGAGAGGAAGACAGAAAAGGTGGAGGAAAAGGAGAAAGAAGAATGAAGACTCACAAGCGTGCAGCCAGGCCCTCCCTCACCCACCTCGTTACAGACAGGAAGACAGAAAAAAACTGGAAAGAAGGAATACAAATAGACGGACAGACTCGTAGTCAGTCGAGTGGTCAGATGGAGAGACAGACAGTTACCCACTGACTACGTGAGTCATATGCAGACGCCGGCACAGTGCAGACAGGAATAAGTGAAATCTGTCCCACTGAAAAGCTTCGTGGCGCTGTTCTTAATACATTTTCTGTCAAAATTACTAAAGTTTGAGTCACGTGTTTCTCAGTTTCTAAGCGTTTTTTTTTTAGTCTGGTCAAAGACTGATTGTAAGAGAAACCTTCCTTTTGCGCGAAATCCAGATTGCTATATTTTCAGAGAACAGGTTCTTGGTGTCACTTGTCTGGACGACAATAAAAAGCGCTGCAATGAAACGTGAGTTTACACAAAAAGTTTTTTTTTCGTCATGCATAGATCATTTTAAGGTGAATTTGCAAGGGCAAAAAGGATGTCGGACTGTTCTGTGTTGCAGACCAACAAGTGAGAGATTAGCATCTCATGGGCAGATAATACATCGTTGTGATATTTGTTTTCCCATTTACTTCCGTCGTTGTCGTCATCGTCGTCATCATCATCATCATCATAACACTACTGTATCCTCTTAAGATACAGTTCTTTATGGTGACAACAGGGGAACTGAACCAAACTATGTACTGCCACTGGTCAACGTTTCAGGGCACTAGCCCTTGATCAGGACAGAACACAACACAAACATATAAATAAGAAAAGACACGTGGATCAGAAAAATAATTGCATTTGCTTCGGTCAGTCCCTCTGCTGTCGCCATTTTTTTTTTACCCCAAATTACAGTAAATTGTTTCATTATTTTCACAGTTATTTTTTGTTCAGTGTACACAGATGAACGAACTTTCGAACTACGTAAGACATGCGCTTGTGGATACTCCAAGGTGTTTTATGTGGCAACGATTAAGTTTTGCGATGTTCATGAGAAGTTTACGGTGTTGTACAGAGGTGAAATCTAAATTATGGTGCTCTTTGGTACAGGTAAGATAACAACCTTTGGAGTCTTTGAAGTGGAACTCAGATGCATTCTGTGTCCACAGAGCTTGACAGAAGACAACTTTATGATGTCGATGCCCAGGTCAGACAAGTGGGTTTGTTCTTTCCCAGCTGAGCTTTTGTGTTCCTTTCACAGTCTTGAAGCGGCAAGCATGCTGCCTAAAATGAATTTATAACCGATTTCATGAATGGAGACCATCTCGACGCGAGTCAGGAAACGCCAGAAAAGTTGATTTAACTCTCTGCTGTGCATTTTGCGGTTCTTGTCTTGAAGAACTGTTTCAGTGACACTTGCGAGCAGACTCACGTTGAAAGGGCAATATTGTCAGTAATCTTGAAAGTGAGTCCCGCAGTTTTGTAGCGACACAAAAGTTTACAACAGGCCAGTGAAACACGATCGGAATTCTTTGTTTTATGGGGAAATTAGTGTCGCAATGTGAAGTATAAGACTTAACAAAAATAGAAACTTTTTTCGCAGTTACCTTTCATTTTATAATGTTCTGAATTACAGGCTGTTAAAAGACGCGTTTATTGCTGGCTTTATCGGGTTTTAGCAGGTTATCGTTTTTTTATTTTATCGCGAGGTTGCTAACCTAACGCAAGTTGGCACCGGTGGACAAAGCCAGGCTGTTCATCTTTGACACTGAACAAGGATTCCGACATCAAAAGTCTCTCCCCTGAAGCCATAGCCTATGACGTCAGTCAGCCTGATGCCTGGATATGAGAGTAAAACTGTCAACAAGGAGTGTTAAGCGCAGATAACTCCCAGCTGTCGGCAGCAATGAGAGACAGCACGTGCCTCTTTCTGGCAAGCGACCGTAGCGATTGCATGGCCGTGGAAGATGACACAGATATTAGCGGAGAAAGGCAGCGGGTGGATGGCATGGAGCAGACCTGGGCAAGGTCACTGTGGGTTGCTGTCGAAAGCATGTCACAATCTACGGTGAACATCTCTGGCAGACATGGAAAAAACGAACAAACGACGACAAAACATAGCGTATTAGACGATTACATAAACAACACGGTTGTGGTACATCAGATGAAAGAACAAACACTTCTTTGTGTTTTCTTCTCTCTTTTGCGACCGCAGAACGCGGAAAGGGAGTTCTGATTTTTTCTTATTGGGCTATAAAACTTGTAGACTTGCATATGCAGTAAATACGACGACCACACAAGTGGCTATAGAAAAGCATTTTTTCTTGTTTAAAAAAAGGGCGATTTTCAAAAGTATTGATTGAAGGAGTGATGTTCACTTAGGTAACCATAAACTAGCATGCTGTTTAGAAGAATAAAAGTCTTCCATGCACCTATAAACAAGGTACTTAACTCTCAGGGCAAAGGTCTAGCTATATATACGCAGATATCTGTGTGTATATATTTATATACTGGCAATTATTTTAAGAGCAAAGAGTCGGCCTTTCTTGTCCTTGAGTATGTCTTCGTCCTGCTCTCCAAACGTCAGTGCACATTTTCACCCACTTATATATTTGCTTGTAGCACATTCCATTGGTGGAGGTGCGTGTAGGCTAAGGATGAAGAGTATGGCAAGTACTAGTAGTCTGCAATATCGCTTCTCATCCCTTCAAGAGTGTGGAATCAGAACTCTCAGCAAAATCTCTCGAGAAATCCCATCCTCTTTCTCCAGACCCTGCTTCCGGACAGACATTTTGCTGAAAGAACACAGAGCAGGACAGTGAGACACAACAAGACACGGCAACGAGTGGTAGTATAGACTACATACCATCAGCTCGGAGACGGACAGTAACGACTCCGTGCCCAGGAAGAGATGCTTCCAAACGTCGCCATTTTGGCGGCACGTCAGACAGAATCCAGGCTTTCGCAAGACTGAGAGGTTGTCGAGTGTCAGAGACAACGCCAGGGTGACGTTTGGTTTTTGTGTCGGATCTGAACCACGTGACGTCCTGACTGCCAGCTGATGGTACCAGAGCGGCACGGCTGGGTCCTAAACCGTAGCCATGTGTTCCTACAATCCTTCAGTATCCAAACAACGTTGACAGGATCTGTGCTGAAGTTAGGCAGTTACACATGCAACGTTACCTTCTAGCGTTTCGTCAACAGCAATGACGGAGTGATGAGCACGAACTATTGGACAATACAATACAATACAATACAATACAATACAATACAATACAATACAATACAATACAATACAATACAATAGATACAATACAATACAATACAATACAATACAATACAATACAATAGATACAATACAATACAATACAATACAATACAATACAATACAATACAATAGATACAATACAATACAATACAATACAATACAATACAATACAATACAATACAATACAATACAATAGATACAATACAATACAATACAATACAATAGATACAATATAATACAATACAATACAATAGATACAATACAATACACTTTTTTAATCCCTTATAGGCAGTTGCTGCAGCTCCGTGACACAGAATATTTGCATCCACACACGCCCATCCACACACGCCCATCCACACACGCCCATCCACACACTCACACGCAATCATAACCCAGTTCATTCAAAAAGTGAATGGCAATGAAATTATGTGTGTTTTCGTCTTACATGCTGGTACACAGTAGCCGCGCCCAGACTGCAGAAGCGAGACCTCATTGTAGAGAACATGCTCAGGTCTGGTGACAATACCTGAGGCTTTACAAACAACCTGACGCATCCAGAGGGAATGCAGACCCCTCCGTGTAGTGCCCGTGATCTTGGAACAGATGTTCACGATCCTAATCAGACTATTCCTATCCCGAGTGGACATATTGCCAAGCCAGCCTATAAAATAAAATGTCAAAACACTTTCAAGAAAAGATTTCTAAAACAGACTAAGAATTGTGCCGCCAACATAAAAGTATCTGAGTGTCCGCAATAAACAGAGTCGTTGCTGGGTTTTCTTAACTATGGCATCAGTGTTCACATCCCACTTCAGCTGACAGTCAAAAACTGTACCCAGATACTTGTAAGTTTCTACAATCTCCACAGGTTCGTCATGAGCAATACAAGGTGAAACCCCATTCTTTTTCTTTCTAAAATAAAAAAATCATCTCTTTAGTTTTAGAAGCATTCAGATGAAGACAGTTATCATCACACCAACTGACAAAAGCTGGAAGTTCCTCCACACCATCATCACTGTCGCCATGAAGTAGCGACAGCAGTGCAGTGTCACCAGACAATTTAACAAGAAAACTGTTTTTTTCCGCATCTACAGCTGTCCGTGTCCATGATAAAAAGCAAGGGGGGATAATGCACATCTTTGGGGGGGGGAGCCAGTGTTTGTCACAACAACTTCCGAGTACTGACCATTAACAAAAACATGTTGCTGTCTGTCAGAAAATTCAGAATCCAAGAAACAAGCTGATGTGGCAGATCAAAGTCGGAAATCAATCGCATCACAGTTTCATCATTAGCCATTTACACAAGCGCGTTTTCACTGTCTAACGTAACTCATCTACCACAATCAAAAACTAATTGCTGTTCATGTTCACGATGACATTGGTGTTGTAGTTGTTGTTGATGACGATGATGTGCACAGGTGCACACTCGCACGCACGCGCACACACACACAGAGAGCACTTTCTCTGTCACACCAAAAAAGGTCTGTTACAAGAAGACCGTCCATTCGTGAACGCGTGCCAAGAAATTCCAGGCTGCAAATCTGATGCGGTTCGGACCACTCTGGAACTGCACATGGCCTGCTGCGATAACGACATGCAGGTATGTCTTCACCCACCCACTAGCATCCTTGTTCTAAAATTCCAACAGTTCGGTTTGGAATGTAATCAACCCGGAGCACAGCGGAACTTGTCTGCTGTCAGCCTGTCATGACGACACCAAGAATAGGATAGTATACACACCACACAGGCTTCTGTCAGCTGGGACATACCAGTGGCGTCGTATATAAAGCGCGTTTCCGGGGTACTGCATTTTACCGACTGTGGACTGACACTTTTCTATTTTTTGACTTTCCTTTCCTGTCCAAGATTCCAACACAATTGCGTAATCACGGGCAAAGCGGAGCTGGCGCATGCCACAGGTAGCCAGATCACTGGCGTTTACGGTACAAATGGTTGGACTATGCTACATTTTCGGTTTGCACGCTCAGGTGAATTTATTTAAATATTAAATTACAATCAGCTCATCTGAATTGTAATTTCTTTAGTTTGCATTGGTTTGGTTGAATCTTTTATCACCCACACCTATCCAAAGGCAAAGACTCTTCAATACAGAATGAATAAATGAATAATTCCATCAGAACAATGATTGTAAATTAGTTCTCCTTGCTCCCTCCCCCCATCCCTTAAGAAAACTGGGAAAAAAATATCTACGCTTTAGCTGGCATTAGAACGAATTCTCTCTTTCTCTCTCTCTTAAATCAGTCTTCATTTGTGTCTGTTCTCCTCAATGCAAATGCCGCGGTTTGCGCAAAATTTTCCACTTACGTGAACTCTCAGGAGTCAATCCTAAGTGGAGGCGTAGCCCTGCACACCTGGCAAGTTGGCACGTGCTTTACCTTTGCACGTCATGCTGGGCACGTAGCACCTACGTTTGTCTTCAACACCTTTTCCCGCATGTTTGGACCCGTTTCCCTTTCCAGAGGTTGTGGCGTCTTCCTCGTCATTTTTCATACCGGTACGTTCGCGCCCACGTGTCTGTTTCATGTTTCGGATTTCACTCCACGCAAGGGGTTCCCCACAGGTAGAAAAAAAACCTCATGCACAGCATCATTCCAGAAATTCTCACTATTGAGGGGCGTTATGCGCAGCATCATGTCCTAAAACCTCACTATTGAGGGATGTTATGAAAAGCCTGTCCGAAAACCTTACTACTGAGGGACGTTATGCGCAGCATCATGTCAGAAAACCTCACTATTGAGGGACGTTATGCGCAGCATCATGTCAGAAAACCTCACTATTAAGGGACTTTATGCACAGCGCCTTCTCAGAAAACCTCACTGTTGCGGGAGGTTATGAACGGCATCAGGTCATAAAAGCTCGCTGTCGTGGCACGTTATGCACAGCGTCATGTCAGAAAACCTCTCTATTCAGGGGCGTTATGAACAGCGTCATGTCAGAAAACCTCTCTATTCAGGGGCGTTATGAACAGCGTCATGTCAGAAAACCTCGTTCTAGGGCTGGCTTGGACGAGTATTAGTAGCTGCTCCTCCGGTCGTAAGGCTCACTGGCCTTGTGTATTTTATGCACACCTTTAAGTATGAACAGGAAATAAGACCCCCCATGCAAGCCACCCCTGGGTTTGGTTTAAGCGTTCGTAGCTATAGCCTTTCAGTCATAAGATCGTTCATGAGACCCGTCTAATTTACGTGCATCTTTACGTGCAGCGAGGAGACACGAATGAACACTCCCATCCACCCTCCCACGCAGCCCGCCCAACCTTCGGTCTTTCTCAAACGCACCCTGACTCCCCCACAAGCTTCGCCAACCCTTCCTGTGGTGTCGTCAGCAGGCACGTGGCTTTGCTTTTCTACATTTAGTTGCCGGCCAGTGTTTACAGACTACGGCAATACTTTCCACTATGATGGGTATTGGCATCTGTTGCGTTAACTTCGAAGAGTACATTTCAGTCTCACTTTTTGTTGCTTCTTCCTGAGGTTAGTTAATTGTGTCCTTCCACAGAAAGAAAGAAAGAAAGAAAGAAAGAAAGAAAGAAAGAAAGAAAGAAAGAAAGAAAGAAAGAAAGAAAGAAAGAAAGAAAGAAAGAAAGAAAGAAAGAAAGAAAGAAAGAAAGGTTTATGTATAGTTCCGGCTTTTGAGGTCTTATGCTTCTGCAAAAGTAGGTGCAGGGTTTCACAGCAGGTAGCATGCTATTCTCCTTCACACATTTCTTTCGTCACTAGAATCAAATGAATGGAATAATTACAATCTATTTTGAAATCTACTTATATGTGAACTTCTTACCACGCAGTTGTTCATGATTCGACTGTTTCAAACATTTGTTTAGAGTATATTACTGTTACATAAATATATTGAAAATATTAACTGGTTGTTCACAGAAGTATGTTATTCACTCTTAGCACAGACCGCTATTCATGCTCTTGAGCGCTAATGCGTAGATGCAGGGGAGGGGAAACTTTTATGATTTGTAAGCTAATTTTCATTGATGTTTTTCTCAAAATTTTTCTTGCACTCCACACCTTCAGGTCTGAAATCAGTTCTCTGTGTGCTTTCTTTAACACCTGATTGTCTTAGCTAATTTTTTTTTTTTATAAAAAACCCACTAATTTATCAGTGTCGAGCTGATTTTTGTCTTGTATTTTCCGCACAGTAAGTATAACAATATGCACAAAAAGCGGTATATTAGATGCATGGCATTTAGGGGATAGACGCAGGACACATAAGTATAGCACATTCTATATTTGACAGAGCTGGGAATTGGCCTGAAATACACTCAAACAGACTGCCTAGTGTGGACATGCATGACAGGTCAGACACACTATTTTGAGGTACTCGCACCCAGTCACACAAGTACATTGACAGCATAACCCAAACTACAGCGGTCAGGAGGGCCTAGCTGTCCATGGGAACCTGACCCTTAGTCTTTAGTTTCGGTAGTATATAGAGGCTGGCACGAACAGGGAGGGGGCTTTTTGCTTCTGGCTTTTCGGACGATGGACTGGCCGGGGCGCCGGTGCAGGGGATGGATACAGAGACGGGTAGACGCGTAAAGGTGGACAGGTGTTGGAGTAGGGAGGCCTGATGGCCGGGTACACAGAGCGTGTCAAATAAAAGAACTGAACTGCAGAGAAGTACTTGTGGTCTTCTCTATGCCACGTATGCAACGGTGACTGAGAGCGTCCTGCTACATCGTGCTTTCTGGTGTCGTGACAATGTTACATACGCATCAAGCAGTAATTATCCATTTAAACTCTTCTTGAATATTTCTTTCTACTTTTTGGGGTGGGTGGGGTATGTGGTTTGACAGTGTTAGTGCCAGTGACCACATCGCCAGTGTACTGTTAAGGTAAATCAAAATGTAGGGGAAAATAAATGAGGACGGCTCGGAAAAACTAGTTTCCTTCATTCACAAAATTAAATATAGCTTGTCTGGCAGCGCCTGCTTAGTTCAGCGATTCCACTAAGGCAGCAAGCTAAAGGAAATGAATGAATGAATGAATGAATGAATGAATGAATGAATGAATGGTAAACAGACTCACCAGGGCGACAACAGAAAAGTCTATGTGCGTACGTGCTAGCCCAGCGAAAACCTTTGATCTCCTCTGAATGCTTTTTGTCTCATAGACTCTCTCCTACATTTTTTTTCAAACGTTGAAAGCAATAAAGACTAGGTCGCGTCTCCCTTTTGACCGACTTCTCGAGCAGGTAAAGTACCGAGTGACGGAATGTACTGGGTGACCAGATATGAAAGGGGTCATGTCTTCACCAGATTTCTCTTGCTGAAAAACGCCTTGTATGCATGCGTTTCAATCTCATTATGTTGACGCTTGTGTTAAATAATAGTATTTGGAGTATATACAAGGTTCGACAAGGTTACCCAAGTTACCTTAAATTTTACTTTGCCAAAAGCGTGACCTGAACAAGTCTGACATAAGATTATTCTTTGAAAATATTAAAAATAAGTGAAAATATTTACTTGCCCTGTTGGGCGAGTTATCAAGAAGTTGATTTCCCTGACCACAGAATTTACTGGCCAAGGACAATCAGGCAAAAGATAATGTCAAGGCTTATAAGTATATCGGTGACATATCATGACTTTGTATTATACTAATATCGTTCACTATAAATTGGACTGATATTGTGATATAAATTAAACAGAAAATGAGCTCCCTCATTAGATTATTATTTATGCGTACGTGCGCAGAATTATTTCATGTAACATCTGATGATATAGATGGGAGATTTTATTACGTCGTTGACTTGCTGTTCCTGTTGCTTGCATTGGTAAAATTATTGTTTTTGGTAACAGTTTTTGCAGACAGGACTTTCTGTAAATTTTATCTGGGATTCCCTTTTATTTTAAGCCTTGATTCACTGCGCATGCGCGTTGAATTTTGGATCAGTTTCGCAGCGCCAAAAGTGGAAATCTTCGTTGAAATTATAGAGTCTTGATGGAAAAAGTTGGGGGTGATTTTGGTGAGTAATTTAGCGGCCTTAATATCATTCTACTGCTTGCTACTGATAAAAGTGTAGTATTTCTGCTATTTATAGGTGTTCAGATTTTCGTATCTTACGATAACTTTTCCTCACAAGATTTTTCGAATAACTTCTCAAATCTGCTTCGCAACGCGATAGTAAGATACGTAAAATCTGAAGCCCACTGGAATTTGACAAGACTGTTCTTCTAATAATGGTTGAAGTAAACCATATGTTTGTTTTGCCAACGTTGTGTCCTGCCCTTACACTAAAAACAACAGACAACCATAACTGATATAAATCTCTTAGTTCTATTTTCTTTCATCTTCCATGTGTGTGTGTGTGTGCATCTGTCTGTGTGGATACCCAATTATTTATTTTTTAGGACTGTTGGAAGCAAAATGTGTGATGTAGGAGACTAGTAAATGTTGTTACGTTAAAACGAAACTTTTGAGTCTGCAAACTCGTTTTGTTTGTTCGACGGTGTCGCCTAGGTGTGACGTTATCTGTCCCACATATTCTTTGCTGCAGCGTCCAACTTCCACCGAAAGCCTTAAACTGTTTCCAAAAACTCCCTAATGATATCAGCAGGCCTAAGGAGCATTCCCTAACATATATATACTAAACAGCATTTGAGCGGAGTTACTTCTAAAAAGCATCAGCAAATGCATTTATGGTATAAGATAATGAATTTTATAACGCGGACTGGCAGTCCACGGCAGTTACACCTGACGTGCGTGCAGCTGATAGAGCTGGTAAATTAGAAGTCAGCCGGAGGCCAGAGATAGGCCAAAGCAGCCTACAATCTCCGGCTCACACAATCGGAGCTCGGATTGCCATGCAGGGCAGCAGCAAAATATGGCGAAGATGTAGCCGATCTGGTAAAGGGAGTCTGTTTACTGTCGCAAAACTTCAAGAGCCCTCGGTGCTGCCACAGAGGTCGTAGACTTTCGGAAATCTGGTGTATAAAGACTTTTTATGATGATGCCGTAGAGCTGTCTGCGTTGATTCTTCATGTTCCGGACTGTTTCTATGACAATATTCGGATCAGGAAATAAATGTCATGGTTAGCAGCAGTATAACTGTCAGGAATGCGAGACCCGATTCGAACGCGGAAGTAATCAAGGACGTAATGAACATCAATGCCAGTATGCCACTGCAAGCAATTATGGGCTCAGCGATAAAACATCGTGTTTAAAGACATTCCAAGAGAGATTTGTGCGAAGAAAATGGTTGCAGATACCTCCTTGATAGGTCTGTTATCGCGTTCGTGAAATGTGGACCCGCAAGCATGCAAAAGCAGCGGCTGAGTTATTGAGTTGGCACTAAAAACAAGCAAGGATGACTTTAAAAAAAACAACGAACTTCGGCAAAAACTAATTTGCTTCAGTGAAATAGACAGCTTGTACTTCTTATCTGGTACATTTTTAGTCATTTAGAGTCTATATTTTTTAATTGAGCATTCCCACTGTTATTCCATCCTTTCAACACCAAAGATATGATGGGGGTACAAAGAAAAAACCTAAAGACATTATTGTTTAAAAAAAGCCGTATCAGTATAAAGCGCTCAGAAGAAGACGTTAAAGGTCTGTGCCAAGCAAACACAAGCAACATGGGGATTTGTGTTCGTCTTAATACTAGAGTTGTACAATCACTCACATAACACCAAAGATATTATGGACCGAACGAACGCTAGAGATAGGGAACGTTAATAAATATCAGAGGCATAATGAGATTACCCCCCCCCAAACACCACCACCACCACAACAGGAAAAGGAAAAAATAAGGAGTAACTTTTGGGTGAGCAGAATGGTCAGTCTTGCCTGTAATTTTGCCTGCATGACTTTGCATCTGCACTGGTCATTTTGCATTTCTTGCTCAGTCATAACCTACACACAGTTAGTATAGGCCACTGTGTACCCTAGTCTAAAGTTTTTGTTTTGTTTTGTTTTAGTTTTACGATATTTTTCTTCTTTTTTCTTCCTTACTTACAGATCCTGCTTGCTGCCACACTACGGCTGTTACTTCATTTGATAAACTCCCACCCTTGCTGATATGCACCAAGTGGCGACTCGTGTGCATCAGACCCTGTGGCACCATCATTGCACCGAGTTCCACGTTAAAGATTACCAGTTTATTTTTAAGCCATAAAATAAAGGGGAAAAATAAACACCAAAAACGTACTGGGGGCTAACAAATGCCAAAAAGATAACTGAGGTCAGACAGCTACCAGAGACATGATGGGCAGAGGATCTGTTCAAATAAATGGCAACAGTGCGGGATGGGGACAGGATGGGACCAAGCCATTTGTGGCGTCTGTGCGAGACACAGAGACACGCAGTGAATATTATTGCTGCTGTGCTGCAACGAAGGCCCAGGGCAGACTCTTCTCAGTGAACAATGTTTACTGGTTACTTAAGCGCCAGACTGACTCTCGCCTGGTCGCTCTTGACAGATCTCTTTAGATCAACATCATCGTCATCGTGTTTCGTTCGAGCCTCCTTCTTATCTTCGAATTCTAACGACAAGGCCAGCGGGATTCATTTCCAGAAGAACCGAAATGAACTTTGAGTACTAAACCCTCCCACAACAGGAAAAAATCAACGGTTTTCTTGACCTGAAATCTAAATAAACATAAACAAATCGCTCTAAAGACTTTGACAGAATAATCCTGACCTCGCCCGATAGTAGGTTCGGGAAGTAACTGGAGGTTACCAGGTGCTTTCGCCTGTTTTTTTCCATTTCTTGAGTGTCTGGCCCGCACCTACAGCCTAACCCTTTTATCCACCGACGCCATTAGCGCTGGCTGCACTCCCATGTCTCATCTCGCTCAGCAGATTAAAGAGATTATGTTCGAGTGTCATGCCATCTGAGTCAAGGCGGTGGAAGCGAGGAGGAAAAAGGAACGCCTTTTAAAAGCCCTTTTTTCTTTGAAAAAAAAAATCCAGACGTTGATGTATTTCCCACTCCGTCACTGAGGCGGAACTTCGCCACGTGACGCTCCCGACTGGTGTTGCGCAGAGACGATGCGCGCTCATCAGTGGAGTGCGCGGAGTGACGAAACCATGCGTCAGCGACATGCGCAAAACGCGCGTCTTTCTGTCTGATGGAAAGATGGCTTTATAGTCCGCACAGTATTCCTGGAACATATCACCCACACAGAAGGTCCTTAAAGAATTGCAGAGGGACGGGTGGACTATTGTTGACACTCGCCCTACAGCAGCTCGAATATCACGACCTATAGTAGTCTAACTGACAGGCGTCGTCCACAGGCTGAGATAGTTGCCAGCTGATTAGTGTTCAATCATTGCTTGTTCGTCATGTTCTCCGACGCAGAACTTCAGACAGGCAATAGGGAAGTCGGTCTGCGTGTGTGCCTGCCTGTCAGTCAGCCTGTCTTTCTGCCTGCTTGCCTTCCTGTCTGTCTATCAGTCTATCATACTGTCTATCAGTCCGCAAGTGTATCTTGAGATATCATTCTCGCATTTAAATTGTTAGTGGTCGATTATTTTCAAGCCATGAATCACCGGCAGACCTGCCTAGCTCAACCCTGACGACAAAAGATGTGCAAGGTTGGGGACCCACCCTAACAACATTTTCACCACAGACATACGCACATATTCAAAACTTCACATATAGCGCCCAAACAATTTTATGGTCCATCTAGCGCCAGCTGCTCTCCTACATAGACCGCCACGCTTCACTTCATAAACAATGAAGTTTTTTAATCTAATGTTTTATTTTCTTATGCATTGTCTGTTTCTGGCCAATGTGACAGTGGCATCTGTTGTTTCTCACAACGTATGCCTGCTGGTTTTCACCTGGGGTCTTCCAAAAACTGGTTTTGCCAATCAAGTGCCTACCGTGCATAAACGATCATGTTAAGGCTTCCCTTCTGACCGAATTTTGCTGAGTTTTCCTAATGTTTACTACTCAGACTCTTTCACTCTTGTGTTTCTTGTATATGGACTACTATTCTTAGTTTTCCACTTTTTGTGTTTCGCTGTTTGGTCTCCAGCAGTAAGAAGCGGTGATGAAACAGCCTTCATCGTGCCACGCATGTCCACTCCATCGCCGTCTCCGTCCGTTGCATAAGAACGTCGTCGCAGCGACATCTGACAAACAGCAGCTTCCTCTGCCAGGACAACCGGAAATCCGTAATTCGCACGAAGTGATGACAACTTCTTCCAGACATGTTCTTGGCATCGTCCAACCTCTCACTAGCTGGGTATAACAGTCTTGACAAACCACAGCGCTGGAGCTATAAGCGGGTTTTGACAGAGACGTCGTCAAGTCTTGACCTGTGCACGTTTTTCACTCTCCGAAAAGCGCTCTTCGTTTTGTTACGCCTGTGTGGGATAATCTTCCTGGCGCCGTTGTTCTGCTCCAAATGACATTTTGCTGATAGATGATGAAGACAGGATAAGCAGTGGACTGTGTAGGATCCACGGGGATCCAGGGATCTGCCTTGGCGAGCTCTGCTTTCCGATTACACCGACCTAGCATGTGCAGCTAACTGTTTAAACGACACTGACACGACACAAATCATTTCACGTCATACGGTAACATGCACACGTCCACATCTCTTTGGGATTTTTTTTTTTTGACCGGAGTTCTCTACTTGTGACGTGTGGAAATTTTCATTCTCGTTGCCTACTTAAGCAGAGAGCCGATTCCCTTGGCACTGCAAAAGCTGTTAGTAAAGCTACACTCAATTACAACATCATATTAAATAAAATTAGCTACATGATAGGTTTGCGCCTACAAAATTCCATGAAAGCGTTGTTTAAGCCCAGATTTGGCCAGCACAACAACCGACTTTGCTCAGAATTGTCCATTCCTATCAAACCTCCAAAAACGACAAAACAGATCGCCATTACGAGTAAACTGCACGATTAGATACGTTATGCTTCACTAGTTGTTTGTTGTTGTTGTTGTTGTTGTTGTTGTCTGTTTGTTTTTGGACTGGATGCTGGCATTCATTGTCCTGGACTCCATAATCGAATGTTTTTAAGCGAACTGTTTGTCGGATAGATATCAAGTGGCAGATGCCCGAAAAAAGGTCTCCCCACGATCCACCATCTTGCGAAAATGACCCGGATGAAACGAAAACATCCGGTGGAAATAAACATGGCCGTCTCCAAACTCTTCACTGGTCTATCACGCAGTTCCTCGCAGTGCACACACGCCTCTGTACATCTCACGATCAGACAAGCTGGATGTCTTCGACCGACACTTATCAGTCGGTCGCTGTTATTCTGGTTTCGATCCTGTCGTGCGCATGTCCTTGTAGAAAAATGGCGTCCTACCAACGTTTTCTTTTTCTTGTGACCCCAAATCTCACTTTTCTACATCCTGTCTCGTTCGCTCGCTGCTGTATTTTGATATATTTCCGACGTTCGTGCATCCCTACAACTCCATTCTATTCTTGAGAATACTGTCGGGGGAAATTATCTTTAAACCATTCCGCAGACTACGAAAGCATGTGCGTAACACGATGCCGAAAATTTTGCATTTAGGCAGAGAGGAAAAACCACTTTGCTTTTCACCACCGCCAGTGTCGGCTGAAGAGCTGGAGGGTCTAAGTGACAGGCCGGTGACAGTGGTGTGAAGTGAGGGAACGGTACACACCAGTTCCCCAACCACCGCCCAGTCCACCCCAAACCACACACACCGGCATACGTAGTCACCCTGCAACCTCATCAGTCTCGAGCGTTCAGAGAGAGGTTGTGGATCGAGGGCGCCAGCCAGAAGATTGCGACACCACAGACTGACTGACATGGAAAGCTGCATGCCAGCCAGGAACGACCTTGACAAGGTTGCCACGACAACCGATTGGAACGTTGGAGCTCTGCTTGCGGTCACGTTGCTTGCCACACTCATGTACACGCACCCACAATACCATGTGTGCGTCCGTACGCACACACACACATACACGCACGCACGCACACACACACATACCCTCACGCTACGCACGCACGCGCGCACGCACACACGCACAAACACCATCATGCTACGCACGCACACACGCACGCACGCACGCACACACACACGCACAACGGCTGGAAAACATGGCATATTTCTCCAAAACCCCAGTGCCCTTACACTATAGTGATTACCCGAGGTCCCTTGGTTTTTCTCGTGTCTATAAAACTCGCCTGTGATTGCAACAGACATGTACACATCTCGGAGCAAACTTGCTGGGCGAGACTTTACTATGATGCAACAGTTGGTGACATTGGCGATATAACGTCCTTGCATAGCGTCACGTTTTGTGTTAGGGTAGGGCAAATGACTGCATCACAGGCTTTATTATAATTCCTTTCTGAAAGTCTTATTCCATATATATATATAATTCTTTGTTTGATCTCTATATTTGAGCCTGTTTCTCGGCCCATTAGGTAACTGCAAGGTCAGGAGGACAGTAGTGACGCTTCAAAGAGACCTCGTTAACAGTTGCTAGCGACCTACGATTAAGTTACCTGTAGGCACCCTTTACACGGGTGACTGGAGACCACAGGTGTGAATGCGCAGGGGTGGATGTCGTCCTGAGGTAAGGAGAGGTGTAGAGTATCTCTACTGCTCTGAACCAAAGGGACGTTTTGACCCAGCTGACCTTGCAGAGGCGTTAAAACCAGCTAAGCTATGAGAGCTGCACGGGGTAGATACTGAGTAGTAACTTGCATCATGATAACGTCGGTAAAGAGAGATGCTAACGACTCCTGCCTTGGTCGACAAGTTTAAAGTGAAGAGCAGTTGGTATTACGACGGGTCCTAAATCTAGTAGCAGAGAACAGCCATGTCACCACCCCAGCTCTGAGAACATACCAGAGCCAGGCCTTTTCCTGTGACTGTCAGGGAGGCATGGCCAACGTCTCTGCCCTGATTAGATTCTGATGTATCGGAATGCCACGCGGCTGTGTGGATGCGATGTTGTATGGAAGAGTTGATTTTGAAAAGTTATTAAGACCTACTTTGTGTAATGTAATTTGCCTTTTGCCTTTTACTTCTTGGCACCTTTTCGTTGTCTCCTGTTAGCAAGCCTGTTGCTATCTCGTCATTCTCGTGCTAGAGAATCTGTTAGCAGGCCTTCTGGTGTTAGCAAACTATTTGTGCTATTGTAGGCTTTCGCTGGCCTCGATGGCGTGTATAGTTTGCCTCAGTCAGTTGCTGTGTTGCAATTGTGGTTCGCCGTGTGGGATAGCCTCTGCCCTGGAACCATCCACGCAGTGATGGAAGAACCACGGAACGTGGAGGAACAGAGTGAAGGAAGTCGTTGTTGGAGCAAACAGCGAGGGCCCCCTTCTATGGTACATGCTGAAAAGCCTATTGGCGAATGTTGTGTATTTTCTCCGAGCGATATCTGTTTGCACGCCGTGGCTCTTGAGCGGGGTATGTGTGCCTTATTGTTGTTGTTAGTGAAGTCCAGGTAATGGGAGGAGATTTGTATAATAGTTGAACGTGAAGCATACCTAGCGTAGATTGAGTATAAGACAAGCCATGGGCATCACCTGACGAACAGGTCGTATTTTTCAGTAACTCATCATTTGCAAATAATTATCTTTTTTTAGTTGTATTCCCGAGTGACAAGATTCTTTTTTCTCTTTACTGACTCCCATTTTCCTGTATGTAAATGCATCAAAGGGTATACATAAAAAAGTTACGCGATTCTCTGAGGAGATTGCAGGTGGAAGGAGGTTCGAGCCGTATGAGTAGTGCGGTGATAAATATAAGTAATAGGGTTTCGTTCCACCAGCCCATTAGTCGTCTTCTCAAAGTCGATCGTGTGAGGTTGAGTCGGACGACACGCTGAGGGTAAAAGACTTGTCCCTGTGCGTATGACACATAAGTTTCGCCAATGTGCAATCGAATGAAAAAAAAAAACGAAGAGCCTGTTGTTACACCAGCTATCCCATCACACACCACGTCAATTAAGTACGCAGTCGTGCCCTAGAAAGCGAGTGAAACGAAAACTTACTTGCGAAATCCAACCTGTGATAGTCATTCCAAGTATTTGTCGGGCATTAAAGTCCCTGCTGTCACGTTGTGGTGATGGCCGAGATGAGGCGAAGCTGGTAGGAGAGGAATGGGGGAGAGAATGTTGGGGGAAAAATTAAAGCCCCGACCACTGTTTCTATAAGTCAGATAAGTAATAATTCAGTATGTCTTCCAAGTATGCGTATTTGTGACGGTCTTCTGTGTGTGTGTGTGTGCGTGCGTGCGTGCGTGCGTGCGTGCTTGCGTGCATGCGCGCGCGCGAGAGAGAGAGAACAGAGACAAAGTTTTGCTAACAAATTTCATCAGTTTTATTCCAGCATACATACAAAATTGACACTTCGTTGTCACAATGCAGGACTCGGTAAAAGGTACATGCAAGTTCACTTGCGCAGGTTAAGTGCTTCTTAAATATTCTCCTTGATGTGAACTGCGGTGTCCACACCCTTCCAGATGCATCATCTCCTTTTTATATGCTGCTGTAAGACTACAGGCGCTCTTTGGTCTGCGTTCATCCTCACTTTGCATTTTCACATACGACAACCCTGGGCTGCTGGCCTTTCACCTTTTCTGATTTTCCTGGTGTCGTCCAACCTCATCATGCAACCCATTAAATTCGAGCGAGAAACATTTACAGCTTGTTACATGTTACATGAAGGGCGGGGTGGGGGGAGAATGGGAAACTATTCATGATCTACCCCCCCCCCTTCCAACACACACACACACACACACACATCCGTCTGTCTTTCCCTCTCCCTGAAAATTTGAAAACCTAACCATTAATCTGCCAGCAGCATTCTCCAAATGCGATCTGACTTTTACAGATGAGTCATAACCCTGTAATTACTAAGTGATAGCACTTATTTAGAAATTTGCACGATCAGTTAAAAAGGAGAAGAAGAAGAAAAAACGGGAAAGAAATAAAGAAAGAAAAAAGGCACATCTCCTGCCTCACTTTCGAACATATGTATCTAGGCAACTACCCATTTATCATGCGTAAATGCAGTACTGCGTGTGTTACGCAGAGAGAGAGAACACGTTGATGATTGGTAACTTAAAGTCTCGAGTGCGATTATCAAAACAGGAAACAGTCGTTTATCAAACACCCCAAACGCGTGTTTCCGTTTCGCATTAAAGCACGTTTTCAGGCAGTGCGTGAATGTGTCTGCACCTTTCCGCAAGCAGCAGTGCAGCGCGAACCGTGGAATGAAAACAGTCTGCAAGTCTTGGCCGATTGACTGCATGTTGTCAAATCTGCGACGTCATGCGCGCGTGAGTTACGTCTGGAGGGCGAGAAGCCACGTTATTTCACGAGGACGATGGGGAAAAAAATCCCTTCTCACTAGATTTCCCACCCTTCACCTCCCTTCCCGAACCCTTTTGCTTCTTCGCTGGAAGATAGCACAGATTGGAATTCGAGATCACGCTCTTGGCTCTGTCACCACCCCAACTCAAAAAAAAATTTAAAAAAAGGCACGTCTCACGGAGAGGTAAATAAATCGATCCACGCTTTGCGTCATACATCACCTCCTATCGCAAAGACTTGGTGACGTGCAGACTGTAACAGATTCTATTGCGTCCTTACTCTGTCTGCCTTGCGTGTGTAAAAACCGAACTTAATTCACACGCAAAACAATGGCACTGTCAGAACTGCACCGATAGTCAGGCACCTCCAACAGTATATTATTACACTGGTTTTGGCACTGGAATGTTGCCATAAACTGTAAGCCCCTACTGAAGGGACAATGTATGAGCGTTTCTTCCTTCCTTTCTCTGTCTGTCTGTCTGTCTTCCTCCTACCCCCCTTCTCTCCCCCCCCCTGCAAACTACCAGCTTGAACAGCAAATGACGAAAAAATTACTTATGATAGAAATTCATTCAAGTAAAATACTAAAAGCAGGGACACAAGGCCCGCTACTTGTGGACCACTGTAGGTGATCAGAGAACAGTTGACAGTTTGTTTTCAGTTTTGTTTCTTTTTCTATATTATAACTTTTGCTAAGCCGTTCCTCTCACCTCACTCCGCTCTCCCAAATTGTCATCGTTTGACAAACTGTTCCCTTGAGTCCCTTGCATACTTGGTAAATAGCGTAGATCAAATTTCTTCTCCACTTCGGATGTGATTGAAACGGCGATCCGTTCTTTAACGACCTAGCTGACGCGACAAGCAGAGTGCAAACGCATTTAAATTTTATGCTTTCTGTCTCCTTGTTCCCACCCCCGCTGGAGGCTAAAATATTTCTCGCCGTTACAAAAAATTCAAAACAAAAATAGACATAACCCATTTCAGACAGACGTCTAACCCCTGTCAGGCGTTTCCCCTCACTTTAAATGTTTATAGTCAATTTTCTATATTTTCTTGTCAGTCTAAAAAGAAACCTAGTTTTAGAATCATGAAAGCATTTAAGAAAAAAAGTGAGGCTGTATGATCAGATGGACGGGGTGGTGAAGTTGACTTGAGAGCCGTAAAATTACGTTGATTCGCCGTTTACCAAGGAGTAAGGCTGGACGCTCTGAGGTGGGTTGCACGAGGACTGGGTTTGTATCAGCCCTTTCGGTCATAAGACTCGCCGTAAGGGTCATTCGTTTTGTGTATTTTACGCTCGCCTTTGAATATGCGGTCATGCAAACCAGCCCTAGTCCTAAAGGGAGTGGTTTGGGCCTAGATTTCCTTCAGTTTCTCTGTTTCGCCTGCAAGGCTGCCTAAACCTGTATTAATCACGCCCATTCTTCTGCCACTTCCTGATGCCTGTGCCTCTTAACAATGCAAGTGGATGACGTTGTGCGCAGGACATAGAGACATCTCAGCCAATAGTCGCTGTCCTAAGCGGCTGTCATTATTGCCACTTCTCGCAATGTCGGAAAAGAACATCACGACATCATCGTGTTAGTAAAACTCCCCACTAGCTTGACCCCTTGTTGAGATGCTCATTCATGATGCTCTCAAGCACCAACCACACAGGAGACACCATAAAAAGTTTATCTACCAGGAAGCCACCAACCTTTTCCTGCAATATTTGTTTCCCCATTACGTCAGGCCGCAAAATGTGCACAGCTTCTAAAGGCCTCTATTTTGTTGACTAACATGCGGCGGCGCTTCTGCACTTCAGAGTCCATCTTTATCAGCTGAATGTCCTAGGAGTACGCCAGTATTTCCTATTAGTTATGTGCACCCGTACTTCCTATGAGTACGCCAGTACTTGCAGATGCACTGTGTTTGGGTACAGGCAATCGCATGGCATGGAGGACAAAAAGGGCTGAAATTTATTTCTTGGGAACTGCATCGATCCTAGTTTTCGACCTTGCTCTTTCTAGTTTCTTGCATTTGCCAGTACAGACTTGATTGATTTATGGCTTTCTGACGACGCAGACTGTGGACTTCTTGTGATCTCCGGCTATTCACCTCACTTTTACCCCAGCCGGTCCGCGACATGTACTGTGGGGGTTATCCTCAAGTGGCTCAAATTGATGTGTGCCAATCAGAGAAAGCCTGCTGTAATACAGCGAGACGTCACGACGCAACGTCTTACAGCTACAGTGAACGCAAACAGGATGTGTTGTTGATAGCCCAGTGATAAAGACACTGGTTTTTCGCTATTGAATAGTTGGAGGTTCAATCCCCGTCGTAACTTCCGTGTTTGTGTTTATGGTTGGACTGTTTTTTTTAGGCACAGCCAACTTATATTCTCCAAGAATATCGATAGGAACTTAACATTATGTAATGAGAAAAACAACGCTGTCGTACCAGAGCTAGCTAACTCAACCACGCTGTCTCCCACAAGAGCTGAGCGTGATCATGCGTGTAAGTAAAGCGAGTCTGGTTGGCGATACGGGGTGCAAGTAAATTTTCACACCTATATACGCTGTTGCAATAAACCTTCTCTCGCGCCTCAAGGAATTTTTTTACACTAGCGAATCATTGCAGTCTGCTTCGAGACAAGACGCACTTCGTTTTTATGCATTCCATGTAAGATGGGTTTAGCCGACATTAAACGAAATACCTCCCCACACACAGTAGATCCACAGTTTTACTATGGTGTCGGATTAGTTCGGTAATTGTTCCCACACCCACAGACAAAACGCTTTCCCAATAGCTTTTGGCGCCAAATATCCAAGTGCAGGTTAAGTTTCATTGCCACTTTATTTGGCTTTAAACGCACGAAATGTTTATTTTAAAAAAGTCACAGTCTATACCGTTTTGAAACTAAGCAAGACAGACCGGAAAAAGGACTTTTGCTACTAAATATTATCGCCAACCTTTACTGCAAAAAATTTAGGCGGCTTATTATGGACTCGTAGTTTATGACACCGTTTCAGGCATGATTACGTTTTCCGCTGTTACGTCTTCAGAAATGTATGGCAGACCCAACCGTTTAGTGTTTCATGCCGATCGTAGACGGCTGGACAAAGTCGAATGAACACTGATGTAAAGAATTAATAGAAAATGTCTTTAGATTTCCAGCCATGGATTCTCCCCACCATTGCTTAGCAAGATATTGACGCTGTTGCATTTTTTGTGCCTACACAGAAGGTACGTTACACTTGACAAAACTACACACAGTATTGCCACGGGGGCGTTCTCCTTTACATCGCTGTTTGTATTTGACCAAACTGAATAGCGTGAGTTCATTGTTTAGAACTTGTCAGACGGGGATAAGAACAGTCGCAGGACTAAATATCACGCAGGCAGCACAGAGCTCGGCCGTACATATGTATATTTGTTTCTATGGCTTGACTAGTTCGAAAGAAAACAAAAGCCAGTACAGCCGCGCCCCCAAACGGACGGATTAAACTGTCACATCTTTCTGTACAGATGCACACATTATTGGTAGTCTGATTCACGAAACAATGTGAAGAATTTTTTTATTGCAACAGGCTGCAAATCTTCATTGTACAAAATTTACCACTGTTTTCCTTTCGATTCATTCGAGTCGTGGAAGGCAGATGTTAGACACGAATCTAGCTTTTCTAGCATCTTTGCAACACGCGCCAGTTGTCACCTAGCTTCGTTTGCGTTTCTCCCGACTATTATTAAAGCTCGCCTCTGGCAAGGCTTGCACGCGCGCGTTCATGCACGTAGACCCTCGCAGCCGGCGGCACGCCTCGATCGACAGGTCGGGACGGGTGATCCGCACGATGCCGTGCAGGCACGTGCAACGCTGATGCAACACTGCTCACTCACACTGCAGCGCAACCCATCAAAGTACACAGACGCTACGTGCGTTGTCGCGACGCCAACATTCCCAGGCGAGTGGAGGGGCGGAGTACAATCGTTCGACTTTTCTCACCTTCTGGTCGGTCACGCTGACCTGATCAATGCGAGTTCAGGCGAAAGCCTTCTGCTGCAATCGCTCACCAGCTTTGTTTCCTTTTCCCTCTTTTTTTGGGGGGGTGGGGGGGGGCGGAGTGGGGCGGCAAGCCAAAGCCACGTGCTTACCTGCAAGCGTGGGCACATGGAAGGCGTGCGTGTTTGGGTAGAATGTGCATGTCCGTTTTTATTATGGCTATATTTATCCGACATGACAGAAACAGAACATACTTCCGACTGCACCACACGCAGCGCACGCGCTACAGCGAGACAGAGGAGGAAGGCAACAGTCACCTGGGGTGGGAAGAATACACGAGAAAGAGAGGGGGGCAAATTTGGGTGATGGGAAGGCATGGGGAGCCAGACTGCTTGAGTATATCTTGCGGAAGCAAACGGGTAGGGGTGGGTGAAGGCTTGTTGACTTCAAAGAGACAGAAATATGGTCAGCGATTGAGTATAAGTGACAACCAAGTGTGGGACTGGGAGCTTTATATCAAAAGGAATATAATTTAGCAGTTAACAATATCCATGCCCTTCACAATGTTCCTCATCTCCGTGGTACCCTGCAGCACAACATAACGCAGCAGGTAAAACTTAAAACTTTTATTCCAAAAAATGTACAGCACATAGGAGTGCTTCAGACATGATTAGCAGTCATGAATGTTGGTTATCCGCACTTAAGCTACCCTCCGCTGTCTACCGAAAGCCTACTGACAACTAACAGAGCTTAAGCTTATAGCATATATACCACAGTGGATAAATCTATTCCCTTCAAAGTTCTTCGGTAAAATTTTCAAAAAACGAAAAGTCCAGACAAACAGCAGGAAAGATGAAAGCATTCTCGCTAAAACGATCTCCGCCGAGAAGGTGACAGCGCGCCAAGTTTTCGACAGAGCTTCTAGACGGAAACGCTAGTCAACAAAAAGGTCAGAGTTCAACAGGCTGTCGGGAAGAATCAGAGTGTCTGCAGAGGACGATGTAGGCACGTGGGCGTTTGGGCGACGTGGCTGGACGCTGGTACAGAAGGGCTGCCGCGGAGTTAAGCGATCTTCAGGTTCTGAATGCTCTTCTCAAGGCTCTGGTGGAGAGAGAAAAAGAGCCATTACCTGCTGCGCACGCAACGGACAACAATAGCAAGACCTTTAGCGTAGCTCTGCTCAGACAATGGGCTATACCGAAGGATTACATACATCATTTGATAACGTTTTAACAATATATGCATATATTCTGTCACTTAAATTCCCAAGCAAATTATCATAAAATGTACACAGGCATGACCGAAAAGGGAAGGAGAAAAAATTAAATAAGGAAGTGAAACAAGAGTTAGCACGACGACGATGTGTCTGGTATGTTTTCAGACAGAAGCGCGGTCACGTTAACTTCTCCAGAGACAAACAAGCTTTAAAACAACAGACAACTGCGGCAAGAAAAGACACGGAAACAACGGGACTGTTGTCACTTTAAAGCCAGGGTAAAGTATGTGAGGAGATCCTCACGGCCTCAAGGTGAAAGCCCGCCTGGGCCACAACATCCCAACCACAATAGATCCCGTCATCCCCCAACCTAGACGCCCCAGAAGGCGGGGTGATCAACAAAAAATTCAGGAGGGGGTGAGGGAGCATAACGTGTCCTTGATTACTTTCTTATGGTAGCCCAGCAAGTGACAACAGACGTCTGTAAACACACAGCGACAGTGTTATTTCCAGCTCCGAGTTCCAGCCAGCTCATTTTAAAACCACACAAAACTTGAGCAACAAAACGGGATCATCGCCAGACAAAACAGATGGTTGTCATGGCTGCCAGTGTGCAATCATACTCACGTGAAGGTCCCAGAGGATGATGCAGCCATCAACGCCGGAAGTGGAGATCTTCTTGCACTGGGCCTTGGTGCCCTCATAAACGGACACTTGGCTGAAACAGCAAGCGCAAAGCTACAGTAGCCAGTCTTACAAATGGCGGAGCGGGGGGG